>NIJG01000029.1:3996459-4052990 GCA_002201625.1 Euglossa dilemma
TTTTTTTTTTTTTTTAACTTTGAAGTGACAGACTTTTGGAAAGGGAAGATGCTTTTTCGTGGTTCTTACGATAGAAAGTAAACGAAAAAAATGAAACAATAGAAAATGATTGGAAAAATTTTAGAAAGTAACTACAAATAATTTATTTCGTTGAAAAACTTAGTTAAAAAGAAGAAGAAACATTTTAAAATTATTTGTTGAGAAAGAGTGCAAAATTTTGGATAATCGCGTGACAAAAATTCGCGTAAATTAAAGATCTGTTATCAGAAAAATTTCTCGCGTGCTTTCAATTCGTTTATACGGTTCTTTGCTTGTTATAAATAACTCTATTCCACGTTCCTCGAATATTCAACGCCGATAATGAAGCGAGAAGTGCGAGATATCGTGATGTACGATCGTAAAGTAATCGGTCACTCACCTTTCGAATTCACCCCGGTAAAAACTTCGTCGAGGTAATACAAGTGCAGGATTAATCGCGGCGATTACCACGGGTAATGCACTTTCTGGAGTTCGCGGAGTAAATAACGACCGGATTAGAATTATTGTTGAAGGGCTGGTAGAAATAGCGGGGAGGGTAGTAAAAGCGTAGCGAGAGCTTCTTAAATTTTAATGAAACCTTCGTTCCTCTTCACCGCTCTGTGCTCCCAGAATTCGTTTTGATACACCTCCGAATAACTCGACCTTAATTAACAGAATTCTTCGTTACGCCAACGAACATTGTATATAATTCTCTATAACTTCGTCCATAAAACACGCACTCGTCGGAATCGGGTTCAGCTGTGCGATATTCATCAAAAGGCTCCCCCAATTTTTACTCTGTCACCGATTCTCATACCCGTGAAAGGTTTCTAAAATATTCCACCTTAAAATCCCTCGAAATTTTTCAAGCGAAACAAGAAATCGTTTTAATATCTCTGCGCAATTATGGACTATCTATTGCCTGATATTTTATTACACCTAAATCTTTCATTTCGATATTTTATTCCGGATTAAACGTCTTCGAATTATATCATATCTTTATTCGATTTTTAATTATCACACGTTGATTTCAGTCAAGCGTGACGATAGTATAGCAGTCAAATACGCGGTTTCAAGTCACTGAAAACTCGAAAAGAAAGTGACAAAAGATTTTGTCTCAATGGGTTCAAGGGCGAACTCGAGGCGTATTTAGACCGAAAAGGCGGCAGATATAAAAATAAGTAAAACTGATCTCGGATAATGCGGCGTTATTCAGGGAACTTTCACTTTAAACGCTGTCTCTGAACTCTCTAGCGCTGAAAACTCGCCCCGAGAACTTTCCGTTTGCCCTTAAGAGAACTTACCCCGACTGGTGTGCACACACGCGCACAATCACGGCCGCCATTCAGCCTCTCTCTTCACCCTTTCCTCGGTCTTCTTATTTTCAAAACGTCGCTTTCGCCGTTTTTCCACGGCAACCCTTTCGCCTCTTACGGATTCGCGTCGATCTGAATACGAGATAAATTAAAGCTGCCAAGGGGAAACAAATCAGTCTCCGCGCCATCGAATCCAGCGTTGAAGGAAACAGCGCGCTCTTCCTCTTGTTCCGCCGGGCTAGAAAAAGGAAAAGTCGGAGAGGAAAAGGGGTGAAGGGAAAATAAAAAATAAGAGGCGGAAGAAGCGTATCGTCGCGGAACGGGAGTCTGAGGCGCGATGATGCAGAATTTACAGGGGTTTTGCAGAACAGTATAATATCGTCAGAATGTGAGTAAGGGTGTTAGAACATGCGAGGCCATTTCGAACGTCGCCCATGATTTACCGTTTCGAGAAAGCGTGGCTCTGCTTCGCGCGAACAAATGATTTGCCCATATTTACTGGAACTGTTTCCCGAGTGTCGGGCATGTGGAATACCGTTTTGAATTTTGTAATGTCTCTTCTGATTCCGTGTGTTCCGCGAGAAAGGAGTGATACCCGGCCACCGGTCGCTATTTATGGGGTTGGAATTTCTTCCACGATATCTTCGTGATTTATAGCTGGCTCTGGATATCGTTTCGCGAATTTCGAACGTTTAGGACGTAATTTTGGAAATTTCACGACATGTTTTTAAATTGGAATTTTGCAAATTTAAAAAAAAGAAACCTGAACAATTGAAGGGAAATTTTCCAGGTGTGTGATATTCGTATTTAAATATTATACCGAGTTCTAGAAGTGTATAGCACCTCCGTAAATTTTGTGGTGTCTCCTTAGATCCTCTACATTTTGTGAAAAAAAGAGGAGGGAAAAGAATTCTGTTATAATAGCGATTTATAGGGATGGAATTTCGTGTATAATCTTTTCATTTTTCATAGGCTCTTGTCGGTGTACAGAAAGTTTGAGAAAGTTGTTTGCGATTCCCAAAGTATTCTTTAAAATTTTATTTATCAACCAGTTTATCAGTTGCTTTAAAAAGTTGTTCAACTTTTCTTGTTTCTTTCTCCTTGTTTTCTTTTTTTTTTTTTTACCTCTTTACAGGTAACCCTTTTATACATTTATTGTTATTCAACACCCCGATAATATCGAGTCCACTTTTCTGAAACAAGTGATAACGTACTTTTATCATTAATCACTAACCCAAAATAAAAGCATAAATAATTTCTCGATATTCAGGAAGAAATCCAATTTTCTGGAAGAAATTATTTACATAGTTCCAATATTAACCCTTAATGCACAAATAATTTTTTCAGGCTAACAACAGCAACTCGAAGATATCCTTGTATCATCGTTGACAGTTTTAATAGCGAAATAAAATAAGAAAAGCACGTGTTGGTGTTAAGTTACTCGGTTATTTCACTTATAATTATTCTTAACGTATTTACCGTTTCGTATTAGTTATTCAGATTATTTAAAGAATCGCCTAAGTGCAAAAAGGTTAACCGACATCCAAATAACACTTAACGACCCCCCAAAAAATCGTAAATAATTTTTGAAGACCCAACTCGAACCTTCAACGGCACGATCACGGTGGAGAATGAAAAGGTCGTCGATAAAGAGGAAACACATCGGCGCCCCTAACCAGGGGAAGTATCCGATCAACCCCGAACCCGGCAATCACGTCGCGGCGTGATCGGAGGGTGGTTCGCGCCCCGGCAGGAAGGAATCCCTTCTAATTTCCGAAAATTACACGGCCGTGGCACGTGAGCCGTTCCGTTTCCCCTGGCCGTGCTTGGATATCTTCGTTCCCCCGCGAAGAAGAAGCGTTTCCTCTGGAAATAAAACGGCCCCGGAGCCTCGTTGCGGACGTTCCTCGAGAGAAGAACGGCCGAAAGAGAAGTAGAGCTCTTGGCCGCTGGTCATGGCCGGCTTTTGAAATATTCTTCGAGGGCGACTCGTACCCTATCGTCATATCTGTCTCGTGCAAATCCGATTCGGAGGTGCGAGGAGAAGAAAGGACGGCGAACTTACGACGGCCAAAAACGCCCAGCCAATAATCGCCTGCCAACCTGCCGGTAATTTCCTCCTCATTCAATTCCCGCCTTTGTCCTATCGCGCGTGAGAAATTTTTAATCTCAACTCGTATTTCACACCTAACCGCGATCTCTGCATCGGAAAGTTTCAGGCCGCGCAAATTTCGCGGCCTAATTTTCGTGTTCCATCGGTGATCTTCGTGTTAGTGTACGAATCCTTCGGGGGTAATTCTCCCGATATTTTATCCCCGGAGATTTCCTCGAGAACCTCGAACTCTCTCGAATTTGAGGTGCAGAAGAATTCGGTGGTAATTTTATTCCTATCCCATGCTCTCCGCGCTGAGAAATGCGGTGTACGAAAATTCTTCGAGACCATGTCGTCCATATTCCATCTTCGCCTCTCTCTCTCTATACAGAGTATAGAGATTTTTGGAGGCGATTTTACTTTTATTCCATCGTCCTCGCGCTCTCTGCTCGGAAAAATCTGTCATGCATAAACTTCTGCATGTAATTTGATTTGTATTCTACCTCTGTCTACACCCCCTCCGACACGGAAAGACTGCCGCGTAGAAATTTTTTGAAGGCAGTTTTATTGGAATTCTGTGTGTGCTTTCCGTGCGCGCTGCAAAGTCTGAAGAAAATTTTCGAAAGTAATTTCATTTGTCATCCGTTGTCCTTTGTATCCCCCGCGTCGGGAGGTCGCACGCGCGGAAATTTTCAAAGGTAATTTCATCGATATTCCGTCGTTGTTTATGCCCTCTACGTCGGAAAATCTGGTCAGGGGGTATGTTTTCCGGGAAATTCGACCGGTCGGTTGTTAAGGGACGGTGGAATGGGCGATTTGACTGCTATGAAAATAAAAAAATTCGAATTCCTCTTACTCCCCTTGATAATTGGGAGAGGGTTTATTATTTTTAAGGGAGGAGGGATTTGGCGGAGGGTGTTTGAAGAGGTGGACCGTTTCGAGGCCGATTCGACGTTGCGGTCGGGCACTGGGCTTTTTGGTGTAGTTGTGGATTTCGTGTTTTGAGTTATTGGCGCTCGTGAGAGCGGTCGGTGGATAGTTAAAATTTACTGGTATATTTACTGGGTATTAGCTGCTGTTACCGGGCACTGTTATACTTGGAATTTTACGCTCGCTGTTTATACAAAGTGCCTGTCGAATTTATTACGTCGCTTCAATTTTATCGTTGATTTTGATATTATCGGGGCATTTTACATAATTGATCTGTCATGGCCGGTTAGTGTATCGTTTATAATTTATGACTAAATTTCAATTTACCGGTTATTCAATACCATTTTGAATTAATAATATAAACGCTATTCCAGATTTTCTTTCTACTTGATACCTAAAAAAAAGAAAAAGGAAAAATTAATCTCCTTCTCATTATAATATTATAACGATCAAAATTACATAGCGCAAAAGTAGCATAAAATATTTTTAGAATAATTCTATCGCGTCGTTTGGGACAGTCGTATAGTAAATTACAGTGCAAATAAATTCCAAAATAATAGCGTTAAAAATATATAAACACCGTAAAACCAAACGTACCAACGAGTCCTGTGACCATATTTAACACGTATCAATCTTTGTCCATGCACCCCTAAGTTCGTCGCAAGAAACTGGGAAAAGTGGTCAAAAGACGCGTCCAACCCCCATATCGTATTGCGCGCATTGTGGCGGATCGTTGGTCGGCGGGTTCATTTTCAGAAAATAACTTTTTACGAGCTATCCGATAACTTTTGCCAGGTTGGTGGCTGAAGAGATCCGACGGCCGCGATAACTTCTTGCTGCCGATGAAAGCGACACAGGACGGAGGTCGTTCTTTATCATAAGGGCGAAACCCGCTTTTCGACGTGGCCCGAACGGAACAGATACCGTGTCGTTTCCATTTTCCAGCGAAAGTTTTGTACACAAGAGATTTCTCGCGCAAATATTCCCTTCTTATCGGCGTAACGGAAAAGTTCAGCTTGAAGAAAGTGGGTTAATTTAGGCATTAAACCTGACAGGAGGTGGCATTTGGAAAACAACGTTTCGATAATTTTCTCGGCCTACGTGGATTAATCTACCCCGATCGTTCCGCGTTCTTTGATACGTTACATTTCCATCTTTGCTCACTCTATCAGCGCAGGCACGAGAATTTTATCGGGCAGAGGATGATTCTCTCCCTCTTTCCCGTGAGTCTGCGTTTCAAAGACTCGTAATCTACCCTCGAATGTTTCTCTGTTTATTTAAAATCTGCAAAGTAACGAGGCTTCCCGCGATCCCTGTCCTGCAAAGCTCGTTTTTCACAAACGGCTCGCCCGTCTTCCCGAATTCTCGTATTCAACTTTTAATTTACGAGGCTTCAAAAATTCCATACATTCGCGAGTGCTACAAATATTTCCCTCGATTCGCCAACTATCGCGAGATATTATTTCCTCCTGTAAAAGGAATGTACCGTTTTATTACAGCTGAATAATACCGTAATCTCATCCCGCGATAACATACACAGCGTGATTCACACAGCAGTTATCATTTTAAGTTACGACATTCGTGCAAATAGTATTATTCTCATACCGAAATTCTCGAAAACTCACGGTTCTGTATTTACAAAGCGTCCAACATGGAGTGAAAAATTTTCCAGACACGCCGCAGACGATTCCACATTTTTCTCTCGGCTATCCCCCGAAAAAAATCTCGAATCACGAGAAACTTGGAAGACCCGAAATTCCCGAAACTCGACTTCAATCCGTCTAAACCCGCCCCTAACAATCTCATTCTACATTTTTCACCTCGCAAGCCTGCCGGTAACCCGATATTCGTATAATACGAGCCACCTGGCGTCAAACAGGGCTTGCCCAACTTCTCTGCCGCGTTTCGAAACGTGTCAACACGCAAAAATCGGTCGGGAACGAGCTTAAGCCGAGCGGAATTCCGAGAAAATCTCGCGGACGAGAATGGTGGAACAAAAACTGGCCAGGACGCTGGTCCGATTTTTCCTCGAGCCTGGCAAGGAGAAGAGGGGCTGCGTCGCGTGGATCCGAGCTATCCACAGAACAATTTCGGCACCGGCCAGAGGTAGAGGGAATAATGGAGTGGAGCCGTTCAAAAGTCCCATAAATTCGGCTAAACGCGTTTCCCAGGGCGGCCAGGGCCGAGATGCCGCGCAGGGTGGCACAGGTTGACGTTACCGGGTGAATATATATCAGGGGAACGTAGCGCTGGTAATAGCGATGGTAATGGTGGTTGTATCCACAGAATTCTATAGAGGGGCGAGCGAGTTAAACAGCCGGAGGCTACCAATCCCCTGGCTGCTAACTGCCTTCAACGTGCAGGCCAACCCTCGGAGCTCTTTTCGGTGCTCCCGTTCAAGGATAATTCACTAGCGTGTGTACACTGTGCTAGACTAATGATTCCGTCTGTGTACACGTTAATTGGCTTCGATAGTGGCGGGTAGGAACGATCTATCTGGGATTAAGGTACAATCCGTTCCCTGTCCTCGATCATCTTCTTTCCCTTCTTTTTTCTCCTCCTTCTGCCTCTTCCAGCCAGCTCTTTGGGAAATCTTGGCGGTTCGCGTCTTTAGGTAGCTTACAGAAGTCTTCGGAGACTGTGGATGCAATTTTTTCGGGCCTCACAGGACCCTTGGAGTCCTCTTTTTGGCTTCCCGGTTCGAGCGATCTCGTGGTTTTTATCCGAGTGTCTTTCGATTCATTACGGTCGACAACTTGCCGTTTGGAACTAGCTCTATGGGAAATCTTGGCGGTTCGCGTCTCTAAGTAGCTTACGGAAGGCTTCCGGAACTGTGGATGCAATTTTTTCGGGCCTCACGGGGTCCTTGGAGTCCTCCTTTAGATTTATCGGTTCGAACGATCTCGTGGTTTTTGCCCGGAGATCTTTCGATTCATTATGGTCTGATGTTTCTTGGGTTCTTAGCGCCCTTTTCCAGGGTCTTTGTTCGACCGTGACTCGCGAGGTCTTCGAGGATTCTGTTTTGGTAGTTGTGTCACAGTTTGGGGTGCTTTCGGAATTATTGGAGCAATTTTTGTCGCCTCGGAGTTCTCTTTTAGGCTCTCTGCTTGGAGATGGCACGTGAAGTCTTTGATCTTTGGGGAATCTCGCGGGTTTTGTCGCGGGCTAGCTTGTCGAGGACTTTTGATTTATTATAGCCTGATGTTTCTCGGGTTCATAGCGTTCTTTTCGAGGCTTTTTCCTTCAGCGAAGATTCTGTTTGGTAGGTGTACGATACTTTAGAAGGCTTTTCGAATTATTGACACAACGACTTCTGTTTTTATTGGCTTCATGCTTGCGAGTGGCTCGTGAACTCTTTCGAAGACTCCGTCGAGTGGTTGTTATACAATATCTCCAAGGACTTTCCAAACTATCGGTACAATTCTCTTATGCTTTCACAGGAATTTTTCTCAATCGCGTTGTTTTAGTACACATCTACTTGAATCTACGATTAACTATGAAATTGCTCGGAAATAAAATTATCAAACATATTTCTAAAATATGTAGGAATTTTAGGGTGGTCGACAAAGAAAAGAGAGATTTTCAAATAATAAAACGATTTGTTCAAGGAACAACTACGCGCTTAACTATCGATTGTTTTAGAACTATGGGGTGGTACGGTAAGTCATTTCATTTCTTATGCGGTTTAAGTGCGAAGTTGGCAGCGAAAAAATACAATTAGGTAATCTGTCGGGAGAAAACAAAATTACTTTCCGAACAACCTAATATATTACAACTAGTTTAGAGCTATCTTAGAACTATCTTAGAACTAACTCGCCTTCGTCCTTGCACTTCAATTTAAACCTTTCATTCTATTCTCTTTCGTACACAGGTTCTCTTTCTCATTCGCGCATTTCCGACGCGCCCTGGCCCTTGGTTGGGCCAGGTATTTCAGACATTTGGGACGCATCCCTAAACTTTCACTCGCAATCTGGCATTCGTCTCTATCATAAACTGCCTGAATTCGTTCTGGGTCTCAACCACTCTTGACATTCACTCAGGGCCGCATTCATTCCGTTCCCGCATATATAATATATACTCTGAAACAATGGCAGCGCTTGTTGGAACTCTTCGCGGACGACGCAAGACGTCCAACTTCCGCAGTTCGTCAGCCAGATTTATTCTCGTTGTCGCGGCGCGCATTAATGTGCATGCACTTCTGCAAGGAATTTCAGACGGGGCGGAATCTGGTCGAAAATAATATATTTCACGTCTTCGGCTTAATATAGCGGTGTTTGCACGGCACATGTGTCTACGCGTTCCTATGCACGAGCCACGTGCACACACGGCCGGAAACTCGACTCTTACCGCTGCCCAGGCTGTTGATCTAGCATGGAAGTTCAACAGGATCGTGTGCGAGAGTACTTTGCAGTTGGCCCTAGCGAAACGTTAGGAATCGCCGTTCGAACGATGGTATTGGGTATGGAAACTCGGAAACCAATGTGTCTAACCGGTCCAAGTTAGGCATATTGGGTCCAGGCTTGCATCTTGGAGCGAATGGAATAATTAGAAAATATCTACGATATTTTACTAGTTCGAAAGAAACTAATACGATGGAAAGGAAATTAGGGAAAGAGAGATTAGGGGTAATATTAGGGCTGGGAGAGACTGGAATCTTTCTACTGGATATTTTCACAAAATTGCCAGGAGAAGATTCTCAGGATACGGTTAATTATTTCCGTGAAGGAAAATTACAAGTTGTAATTAGAATTATTAATGGAGGCTTCCGTGTTTAATCTATGTCCAATTGTTCTTGGGTTCCGACCAGCTCCGCCATCAGCTCCAGCAGGGTTCGAAGAACGTTGAAACACGAAACCAATTGGACGCGGCTTAAATTCGAAAGCCTTTATTAATAATTCCATAAATGCGGCTTGCGCGAGTTTCGAAATTCTCATCAAGTTGTAATTAAAATTTCGAATTTTAAGCTTTGAGCAATAGCACACGCGTGTGTGCTAATTCCAAAAAGCCCAAATATTAAACGGTACATATCAAATATTGTATAATAAATATTAACTGCACGCTGATAAAGGTTATAATTAAAAACAAAGTTCATCATTACGGTCACCAGTTTTTTGTTCGAATTATGGATAACAGCCGGCGAGTCATCGATCTATAGAAACGCATAATTACGAATGCACGCATAATTTCTCGTGCTCATTGAAATAAATTTTCATCCGTGTATTATAATTCCCCTCGCCATATTATAAATAAGTACGCATCGCGAATCTAGCGTTAAACGAATGCCAAATTCGCTCGCGGGTAATTAGAGCATACTCTGTTCGAAACTAGGCACATTTACCTAGACCGATTCATCCTTTTGTTAGACAAAGTCCGTTATCCTCGGCGGTTCATAAACCGCAAGGACGAAACAGAGCAGCGTGCCGCGAAGCGTAAGAAGAATCTGAAAACCGGGATTGAAAAAGCGGCTCCTTAAGGCGGCTCCGCGCCGAAGACGAATATCCCCGATGCAAACAAACCCGCCGCTTTCGCGCGGAACATTTTCCCGGGGTTGCAGTTCGACTCGTTCAATATTTGCGCGGAATTGTAAGAGATCTGGTTGAAAACACAGCCGGCCGTTTCGCCGTCGCGCGACTCGTGTACAATGCTGCTTGCTCGGGGGGTGTAACCGGAAGCGGCGGAAGAGCGGAGGAAATAAAAGAAAGCGGGAAGAAAGGGCCGGAGAAAGAGGTCGGGGGCCGTAATACATCGAACCGTATGCAGCCTGGTAAACAATCCAGCCTTCCTCCCTGGGACGTTAATTGCGCCGAGGGTTCGAAGGTCTGCGAAGGGCCCTCTTATCGCATTGCAAGCTAAAGAGGAAGGGTTCAACGTCCGATCATCCTTTCGTCTGACATCGGCTACAGCCTCTGCGCGTCCTCCCGGTGTTTCCTGGCGCGAGAAGAAGCTCGGGCGAAATTCGAAGAGGACAGGGAGAGAATCTTGGGCGAGGGATAGGTAGCGAGAAGCGAGAAAGAGGGTGGAAAACAATTAGCCTGGCAGCCTATCTCGCCTCGGCATGCATCAGCAGAGGCGCGTCCTAGGGCGAGACGGCTGCTGTTCTCGAGGTGGGAAAAGGAGAGTGCTGGAGATGAACCTCCATGAATATATCGATATCCCATTAGAGAAGGTTCCATCCTAGTATCCCTTTCCCGCAGCCGTAGTCGCTGCTTCCTGCTAGACTGTTTAAAGAGTGGCTGGAAGCCAGCGCGAGGCGACGAACCAAGGTCTCTGGCCTGGCTGGGCTTTGGCTGGGCTGGGTCTGGATGAACGGCAGGAGTGCCTGGTTGGTTTCTGGGGTATTCCAGGTCCGTCGAGTGAACCAGAGGCGCAGCTTCGACGGCATCACAGGACTAACGACCTCGACCTAATCCCGACATTAATGCTAAGGCAGGCAACCGCTATCCGTTTCGCACCTACCAACCATCCGTTCTCTCCTTCTCTTTCTGTTTCGCGGGCCTAGCAGCACCGCGTGCCGGCCATTTTTTCCCCTCCCCGTGGAAACGAACGTGTCGCCGGCTGCATATCGGCCAGGTTAAATCAGCCGTGCAACCCCGGCCGCCATTATATTTTCGATCACGTCCAGTTTTCGCACGATGTGTACGTGGGAACATGGGGCTGGGACTCGTGGTTCGATCGGTGACGAGGGAGAAATCACTGGACAAGCTCTCGATTAGATGGCCTGTTCTTCGTTTGTCCGACATGGCGGCCAGGGGAAAAACTTTTTTCATTTCGACCACTCGAGCGCCATAGTGCCAGACGTTCGAGTGGCGACGCGCGCCCTCGAAATTTCCAGCACGTCTCGAGGATATCGCTGAGCGATGATTTTTCTCCAGTAATTATTTGGCCTGATACCTGGCCAGCCTCGCTCCGTCCCGGCTTTTAACCCCGCACCAGAATTCCTTCCGAGAATTTCAGTTTTATTTCCGGGGGGCTCGAGATTGCCTCTGTTTATTACTTCTGGGAAAGAAAGAGTGGACGTTTGGGGAATGATTATAAGAATAATTTCTACGCGATCTTTGATGAGCATTTTACGCTTCGAATATCCGCGGCTAAGAGATTCGCCGGAATTATCCAGAGGTTAGCATTTTATTACGAATCTATCGACTTCGCCGTTAATAACCAACCGTATCTATTATTTCGTTACACTGGGACCAGCAGACAAGCGAGGAGGCGATTAAACGCGCCCCCGCCTCGTCAGAATTACTATTATTACCTTCGGCTCGAATTCACTCGGCCGAGAATCAAGTCGCGCGATCTAACAATTTACCCGTAGCGTCCCGTTCCCGGCAATTTCCATTTACACCGGGTGCTATCGCTTTCGAACGATAGCGAAACGGCGCCGGTTCTCGGGGAATTTTCCGCGGGCCTTGTCCGGTCAGACCGGTTCTCCGGGGGTGCACGGACGCCGAGGAATCCGTGGAATTTTCGGCGTCGGTCCACCGGCGCGATCAACACGTACACACAGGTGTGTGTTGGACGAACCATGGGTGAGCCTCTGCTCGGTATTCCACGAAAGTTCGCCGCCCACGCCCTTCCACCCTATTACACGCGGCCAGTGGTAAGGAGGCTCGCTTTATTTTTGACCACGTACCGAGATAGCCGGAATTTCATTTCACGCTAGCCCCGGGAGGGATAGTTACGTTTTTGAGATCTCGAGATCGGCCCGAGTTGCCGGGAAATATCGTGCCATGTGCGAGATTCGTTTCTTCCACCGTGGTTCTGTCACGCTTTAGGGGGCTATCCCGTCTTTATCGTCCTTGCTCCGTGTCCTTCGCGACGTTTACGGATACGGTTTGAAATTTTATTCCACCCGGTTTTAAGACGGTTCAACGTTAACCTCCCGCGTGTATTGCGAAAAGGGATCTATCGAGATTCGAGGGATTCATTAAAGTAATAGTTTTGCATGCAAGGGTATTGGTACAGGATAGAGATATAAAATGGAATAAAATATACGGATGGGTTAAAATAAAACAATCGACAGGAATTTTTAGGTATTTCTAGACACGCGTTTGTCTAGAAATTCGATACTGAAAAATAAATCAAAATAAACAGCAGGGACTTTTAGATATCTAATATTCGTTTGTGCAAAAATTCTGTATCGTACGAATGAAATAATATACTAGGAATTTTTTCCTATGCAACAATTTTCCGTCGAAATATTCAATACCGCACGAATAGAATGGAATAAACACTGGGAATTTTTAGATGCCTGACATTCTTCTGTCGAAAAATCCGATGTTGCTGTTTCGACATTTTTGCCGCGAAGAATGTGCACTCGCTATTCATCGTGCTCCGGAAATTTATTAAGTCCAGACAACTAATTAATTACTGGGTGGCTTAAAATTACGCCGCAGTGAAAGGGTAAAAATTTCTCGACTTTTACTTCGTACCGAGTTTCGTCGTAATAATCCCGAACCACCGAGATGTCTCCATTAAACCGACTCATTCTGATTCATACTCGCGATGATTAATATACCGGAGACTCGTATCGAAACATTGATACGCTTCTTGTTGCCTGTTCCCAATCATCTTCGTTAATTTCACCCATCTCGTCCCTGTTTCGTTACGAGCAACCCCATACGTCGTAATTACCGGCAGCCTCCGATCGACTCCGTCGAATTTTCCAAGCCATTTCCCGTCCCGGAGAGCCTCGCAACAAATTCAGACCCTCTTATCGCGCGTTTATAAATTCCTCCGGATCTTCTCGGCCGTTACACGGCAGGATCTCCGAAAAGACGCTGCTCCGCCATAAATCCCGGCATTTTTATCGCGGCGGGCGACGATTAAACATATAAAGAAGCGGCGGGGTGTAACGATGACCTCGTAAAAACGTCGGAGAAAGTGTACACCGCGAAAGGGTCGAAGGAGAAAAGCGGGGGGTGAAAAAAAAGTGGAACGAGGGTAAAGAGCTAATTAACTCGTGACTCGGCGTGCCACAGCGAGACGAACGGTTTATTCCTGACGAAAATAAACGCTTTCAGAAGGCGCGAGTGGTCGGCCCTTAATTAGTCATGCGGTTAGTTTTCCGTTTCCCGGTTTTATTGTCTCCCTCGTGTGTTGCAACTCCGCGGATCCGCAGTTAAATCCGGCTGATCTTTAATTATCGCCTCGAGTCATCGGCTCGATCGCATTCGATACCGATTAACCGGATGTTCGACAGGATTTATTATTATTCGATAATTAATTACCTACACTCGGTAATCGGCTAATTACTTTTTAACTCTCTGCACTCGCAGCTTGGTACGGTCGATTTTATTTTCTCGCTTGCCTCGATTTCCGGAATTCGGCGCAAAGTGATTTTTCTTCCCGTTTCACGAGTGTCGAATTATTCTCACCGTGGAATAATCGGCGAGTAAGGGACCATCGCGAATTCCCGGTAATTAAAAAATTCCTATTATGCAAAGGTACTAAAGGATGACGTGCAGAAATAATGGAAGCAGTTCAAAGATACCAGCGAGGAGGTTCAGGCAGTAAAGAGACACGGCAGGACACTAAGAAAAAAGAAAAAGTAAAGAGAGAAAGGCGTCCCGACAATAAGCGGAAGTGCAATGACGCCGGGAATTCCAGTAATAAAGAAAAGTGCAAGGACCCCAAGAAATAAATTGTAGCAATAATAGAAGGAGCGCCAGGGTACCAAAAAAGAAATTCCACGAGGAGAAAAAGTCAAGTTCCTGCAATAAAAGTACTACACGAGGACTCCGGGAGGAATACAAGAAATAGGAACAACAAGCAACGCCATAAAAAGCGGAGAGATTAGCACTGGGACCCGAGAAGGATGAACTTCCCACCGGTTGGAAATACTGCGAGCAGATTCGAAAGTGTACTCGAGAACAAAAGCAATCTTCGAACTCTCGGTTCTCGCGAAAATTCCGCGAATCTGTCTCGCGATTCGAAAACGGCAGCTTGCCGAGGACCAAACGACGACAAAACCGATTGCTGCTTAGTCTGACGCGTTTAACGCAACAGCGACGAG
The DNA here is from genome assembly GCA_002201625.1 of Euglossa dilemma. Classification (NCBI taxonomy): domain Eukaryota; kingdom Metazoa; phylum Arthropoda; class Insecta; order Hymenoptera; family Apidae; genus Euglossa; species Euglossa dilemma. The sequence goes on from NIJG01000029.1 coordinate 4,010,828, forward strand.
GTTGAGAAGGGATTATGGTGGATTTGGAGCTGATTCGAAGAAATGGCACCTTTTTGATCGATGTAAATTCGCGGTTCAAATGCCAAACGACGGTGTACCCCCTTCGCTGGTTGTTCCGACGCATTTGACGTAACACGGGCGAGATTAAGGGATTATGGTGGATTCCGAGTGGATTTGGCCACGTCAGAAATGGTACTTTTTGATCGATTTAATCGCACGGCTCGAAGGTTACACGTGCGAGTATTCGCATCGTGATAATTAATACCTCGCGGAGCGTGTGATCAATTACGCCTGCACAAAATGGATATTAACGTCGCTACCGATTCATTATGCGATTTTACGAAGAGCCAGGGAAACGACTTCGATAATTGGCCATTATTGATGCACCATTGTTGTTTCGTTTCGCGCTCGAGATCCTCGACGAGTGTCGCGCCTCGTGCGCCTCCGATCGATTCCGAAGAGCCCTGTCAACAGCTTCTGTATCGAGTGCCAACGCTTATGTTACTGCTCGACAGTCTTCTGAAAACCGAGAGAAAAGGTCCACACTGCCGCTAGACATTCGTTCAGGCATCTATTTCTTTCGATTTCGTCCAATTTCGAATTTTGATCGTGGTACTCCTCACGACTGGCGCTCGCGCGAACTTCGTACTATATAATAAATTAATGATAATAATTGAAATATAATAGTAGAGAGAATTGAAACAGATCAAACATGAGATAAGAAACGAGTGATCCCGATTAACATATCTAGGTACATACTCTGCTCGTCTTAATTAGTCTAGCTAGTTATATATTCTAGGTGGTCTAATTAGTCTACACGGATAACACTGACCCAATACCAACTCCATGGAAACCCCAGACGAGCACAGACTACCGACACACTCAAGCAATCGAAAAGAAGCTCTCAATCCTCTTACCTGCGAAGTGAAATTACACAAGCAACAAATTCCATTGGCAAGAAAAGAAAATCGAGTGGAAATGCAGTCACGACTAGACAAGGAGCAGGTATAGCCAATTACCAGGCTATCGTTCCCATGGAACGAACTTGGAAACGACTCTGGCGCGAACGTCGATCGAGGTACTCGCGAGATTAGCAGGGGCTGCAAGCGATTATTAAGAAGGAGACCTTAATTACACCGACGGGGCAAACAGAATCGAAAGCCCGAGCAGCCGGTTCGCTTCTTACGGCTTCCTCGGGAACTCTGCGTCTTCGGCGGTGGCACTGCAACCGAAAGCGTTCGGTATCGCGAGCAATTCTCGTAGCGGGTGTCCTGAATCCGGCGAATTAAATCGTGCCGAGCTTACCCCGCCGTTGGCTACACGGATTTCCTTTAAACGGCTTGCTGCCTCCTCCTTTGAGAACCAGATGCCTCGCGCTTCGCTTTGTGGAATGTAATGGGCGTTGAACGCGGGGAACGGCTGAAAAATACACCGGGTGTAAGAACCCTGGAAAATGGCGGCTTCTCTCGAAGATGGTAAGCCGAACCTATGGAATGGGACTTTTTAACAGCTCCGCTGTCGCAGTTTATGCTCTCGTCCTCTCTAATTATGGCACTGTCACCGTTGCGTTCTGTTACTCGGGTGTGGTTGTCAGCTTCTTAGAAGATTCCTCGATTAGTGTTCGTTTGGAAGGTCTAATTTCTAAATTAAAAATTTTTCTCCTTTCTGGAAAAGAATCAAATCTTTTATGATACCTTGTGGTTTGTAGAAATTATCTAGGAAGAGCCTTTCGTAAATTACTACGTGGTATTGTTTTTAATTAAACAAAGCGGTCGGTATGATACGAAATTCATTTGATTCGCAAATCATCGTGTAATCGTAGAAGGTTAAGTAAGATCTGTAAATTTTCCGAAATATTCGTAAGAAATTTAATGATATTAATATCCGTGCTATTTAAAATTTAATTAAGCCACGAAGCGCGCATTTCTCGTTTGTAATTAAGATATCCGGCGTTATTAATATCCCTCTGTGTTGTTCCAAAGCTAATTAATTCACAGAGCGTGCATTCGCCCGCGAAAAACAATTCTTAAAATAATAATTATTAATATGTTTCACAACGGCGAAGCGTACATCGGGGTTAATAATAGCTAGAATCAAATCCGCTCGAGTAATTATATTTCGATTAATTAACTTTACATTGCGTGGAATGATACCTTATAAGATACACTTTTACGGCGCACATCGCCGGAGCTAAATTCAATTTCTGCGACGCGCTGCGGGTGCAGCAGACAAGGAATCGCTCCGGGTTACCTCGGAATCGCGATATCCATCTCGCTCGCCCTTCGCCAACAAGATAGTTACTGTTTATTTAGTAACAAGTTCGAAATTACCGCGGCAAGCTTAAATCCCGAATTCCTCGTTAACGTAATAACGTTGTCTCGATTTAAACGCGAGAAGGCCGTTTAACCGGGCTCGGCACTCGAGCAGCCAAATTTCATAAACAATAATAACATTCGTACATTTCACGTGAAACCGAGCCGATTATATCAACGATAAAACGACGATGAAGTCGGCCCTGCGAGATAATAATCCCGTGACGATCGATTTCCGGTGTATCGCGTATAAAAATCGCGAAATATCCGGACAGAAATTTAAATTCGAATCGTAGCTTTTGTCTCGAGATTATGAAATTTTCGAAATGCTCTGGATTGAAATATTTTTTAAATAAATCAATTACTCAACTTACTAAAGAATCTTCAACGAGGCGTAGTCATTTTTGTCAGAGAGAAAGGAAGGAGCTATACAAAATTTTGCTAAAGCGCAGTCGTGGTTTTCCGAAAGAGAATTTTTAAGCTTTTTATTCAGGATTGAGTTGGGATTATTCGCGATAAACCGAATTTCATCTATCTTTCTCCCCATTTCATTCGTGCAGTGTTAAAACCAAACAAATGGAAATTTCCATAAAACATCAAATATTTCCATAAAAATGGAAAAAGAAGTAGTACAAAATTTTGGAAAATTCTAATAGAAACGTCTAACCTAACGATCCCATCTGACATTTTTATTTCGTATAAATAGAAAGAAAAAAATCGAAGCGGAAATAAACGTGAAAAATTAAGCAGGGTGAAAAATCCGATGAATGTGCGAATTCAGAGGAACGGTGGTTGTTTAATATTGTGGTGGAAATTATAGGGTAGTTCCATGTGCCAGTGTTATCCACGCGAGCAAGGAGCCACGACAGCGGCACTTCCGGTGGATTTATTCGCCAGACGCGACAGCGCGGCAATAAGTGTTGCGATTGCTTTGGAAACGATAAGGAAGCTGGAAAATTATCGCGAGATTCGACGGTAGGCGTAATCGCATAATCGAATGGCGGTGCAATTGAAAACGAAACTGTTGTGTGTACTGATAAGGAGCGCGGAGTGTTATGCGAGTGAGCTTTCCTGGAGCATCGTGGGTAGCAAAACGAGCCGAATGCCTGAATAAACACTCACCCCGAACCGTGGAATATGCATGGAGGGTGTAGAATATTCAATTGTACTAATATTGAAATATTGGCAAAACTCGTGGACTTTTGCGAAATTTTACTCGAGGAAAGTAATTTTAGCGGAGAGGTTAATTCAACGAATAACAGCTTCGTTTGACATCATTTTTCTCTCCAACCTCTTCTGTTGATATTTTCATAATATTAGCCCGTTATAATACAATGTTTTATCAATATTTCGTTGAAAATACTTTATCGGAATTCTATATGATACGACAATCAACACTAAACCTACCATGGTTTAAATCATTATTTTCCAAATTTTTATTAAAAATTTCGCGTTCAACTTTATAATCTTAATCACACGTGTTTGCGAATTTTCTTCTCGTATCATTCAATTTTTTGAAGCTTCTACTTTTTTCCTATTCACCGATCATTTTCACCGTGGTAGGTTTAACGTTAACGATGTCAGATTCTTCGGTTTGGGTTAAGGTATTTCTTGAGTGTAATTCTCGTATAATTCTTCCTATTAATTCTTCGTAACGATGTAAAATTGATTTTCGTAATTACACGGGAAAATAATTCGGAACGATATGTAGGTCGAAAGCAACGCTAAGCAAACACATCCTAAAAGCTGGTTATATTACTTAGGAGCAGTCACGTGATCGAAGTTCTCCTGCCAGGGGTCTTCTAGGTAGCAAATAGCTGTTCAGAATTTCGATGCCGACTGAGTAATAATACAGTCACTTGCAGTTGTAAATTGCTACATCAGCAGAGGGTGGTCGAAGCCGGGATATTTCAGCGAGTGCCACGTGACGATTTCGACGAGACATTGGCTCTGCTATCGAGTTACCCGGCGTAAAACCTCGCCTTCTCCGAGTTGCAAATTAGCACGCCGGGATGTCTTGGATTTCGCGAAACGTTCAATCGTCGTGAACCCACGTTAAACGGCGAGAAATTTGCGGCAACGCGTCCGCGTTGAATGTTAAGGAGCGCCACATAATAAAACCGTTAGAACTTCGTTATTCGACGTCATGAATCATCGGTATAGGGATATTCCGCCGTAACTTCTTTACGAGTTTAAACTTGGACCGCGAAAGCTGCTGCGAGTATAAATTCAGCGTTTCGAGCAGCCGAGATTTTAATTTACGGCTGTGATGATCTGCCACCGGAGAATAAGTCCAGAGAAGTGGCATCGACGATGATGATTTAATGGGTCGCCGAGAGTAGGCCATGGCAATCGATTAAAGTGATAGTACCTTAAATCAAACTCTGGCATTCTGTACTAACAGCCAGATAGTTATTATTCGTCATTTCACGCAGATAGGAGAGGGAATAACGAACAAAGGCTTCGAAATTCCCCTCTGAATCGGAATCCCATTACACGCTGTGTGGATACATCCATGAAAATATTACAAATCAAAGATTTGAATTCTCATATTTACAGAACGTAGAAACGCAAATATACATTCGCCATAAAACTCTGCAAACCAATTATTTAATTTACAACGCTCTATTTAAAAAAAAGAAAAGCCCGCACATACAAAAATTGTAGAATGCGTAAAAAATTCCGATGAAAAATCTACAAACTAAACCGAAGAATTTAATTTACGATTCTACACTCACCGAAACCTAATTACACGATATTCCCGCCGATTTCGTCGATGCAACCGAAAGTTCGCTCACCCAAAAGTGTACACACGCGAGTGATTAAATTTACAGCATAATATTCGGCAAACTGCAGCCGCCGAAATTTTCATCGATTTCATCGGCGTAACGAAATGCTCAGCCAGCGAAAAATGCGCGCACGCTGACGATTAAATTTACAACGTAACGTTCGGCGAAGTCTAAGCACCGGAATTTCCCATGCATCCCATTCGTATAACTACAAACCAGATTCGCAGACATCCGGAAAGTCCATATCATAATTCTACATACGTATTACCGGAATTCTGGGATATCGGTGCGCGCCGGACTCGGAACTTTCCAACCCCCTGGAGCGGTCTTAAGTGACCGAACCCCAATTTCGCGGGCTCGACCGCGAAGATACCGCACAATTCCAGGGTACGTTTCTCCGGAGCACACAGAGATCCCTCGGAATTCCCTGTCAAAGAGAGCACCGGGTGTGCACGGGCAACGGCGCGACAAATATCGCGGGGGTGGTTGACTCGTTCAAACACCCACCCTCTGTTAAGTCGTTCGCCGGTCAATAGCAGGTAATACCGATCAAATCGAGACGGGAGAGGACTTTGGTCAAATACTTGCGGCGGACTTTCATACCCCGCCGACGCCGATTAACGTTCCCCGTGTTCCACGACGCCAGTCCCCTTGGTATCTGCATTTGCAGGTGCTACTCCCTGCTGAATTCGACCACCAGCGGCCTTAATGCTCCGTGTTCCAGACGAGGCCCGCCATATTCGATCCTGTCGATGGCACGTTTTCGTTGCAAACCAGTTTCCACTCGTGGAACGGATTTAAACGCTCGCACGTTGAAGCAGGAATTAGGTGTCGTTAAGAACGGTCAAGGGCCCTGTGATTTTTTGGGACGGGGTTAAAGGCTTCCTTTTGCAGTAAGTTTCGAGAGCAGGTTCTGATTTTTGGTGGTTTCTGGGAGAACGCTGACTATGGCTTTGGAATTTATAATTTCGATTTCAACGAATATCGTATTTTTGTTTTATTAATTTCGATTATTATAACTGTGTTATCGATAAGAGATTTTTATGGAATTTGTTCAATTCCGGTATTTGACATTTCACTTTTTGGCAATATCAATTCTCGTAATTGAAATTATATTAAAAAGTATCGAGTTGGAGCAGAGCTGAAATTGTGTTAAAAAATATTTTAATAATTAAAATTCTATTGGAATATTTTTCAGTAATCGAGATTCTTGTCATCGAAGTCGTTTAGTGACTTCAATTTTAAGCATTGAAATTCCAATAAAAAATTTCTTAATATACTAAATTCTGTCAATCAGGATTGGTATTAAAATTATGTTCCCTTATGGTTCCCGTCATAAGGAATGTTAGAACTGCTATTCCTCTGAAAATTAGGATACATTCCGAGGATAAAAGAGAACGGGGCGCTATTTTTCCAACTATCTCATCCCATTTTTTATCTCCTCTCGCCGAAAGATCGGATTCTTTGTGCAAGGAAGCTAAATTAAACACTAAACTTCAAAAAGGAAGCAGTAAATCGCATCAGTACCGTCAGACAATATGCCATAAAGCACCATACGCCATATCCCGTTTATGGCGAGCCGGCAACTCGGTTAGGAAGCGTCGCTTCAGCGGAAATAAAATTAACATAGACCTCCACGCGATGAATGCGGCGTATGTTTGACGAACGATTTCCCGATCTTATTGGCCCGCGCGTTGTCAAACGATTTCGCTAAACGACCTGCCGAGGGGCGTGATAAAACGCGGGGACAAGGAAATCAAAGAGAATCGCTATTTTAGCACGTGATGAAAAGAAGCAGCTGCCAGCCACTATATGGCCTCGTTATTGCTTCAATATGGCGAAGATCAAAGTATTCCGACGGGAAAAAATGAAAATTTTTCAACTACCAAGGAAGAAAGGTAGTTTCCGAAGTTTATTGAACATTTGATTCTATTACTTCAGATATCATTCGTTGAATTTCTCGTTCCAACTTAATTTATTTCGTACAGAATTTAACCTTAAACACTCCTGTTCTTGATGAGTAATGAAATAACTTTTTCTATAACTTTATAATAGCAAAACGAAAGTAAAAAATTGATTGTAATGTTGGTGAAAGACAAGGTTTTGGTGAATATGAAGGAGTAGTATTATTGAAATTAACGAAAATGTACAATAATAGTCGCGAAAGCTTATGGATCGTACTTGTAAGTCATTATGATTGACTCGTACTACTGAATATTCTCGCCGTACACTTATATTTACTTTATTTATTTTTACAGACATATTTAACTATATTCGTTATTTGCAAATAAATATAGGGAATTAATTTACGCCTTTGCTACAAAATTCTGCAAACTTCGTTAATTATTACCATGCAGCAATATTGTTTAATCTTCTTACAGTTGATAAATTCTGCTGCAGTACTTGCAGCTTGGTTTAAGTTCACGTAATTTAATAATTCCAATATAAACCGATATTAATTATTATTTTACGTTATTTCGAATATGTTGCAATTATGTTTGAACATAAACGAAAGACAATACGGGATAAAATCGACAAGTACGGTTTTAGATACTCGTTAAGAGGGTAAAGTCGAATTAAATTTATGATCGTAACTATCCAGTGTCCGGCTTCGTATCCCTTCAAGAAGTTATTAGTTTACAGTTTGGACTGGAGCAAACTTTAGTCAGGCTTTTCTGGGATTTGGATCCTCTCGCTCAATAGAGATCGGCGTATCGTAACCTCATCTTCCAGGCCAGCGACCACAACATCTCGACCGAACTTCATGAAATTTTAACCAGTCGTATCTATGATCCACGTAACTACATTAAGCTTGATCCCGTTGTCAATTTGCTCCTTTATCCTGTAAAGCTACCGATCAGATTTGTCGAGGACCAATCTATACGAAGAATTCCCGCGCTGTGAAAGTCTTCCGATTTTACAACTTTGAATACGTCTTCCTCGAAATTTTCGAATTTTCTGAAAGCCAAGTTCCGTGGCCTGGAAATATCGAACCGTTTTCTAAAATATTGTCTAGAAAAAATCATAAATTTCACCTATTCTTCATATTTCGCAACCAGTCGCCATTTAATCAAATTTAAAAAATCGATGTTAATTGATACGTCAAATTTATAATAACTCAACGATGCGTGGAATGCCCATGTGAAATAATTCCACGTGTAAATTTGCATGTTATTATTTATTCTCAATGCAAATGGTTAATACGATCACGGAAATTTTTAATAATTGAAAACTACAGAGGTTAACGAAACACTAAAAAATTCGAAATATGTGAATATTAAAATAAAAAATCACAGATTCAAAGATGAAATTTACGTATATAAACCGCGATCAATCTTCGTTTACGTCATCAAAGAAAGGATTTCTTCTGAAAATCATCTACTACTCCTATGAATCTCACTTTCAGCTCGAAAAAATAAAAATTCGATATTTTATCGGGATTTGTTCGTTTGAAAGCGTCGGCGGGGCGTGAAAATTCGAGATCACGAGTCCGGCGTCGAAGACGGCGACGTCGTTCGCGGGTGATCCGAATTAACGGGGCGATTAGCGAGCAATTCGGACGAATTAGTATCGATGGCNGAGTCCGGCGTCGAAGACGGCGACGTCGTTCGCGGGTGATCCGAATTAACGGGGCGATTAGCGAGCAATTCGGACGAATTAGTATCGATGGCTGTAACGCGGACGGAATTTCGGCGGTTGACGGAAATTGCCGTTCGTATCAGTGTCAATCACGTAATTGGAAGCCCAGACCGTCGTTCCATTACAAACGGCTCGCCGTTTTAACGGGCCCCGTAAACTTTTACGACGTTGTAATTCAATAATTACGATCGGCCAGCCGACGATGGAGCCTCGTTCCGCGATTCCCTGGCCACGGAAGAAAATTCGAGGGAATTATTATTTCGCCCGCAGCCCGACCGTTCATGTCGCGGTTTATGATAATTGCCGCGCGAAACGACCGTCCACGCTGCTAATTCGCGTTCCACACGGCCGATGAAACGGACTGCTTTGTACACAATTTTTATTTCCTACCCCCTTCGCGATGACGGAGCGCAGGCTCTTCGTTCACGTCCTCGGTTATTAAAAGGAAATTTTTACGGGGTTATATACGCGGGGGTGGAATTCGAGCACTCGGACGAATTACTCGAGTTGTTGTGCGGAATTTATAGCGCAGTAATTTAAATGAAATTTAGGGTTACCGGAGTGAGAATCTTCGTTTACGTCCTTGGTTATTAAACGGGAACTTTTACGGGGATCCATGTGAGGAATTCAAGGACCTGCACGAATTACTTGACCCGTTATGAGGAATTTTGATTGCAGTAGTTTAAATAAAACTACTCCAAACAAGCTAAGAAGAATATGTTTAATTCCTACTAGAGTAATTAAGCAAAATTTAGAGTTCATAAAATGATGTCCAAGATTAGCTAGAGAATACAGATTTGCTTGAAAAATGAACTTTGGTGAAAATTCCTTGGTACGGAATTAAATATAAATTAAATATTCTAAGCTATTTACAAAAACAGGGTATTTTCCAACCATGAAAAATAATTTCCAAGCATCTCTTCATGTCCCCAACAATCCTTAAACATGAATCAGAATTTCCAGTAACCTCGGTACAAGAAAATTCGCTAGTCGAGTTAAACAAACTTCCTCCAATAACCTAAACCAACACCCAACCAAACTCTCCTCCAAAATAAAACCCTCTCACCGCTACCGAAAAACATTCCAAATCCCAAATCGAAATTGATTAAACAGAACGATCCTCCGTCCCGACAAAAAGCCGCAAAGAAATCAGAGTGCGATGTTCATCAAACCTGAGCCACGTTCCGCGGAAAAAATTCAGCTCTCGATTACCCAACTCCGACGAACACACCGTACCGACGCGTGATTCCAATCTTGTACGTAGCCGGCTTTCGAACGGGCATCGAATTTCCAGGGAAAATTCACCGGTCGGACGCGTAACGACGGGCCATCGCATTTGCGAATCCGATCCGGCCGAGTTGTCGCGTAATAGAGTCGATCGGTCGCGCTCGAGCAGGGACTACAATGGCTGGACAGGGTGGCCCGTTAAGTATATTACAGAAATCCGGCGCGAGATGACCGGTCCATTTGTAAATGAGATCGAAGCGACCGCGAGAGCCGGCTGCAGCGGATCGTATCCGGCGAGCGAAAATGGAGCGGCGCTATCAAATTGGAGGAGCAGGCCGCGTAACGAGGGGCAACCTGGAGGGTGGAAAAATTGGATTTAAGGGCCGGGAGGGTCGGGTGTCGCTCGCGGCGCGGCGAATATCGCCGACCCTCTTCATCGGCAGTGACGAAGTGTGCGTTAAGTCGGACCCCGGCGCCCTCCAGCCCGACCGTGCTCTCGTACCCGCGCCAACAGGTTACGTAAGGAGAGGTCGCGCGTGCTTGAAACTTTTCGTTTACACCCGAACGCGTCTGTTCGTTCTTCCAGGTGGCATTCGCGTGGAGAACCTCGCTATCAAGGTATTCATTAGCGGCCGGCCGTGGGAGGACACAGGTTGTTATTCAGAGCTTCGATCCTGAACTTTCGCTCTGCCGATGCATCGAGAGGCGTCAAGAGCCGGTTTTCATATCACAAGGAAGAATTCTAGTTCGTTTATTCGTTTAGACATTTATTATTTACTGTTGTATACACGTATATTTGTTATTATTATCCCGGGGTTTGGGTTATAAAGTACGATATTATACGTGATATTCTACTCTATGTTTATTTATTTTTGTCGTTACGCTACATTATATTGGGTCGTTCCAAAAGTCGTTTCACTTTTTTTTTTTTTCTTTTTTATGCGACTGAGTTTAGTGCGGCAGTGTGATGTTGTCTGTGAACAAATACAATTAGGTCTCCTTAATTGGAAAATCGAAATCACTTTCCGAACGACCTAATATTATGCTATGCTGTTACGTACTATGTGTATATATATGTAGGAATTGATGGGTGATGGACAGAAATGAGGATTTATTAACAAAACGGGTTTATTTAATATCTAGACGCTCAACTTATACATTGCACGTTGACATTGACGATCGACTATTAACTACGGATTTAAAACTAAACCGGCTTTTGTTCTTACACTCTTATTTAAATTTTTTATTGTATCTTCTTTCATACACAGGCTTTCCTTTTCATTTACGCAGTTCCTTAATTGGGCCAGGTACTTCAGATAAACATTCATAAACGTTACCTATATTCGTCCTCTTGATATTCATTCATGGCCATTCCTACATATATATTATTATGGAATAATACATATACCACATATTTTTGTATTTAACGGTTTGTTTCTTAGGTCTAAAAACAATTAATTCCTTATCCGTACAAATAGCGTGAAATAAGTACGCAATGATATCGTATTTAAGTAGCTTATAACTAACTGGATGTAGCTAGAGAATGTGACCACAACTGTTTGGCCTCGATTCTGGGACAGTAACCGACTACAGATGGGTACTGTAAAATCAACGAGTCTAGCCTCAGGCAAAACCGACGCAAATGTTTTCAGATGTCCAAAACAAAGGCTCTCAGAGATTAAGTTTGTATCACGCCGTTGATTCCAGCAGTGGGAACAAAATGAAATCTTCCTCGATGAAACGAGAATAAATCGAATCTTTAGGTCGCGTTTGTAGATTCCTCGCAATTATTTGCAATTTTCCTTTCAATCTTTAGTATTCCGTATGTTTCCAAATGCCACTGTAATTCTAATTATCGAATCCTGGCTTTTTACCTTCGTAGCTAGTGGAAATACGCAAATATTTCCGACATTTCCTAAAAATCGTGGATATATCACGTAGATATCCTTGGAATTGGAATAGAAAGAACGAAAATCTGTCGACGGGAACAGGGACGAAGGTGGCCGAGGAAAGTAGATGGAAGTTTCGTTTTCGCGAAACAAAAATTACCGGTGAAATTTCAGCCAAACTCGAACAACAAGGCCGTGCTTAACTGGGAAAAAGGAACTATTTGCCTGGAAATTAATCAAGTTCGTCGGGGGATAAAACTTCGCGGTCCATCCGAAGTGGAGAAGAGGCAGCAACGTTTGATCGTAAATTTCCGGCAGTGAAATCTGAAATCCTCGAAGGCGGTGTACGGGACTCAACGGAGGAATCTTTCTTTTAATCAAAACTTGCGTAATGAATATTTACGATCGGGACAGAAGAAAGGCACGCGGTACAAATTAAACGGGAAGAAAGGCAAGAAAGTGGCGGCGGGGCGGTAACGCAGGGGCTTTTGTTTTACATTCGGTTTATTCGAACGGCAAATGTTTTTTGCCTCGCTTCTCCGTTTCTTTCAAACTGTTTTCAAATGAACTTTTTATAGCCTGCGAAGCTTCCGGCGCGCGAGTAAACGGGGATACACGATCGTTTCGATGTATCGGAAAATTTTCCAAGGACTCGTTCGACATTTTAGATACCAAGACACGCGGTATTTATTATTACTATTAGAATTAGGATTATTTGGATCACCGAGGAATTTTGATATTTTTTAAAAGAATAATGGAATAAGAAAGTACTTAGATATTTCATCGACCAGGTCTTAAGCTCAGAAACCAAAGTATCGTTTCGTATCGTCCAAATATAGAAGAGAAAAATTATAGTACGTGCAGAACTATTTGCCGATCATCGACCGGAGGAAGCACGGTTAATTAAACGATCCTTCGGTCAATTTCACCCCCGGGGACAAGTAGGAAACACCGCCTTGGCTATCAACGTCGACTCGTTGTATCATTGAAACCACAACCGCGACGAATTCCCCGAAGTTACCGTAACTGAGAAATATTTTAATTAACACTCGCGATGTATCAACGTCGAAAAGGGGTTCATTCCGGTTTCTCGATTCGAATGCGATCGGTTAGTTACCGATGGTCCGTGAAGTCCCCTATTACGAGTCCGATAGAAATTTATCGCTCTTCTAGTTTTAATAATCACCATGGTAATTTCGGAATATCACGCGAGGGGTCGCGCGAGAAAACCGAGAAAGCAATTTCGTTCTGCACGCCCCCATTATCGCAATTCCCCGCCGCGATTCGTTAAATATTAAACCGGGATAAAAACAGGGGAACGTAATCGAGGGGGTAATTTTACAAGATTTCATTCGGGCCGGGATTCGATCGCGGCGTGTAACAATTTATTTAACCCCTCTCGGTATCCTCTCGACGATCGACGCACTGTGCATTTTAAATATCATTAATTAATTCGAGCAACATTCTTCTCTTTTTTTTCCCCCTTCTCTCCTTCCCTCCAATTTCCCTCGCACGCCGGATCGAACGGACCACTTGAAAACGCGGCCTGCAGGAATCGAGCCGGAGCATAATTATTAAACCATTCCTGTATCTTGATTTCAATATGTAATTACAACCGTTTAAACAATATCCGTCCCGCGAAAAGCGGTTCGATACGCAATTATATTTACGGCAATTAGAATATTCCCAGGCCGGGTAACGCGACTAATTGTAATTAATGCTTCTTGCTAATGATTTCATCCTGATTGTGGGAATCTCGTTGCGTTACACGTCTGAGAACGGTGCGATCGTTTCTGCCACGTATTGTTCGGCCAAGCGGAGAGAAGCGTGGCCGACCTGTCGTTGTTCTCGCGGGAGAGGATAAAGAGAGGGAGAGAGGGAAAGAAACGTAAAATAAAAGGAAAGAAGAGGGAGGGAAAAAAAAATGAAAGGTTTCGATGGCTCGACAGGGAGTCAAGCCGATCCATTGTCGTTCGAAATGCTTTCGAAATGTTATCGAAACTCTGTTTTTGCTTTTGCCTTCTCCCCTCTTTCATTCTCAATTTTTCTCTTTTTTTTTTTTTTTCGTTGTTTTTTCCCGTGCTATTGGCAACGTACATTAGCGGCGCGAACAAATCCATTACGAATAATGCGTCTTTCGTTGTCCGACGTTTCGCCTGGCCATGGGGAGAACGAATAGCACGGTGCAACCCCCTCGCTCCACTCTATAGGGTGTTCGATTATTATCTGACAATGATTATCCTGGCTTTCCACTGAATAATAATCATTAATTAAATATAAATGATACCGTATGTTGTGTACGTAGAGAAAGCTTAATTTTTTTAAGGCAGTTGGTTTTTTAAATGGTAATTTTGTTGGGACACCGAATTATTGTTCAATGGTGGATTTCGATCGATTATTGATTGCTTCTGAACGTGTTAGCCAAGCGTGTTAGTATTGTAGTATTTTTTACAAAGGTAGGTTATTTGAATGGAAATAATTCCATCGGAAAAATGAGTTAAAATACAATGGTGGTTATCGTAGATTGTTAAATAATAATTAACTTTAAAAGCAAATATTACATCCCGTTACTTTTATCGAGGAAATGTGATTTCTTTTTAAAGGCCCCGGTTTTGCCAATGTGTAATTTCATTGTAGAAAATATTAATAATAAAGTCCATTGAAAAATGAAATTCGCAGACTATTCTAACAATAACAAAAATCAATCGTTTTCAAGTATGAAACTCTTTTAAATAATATTCCCAAATACAAGGTACACTAAACCGTAATTTCTGGAATAACGAAAATTGCGTTGGTTTTGCAAATTTCTATTTAATTAAAAATTAGTCCATAAAATCTCGCCTGTCTGAAACTTTCTCTCTCGCTTGAGAAGAATGCGTTTAAACGGCACATTAGCCGTTACAGAAATGGCCACCCTGTGGAATCGAGGACCATCCGTCGGCCAACCGGGGTTTTACCGAATTTAGAGCACCGTCTACCGTCGTAAACAGCGTTATCTTTGCAATTCCTTGCATCGGATCCGCTATCGATCAGCCGTGAAAACGGGCTAAAGTATCAGGGATGCTCGAAGTAATTTGTAACTGGAAGAAATCCGTGCAAGACCAAGGAGATCGATGATAACGCGGTGGAACGACGGTAATGCGTGTCGAGTTTCCCTTTTTTCTCTCTTTCTTTCTGCGCGAAGCTTTATGAAATTTGTATATAGGCGGATCGTGTAAGGAACAGGAACGAACCGTTGGAAAAACCGGCTGCTTGTCAGGATATTAAAATAAATGCTCGCAGAAGCTGTTGTTGAGCAACATGCGCGTCGGCTTATGAAATTTTCGGTATGCAAACTGAAGATCTGCCGTTGCCTTATGGCAAGAAAATAGGGGTGGATGGGGAATCGATGGGAAACCTCTGATTCGATTCCAGGATTTCTGCGTTTCCATTGATTTGAAAATATCGTTGGAATTCCACCTGAATAAATCGTATACAAACAATCCGAGCAACGTGAAACATTGATAAACAAAGTACTTTTAAACTGATAAAAATTAAAAAATTAATTAATATAATCGATTAGTGAATAAAATTAATAAACGCGATTAAAATAAATATTTTAAAATGTGGAAACGCAAAGAAATATTTCGAAACTTAAATCGGAAATGTATCGCAAACCGATTGGGAAATAAACACATAGAATCCAGGATTTATTAAATTAAAAAATTAATTGATATGACCGATTAATGAATAAAATTAATAAACGCGTTTGTGATAAATATTTTAAAGCGTGAAAACGCAAGGAAATATTTCGCAACTTAGATCGGAAATATATCGCAAACCGATCGGGAAATAAACAGTTAGAATCCAGGATTTATTAAATTCTCGCGATGGAAAATCAAATAAAGAATGTATCTTTGGTAAGTTCGTAGGGATTAACGTCTTGTAGAGTGACTTTAGCAACTTATATGTTGGACTCAGTTTTATTTGTCCAAGTCCTTTTCCTTCTCCGAAAAAATAACCCCGCGAGATTACGTGGCCGCAGTTATGACAGGCGATTAAGAGTTGAAGGAGAAAGTTCTTGCCAGCACGTCGAACGAGTTTCATTCCGTTAGTTTCACCGCGAAACAGTGATACCTTTCTTCGTTAGGATCCTGCTCGAGACCTTTCTTGCCGGTATTCAGCATCTGTTCCCCGGGTTGGTAATATTGGTTGCGGTGATTAGGAGGATTATATCTCCGGTTTGGCACGTTGCTTAATATCTTGGAAAATCTAGTTTGCTCTACGTACAGAAAGCTCTGCAATTTCAGAGACACGCCGATCCTTTCTTTCCATTTAATTTTCAAACAATTATTTTATTCCTCCTTTAATCGTATCTCTGTCTTATCATTCCAGTCGCATGAATGAGCGTACAATTTAAGGAAAAGCAGCGCCGTGTAATTTTTCCGCGATTCTTAATTCTACGCTTAATTCTCCGTCGCGCGTAAAGAATTATAAATACGAAAATCAGGATTTTATTCACGTCTTCATTATAATCCTCCCTCGAATCGACCCTCTTCTCTTTTAATTCAAACTTCCCGATTAAGCGAAAGAGAAAGGGATAAAATAATTTCGAGATAGAAGATTATTACGCAGTGTATCTCTGGGAAGGTGAACAACGGCAAGAAACCAGAGGAATTAGCACAGGTACCGGGAAGAAACATGTCGGAGGCCTTCATCCGCTTCCTTTTTGTCCCTGTTCTTTGCCAGCCCCGAAGCAACTGGTCTTTTTTCGCAAAATAACGATTCATCATCGGAACTTTTCAAACGCTTTGGAAATTCGCTCGTATCACTGCTCTCGTCTTCGCCAGCGCTTTAATCTCCTCAGAATTTCTTCGCCCTTTATTTCTCCCTCTTCGTTCGTGTCTCTCCTGGTAGCCTGTTTCCGTCCTTGTTAAATTCTCCTCCTTTCTCTCTCTCCTTCCGTCCCTTTGTGTGTACGTTCTCTTCTTTCTCTTTGCGAACCGCGAAACGTTTTTATCTCGCGGTGTATTTTCAATTCGAAAGATTCGAGAGTTACGCCGGTGAATGCTCCTTCCTCGACGTGTTCCATTGTAGATAACGCGATTGGATTTCAGCTTCCACGCGGCTGCGTGCACGTAAACTTATAAATAAACGTTTAACGAGGGTCAACGACGACGCGGACCTCTATAACCAAACGAGACGGATGCAAGTGGCCTTGTTAAAAAGGCAATCGAGAATGTTTTACGAATATATATTGCTCTAATTGCTGCCCACTTGTCGGCCATCCTCGTTTTCGGCGTCTGACATCCGGCAACCGTTTTGTAAATTCATTCAGAACGGCGTTGTTTGAACAATCGATCGGCGAATTCTCGAATCGCGGAAAAACACGCGAAAAATCGGCGAACGCGGGCGAAAATCGAATCGATTAACGCGTTATAGTAATTCGTTTAGCCTCCAACGGCTCGGAAGGAACCATCTGCTCGATGTTTCTTCAATTTCGTACAATATTCGAGAGTTTAACGCGGCCGACGAGTGTTTGAGGGAAAAATTCGACGGTAACAAATCGAATCAAGGAGGACCGCGCCATTTTATCGCGTTTATTCCCGCTCCTATCGAATATTCCCATTTAATACCGTTCGTCATCCGACAGTTTTAAAGTTTCGTCGGTGCATATAAAATATCGGGACATACAGGTCGAATCATTGAATATTTTTCTTACGTCGAAAGCTCCATTTCCTTCGTTTCCATTCTATCCCGTTTCACATTTCTCAAGAAGCGAGCACCGAGAGCCGTATCGCTGCGAGAAAGGTCTTTGTGTCTTGGAAAGCAACTTTCGAGAAGATTGTCCCCGAATATCACGAAATACTTTTATTCGCAATAAAATTATTTCCAAAATTCGTAATATCGCGATATTAAAGCATACGATGTTCCTTCCATCTGAATTTAATTTCCGCAAACCTACATTTAAACAATTTCAATTACAATCTGCTCCGTTCTTTCTCCCTCGAACGCAAAAACTATTTTTCATAACAATTTCTTTATAAACCTCTAAAGTGACTGAATACAGAAACAGAGGTGATATTAAAAATTTGAGTAACGTGAATTCTCGCAGTTCCACGTAACCTCGCGGAGTTTCAAAATACAAGCGTGAAATTCGAAAGATATACGTGAAAATGTTTCGCGAGTCTGCTTTTGCCTTTCGGAGCAACTCTGCGCCGTAAAAAAATCGCAAAGTGCCGCAGAGTTCGCACCGCACGCGTCCCACGCGATGTAACCTAAAAAAGACCGGCAGGGTCGTTAGCGAAGTGGCGGGAAATTCGAAAACTGCGAGATTCCGGCTTATCCACGGTCGGGATAAAAAATTAATCAGCCGGCTCTGCCGATGTACTACCGGGATGAAATCGGTTAATGCAACGGCCCGTGAAAAGGAATACGTAATAAATGACAGTTGCGCATGAATTATGAATTTCCATTGAGGAAATTTAAATTCGTTGTCGAATGCATTAACGTTGCTCGTCATTGCATTACGCTTCCCTTCCTCTTTGACGCTCGCAGGCAAAGTATCCCCGGCGAAGGGAAAAAGAAAAAGGGTCTGCACGAGAAGCGTGCAGCGAATATTCCTCGAGCAGCTTACGTTCGCTCGTTTAGGGGAGAATCGGCCTTACTGCTGATTACATGCAGACGACGCCGATACAGGGCAGTAATTACCGTCGATCCCCGATTTGCACGGGGAACGAGTCCCCTGGGACCACGGCCGCGAATCGAATTGCCACGACGCGTGATTTAATCGAGCGGAAATGCCGGTGAAATTTCGTAGAAAAATTGGAAAGTGCTTGCACACGTTTGGGATATGGGGAATCATTATTTAAATTACTTTTCAAACGGAATTTCCCACCGTGTCTGCCGGCTCCTGGGTTATTGCGGGTGTTGATGGCAACCGGAAGCGAAGCTTGTTTCAACACTTCCGCCGCTGCACGTCGTTTCGCTACAACTGATGGCGAATTTTCTAAAATTTTCCACTCGGAAAGAGATACAGTTTAAATACCGAATAATTTTTAGAGGATCAGAAATAAGAAATTACTCGGTCGAAAAAGATTCTGAAAATTATTGGAATTTTGTAAAAAACTCTCGAAGGAATTGCCTTGAAAATATATGGAATTGTAGGATTTTCTTAAAAATTCCGTAGTTTTGAGAACGATGGGGCGATGTTCTTGATAATAGCCTCGATTTTCGACGATTCATTTTATCCTCGTCTTCTTCGCCGCGAAAATTTCGTGCTGGGATATTTATACTTGTTTCGACATTTTTCTGTACAAGGGAAGAATTTCACTTGAAGAGAATAGTGTCAGACGCCTGGAGAATTTAGTTCAGTCTCCGTTACGGAGTCCAAGCGTTCTTCGGCGGCTGGCATTTCCAGCAAACCATCGATGAACAAAATAAAGAAGTCGAGGATTGAGTTACAGTTTCTTCGGCTCCACTGACCCCTGATCCTGTTCACTTTGTACACGGACACCGGGGGGATCTGCAGAGAGATCCACGACCTCGATTTCTTAAATCAATTTCCCCGAACGCATCCCTGAAATAACGGATATCGCTGTAAAACATCCAGGAACTATCAAAATTACAAATTTCGAGCATAAATCCTCAGGCTCCTCGGGCTCGAACTTTCGTAAAGATATTTCCACGGATATTCCTGCGAACTACCTTTTTTTTTTTTCTTTTTATTAAATTTTCCAATCCTTTTGAGCGGAATATTTCAACCATAAATACATAGAAGTGTTATATATATCATAAAAATAATATTAATATTATTGCAGAATATTTATACTAATATTAAACATAATTTTTAGAATTAGACAAAATTTTTCCAAAATTCAAAATTTCACAATTAGCTTCTAGAATACAAACAAATTACTTCGCAAGTTCTCCCTATCCTCGATCACCGATTCTCAATTCTCAAGAACGCAAAGAAGAAATAATAAAAGGGAAGGAAATCATGGAAGTGAAACTAAAAATTGTTTCATTACGCTCGGTTCTATCTTCTCTCCATTTTCGCGACGAATCTTCCAACGGAAAACTGAATACCTAATAACGTCCTCTGATACACCCCACGTAACTTAATTTTCGAAAAGCCACGCGAGTCGGTCCGAGTTTATCCCGGTATCTCGGCAACGTCCTCATCATCTCCTCGTAACGTCTCCGGGCTTCCGTTCGCCGTGGCCAACCGACTCCGGCAATTTTTCCCGGCGACGCTAATAAATTGCAGCGTCGCCGCGTTATCCGCCACTTATTTAGTTTCGAGCCCGAACCGCTGTACACTCAAGTAAATGGGAATCAAGGTGTCCCCGTTATCTCGCGTGTATCCATTCAACCATCCGAGATGTTCTCCGTGCTAACGTTACACCGAGTCTTTTATGCAGCTTCCAGAGGGTAGAAGGAGCCCCGGGGCGAATAAATCAAGCGGCCCTCGGGGGTGCAGAACCGTTTCCGTTGGAAGCTGAAATTAGTCGTCGCGCAAATTGCTCTCCAAAAGTAATTGTATCCGCGCCGGTAACGCGCCGATCGGCCACCTTTTCAATTTTTTAAACCCACCGGCTGAAATTTCTTCCGACCACCCCCTCTCGTCCCTTATCCCTTATCGCGTTACGCGATCAGCTCGAGCTATTGTCATATACATTTGCGTATACAGACGCGAGGCAGGGCTCGTGTTTCTAACCGTGTACTCGCGAGAATTGTCTTTTCAAACCGTATGTGCTTATCGCGCAGCTCGTACCGGATGAAATGTTTCTCGAAGCCGGTCCGCGAGGTTCGTGGAGCACTTGTACCTCTGTATTCGGGGATTTTTGTTGAATTAAGCTCGGTCACAGAGAGGTAAATCGACGAATGATTAAGGATTATGACGGGAAATACGGTAGGAATTGATCAAGTTGGATTGCAACGGGAATTAAAGAGGGCGGTACGATATGGAGGCGAAAGTTTAGCATTAGAACACGTACGTTGTGTTTCGGTTTCGGGTATTGATATTAATTGCGGTATCCAGGACACTCGTTTTATTTAGGGCGTCCCGTTTTAGTAATACAATGCGGCTTAAATTAGTTTATTCCGGTGTTAGATATTAATGTTAAATTAATATTTAGTACAGTTTATTCCGAAATCTCTGCTGGTATCATTAAACCATACGGTACACAGGATACGGCTTGAATTATTTTATGTCCCGTTTTAAAATATTAACACCGACCCGTTACATTTGGATTTAATTATGAAAAATCGTGCATCGGACAAGATTTCATTTTAATTACGGGGTTGATAACGATATTCGGAATATTCGGTTAATATTTAATTATTGCAACCGCAAAATGTCGAATATTAGTCAACCACTTTGAATCTAAAATTTGCAAGATTCAAAATGTGGCGTTAATCGCTTCGCGACAGGGATAATACGCAAGAAAAATCCGAAATCCGTATCTCGCGCGATATTTAAAAGGATGAATTACGTATTCCGGTGCAATAATATCCTATTATAGTTAATCTGATCGACGATAAATCGGAACGAATCCAAAGAACAAACTGACGGCACGAATTTAACCAAAGTGCGCTTTCCACCGGCGATTTATACTATTTACCAAAATGGCGGAGCTAGCTGATTATTCGTCCGCAGGAGCATCCGCGGAAGAGACGTTGCTCTTTGCGTGTGGTCGAACATAAACCCGGTATTTTCCATTGAAATCACGGGCGCATGTGACGAAGAAAACGCGACGCTCCCGTGGAAATTACGGGCGGGTGGTAAATATAAGCGAAGGCGGCGGCGTTAATTCCAAACGATTGCTCCTTGTGTTTCGTGACCAATGGAAATCTGGTTTCGCTCGATTTCCGAGTAAGTGCGTATTACCTGTGCATCATGCACGAGCGCGTTGCTCGCTCGACCCTGCATCAAGTCTTCTTTCTTTTCCATCGCGCCACAAAAGAACACTCCGTGCGACTGTCTGCCCGGAAACCCCGGGAAATCATGCTACGTTAAGTCCCTGTGCGCGCCCGCTAATTATCCCCGCGTTTCCGGCGAATATCGCGCGAGTCACGGGCGATTATGGTTAATGCTGTTCGACACGGTACCGGAAGACTATCGTAAGACGTGCGTGACTGACCCTCGATGGTTGCCGTGAGTCAAATTTCCGATCAGTCTTGGTTTAATTACAACTACGAGATACGTTCATTTTCCGAGATAGTTCCCGATGGTTGTTGTTGAGTACATTTCGGTACAGTCTTGGTTTTCATACGATTATAATCTCGAGATACGTTAATTTTTCGAGATAGTTTGGTAGGAACATGCGAATGGGGTTATAGCGTCGGTTAAATTTGGGTCTGATTATTTTCTGTCGGTATAGAAAATAGAGGAAAGTCGATGATCCTGGATTTTTATTTTTGAAACAGGATTTTTAGTGGATTTCTTGAGATAAGTAGATTTTTTAATTTTGCAGAGACTTGTTACGTTTACAAAATTTTTGAGTAGTGATAATTTATGACATTGAACTCGAAGGTTTTTTTATTGAATTTTCCGATCGAGTTTGAAATTTTTCTCATAAAGTTATCATTAGAGGTTTTAAGAGAAATTATACCCTATTTAAAAAATTGTTATGGAATTCTTTATTGAACACTTCTGAGAGATTAATACGCGATGCGAGAGTTTAAAGTCTTACATAATTCTCATTCAACTTTCTAAGGCGATTATTACTCAATAGCGGGCTTGAAAGCTCTCGCGAAATTTTCATCGTTCCTTTCGGTCTCGAAAATTTTTCCGCGGTCTTCGCTGCGGCGTTTCCACGTGGAAACAGTTAATCGGAAATGGAGAGTGATTTAAGGCAGACAATCTGGACGAAATTGTTAGGAACGGTATGTTGAATTTTCCACGCCACCGAGTCCCCTGCTTTCCTCTGTGCAAATAAGTAATCCTTTGCATTTCCGGTGCGTCGTGTACATATACATGTTTTTGCCCGGCCAGTTTCTAATCTTTCCCGGGCCGAAATATATTTTCGCAGGACTTATCTGTCTTCGACTAAGTAAACCCATTTGCATTTCAAATATCACCCTTGATTCGCCTCCGTCTGGCTCCGTTTCCTCCTTTTTTCAAATTTATCGACGAAAGGTCACGTATTCCTCGCCTAACTTGTTTTTCATCTAAGCGTCACGGTTGACTCGCCCGAACTTTGAGAAACTCGTCGATCTTAATGCGAATTCGACCATGTTCCCTCAATCGACTAAACATCGGGTAAAAGTATCGTTGGAAATTTAGCGAAACTTTTCCTTTGGATAGCGCGTGAAATAAATTACTGGTAAAAAGTAAAAAATGGGAAGGAGCAGAGAAGAATTTTATATCGAAGAATTTCCTTTTGCGATTATAAAATCTTTCCGAACGATTGCCAACCAATGTTCAAAAAATTACTTCTCACTCTAGAAAAATTTTATAGAATATAAAATATTTTGCGCTTAAATATAAGTCGAAAAGATAGAACAAAACTTTTCCTCGCAAGATATAAATTTAATCACGTTACAACCTTGTGAATTTTAGTGCAAACTTTCATTCGCATCATTTTATTATAAAAATAAAAATATTACGAGGAATTAAAGTAAAAAAATTATATTTTCAACCTCCATATTCTCTTATACAAACATATACTCTAGCTAAAAAATTTTATTTCCTTTCATCGACTTATTTTGAACCCATTGGATCCACTCTCTGCATCCACAATTTTCACCACCAGTTAAAACACCCTACGCATCCAAACGCGAACAAACTAGCTCTTCTAATTCTCCAAAATTAATTACATATTTATCGCTGAAAATTTACCACATTTACCATTTCGATTAATTTCCCAGTCGCAGCGTTCACGACACGATAAACGCGCGTAAACACATTTCTCCAAGCACGAAAAACCCGGTCACACGCGAGGAATGTTTTTCAAACGCTGTTCTACTCGCGAGGAAATGGACGCGCAGGTGTAAGACGGAGATCGACACGGAGACGCTGGGAAACGAGCGCAAACACTGTCCATCCTTCCCTCAAACGTGGCAGAGTGGCGGTCCAACGTTTGTCGTTGCGTCACAGCGATAAAACAATGCCAAGATAATAGCGTTTACCCGTGTGCCTTGGAGCGTCTTGGAGCCGGCAGCCTCGCCGCGTGCCATTTCTGGACCCGCGTTGATCTCGTTTCTTCCCTAGCCACCCCTAGCTGTGTACGCCCCGACCGTGGCTTGGAAGGGGTATATAGGTCATTCCAGGTGAAACGAGCGAACTCATTGAACTCATTGACGTCCTCAACGTCGAAGAAACCGATCGCTGAAGCATGTTTGAATGCCACGTTCCCTCTCGTCGCGTTATATATCCACTGATTTCACAATCTTTCCGTTTTATTTCTTTTTTCTTTTTTTAGTTTTTGCAAATTGTAATCCGTGCTTCATTTGTCCGCATCGTCGTCCGTCCGTTCGAACGCATGCGCGATTGCAGAGTTGGATAAAATCTAGTTGATTTTACCGGGGAAACAGTTTTTCGGAAATCAGGCTATGGAAATGAAGTTCATCGAATTAAAATTACAATTCAACGAGCGTCGAATTATATTTCAGTTATTTATGAGCTACGCGGATTCGGTGCTGGAGGATTGAAGCATCGCGCGATGTTGATTTCGCTGGTATCTTTGACTACCTTGTTGTTTACCGATAAAGAACGGAATTCGTCGTACGTCGCCTGGTAATTTAATTAACATTCGTAATTATTTAATGGGCATACACGCTGTCTCTAGTTAATTAACCTTCTTTGTTAATATAAGGGAGTAATAATAATTAATTCTTCGTGGAATATTAATGTCTTCGTTGCGGTAGAATAATTAATATATCAATAATTTAATAAATTCCATTCGAATATGAAATCTGGGCGAGGGTAGAAATTAATTCAAATTCGGAACTACCCGCAAACGCCCCTAAATCGTGGCTTAAATCTCTCTGGTGCAATCTTGGGGAAAAGAAAGAAGAAAAAAAAAAGAAAAACACTCGAACAGCTCTGGAGCCTTGGCCGAGGAACACCTCAGCCCCTTGAAACCCTTGGAACGGCCCAAGGCCACCGTGAACGGTGAACCCGATCGATCTCTCGCAACATTTTGCCCGTGTATCGTAAACGAACCCGTTTCAACGGGGTTGACAGGCCGACACGGCCAACAGGAAACCCTTTTGTCGATCGTCGGATCGCCGTTAACGATTCCCTTAAGTGGCAGGGACACGGGTATTCCCGTCACGAGGGACACGAGGGCCGTTTCTCATTAACGCGTTTCCGGTCGCGGGAAACCGTCGAAAAAAATGTCATTATCGGGCTCGGTGTCTCGTGAAACGGACTCGAATCGGCGTCTCGTTACCGCCTTTCCTTCTGGCGGACGCTCGAAAGGATCTCGAGGGCGTCCTTTCAGGCCAGCGATCCTTAATTAATCTGGAAATCGAATCGGGAGCGAGAGAAGGTGGTAAAAGGAAGAGAGGTGGGTTCTCGGCCGATAGGTCGAAGTCGGATACAGGCCAGGGCCGGCTTAACGCTCACCCTCACAGTCGCTCGGGGGAGAGAGAACGAACGGCCAACGAGGTACCGGAAATCCCTCCCGGCTCGATTTAGATTTCCCGTTTCAACTGTTTACCGGCCGCTAAATCGTTCCTCCTTTTGCCCATCTCTAATCGCTTTTATCCCGGCGAAACTGTTATCGGTAGAGGGGCTGCGCGCCGCGATCCCGACCATCTTCGCGTGAATTACGCTTCGATCGGCGTACCGGAAATGAAGACGGACGCCGAGGAAGGGAGAGGCTGAGGGACAGGGTTAGGGAACGAGGCGCGCGCCGAGAGAATCGGAATTTAGCAGGATAGTCGGTGTAGCGTGAAATGTTTTGGCAAAGGATTATGCAGGTGGAAAGAGTTCACGGTGGCAGGGGTGAATGATTTTTTAAGGGATCACGCCGCGACTTTGGCAGAATAGTCGATATATCGAGCGTGTTCCCGCGTATGATCGAGAAAATTCTTCGGGCTGGGGGAAAGAGCGTTTTTCGAGGGAAATTTCTTGACTCTTTTGGGCTGTTTTAATGGATTAATCGGTGCGAGGTAAAATAGCAAGAAAGTATTCCTTTCTTAATAATATCGAAGAATATTCATGCCTAATTTACAAGATTTTTCATGAGTTTAACATCTTCTCGTGACAACGAACGGGATAAAATGGTAGCGCAGGTACGAAAATATTTTCCAAGTATTATCTTGCACCTACGGAATTGAAAAATAGTCATTTTTCCATTCCTTTCGAAATATTCCAATTTTCCCATCTTGAATCGTAAGTCACGATTTTTTCGGGTACATCGAAATTGAGTTTTTTTTAAGGTAGTTGTTAATTTTTGGAAACGAAGCATCGCAGGAGCCGAGGGAGGACGCGTAAAAAAGCCGCAGGGTGAAAAATTAAGGTGACGAGCCGGGAGGAAGCCAGTAAATAATTTTTATTATGAGGAGCGTAATGGCGTGGTTACGACCGCGCGGTTATGATGTATTTTATAATTAGACCAGCGGAGCATTAATAAGTCCAACGCGACTTTACGATTATGGGGCGGGATAAGATTGTGAAAGTTGGTAAGAACTCTATTTTATGCTTCCGCAATCGTAGCATGAGATGCAGATAACGGAGTCGTATTCCGACTGCAAGTGCATTTAAGCAGTTACGTAAAATGTTGAGTGGATTAATCTTACGTAAGGGCTTCAGGGGCGGTGGTTATGATTAGGGGAAGAGATAGACGGTTCATGGGAATAGCCTCGTCTAGTAACCAAACTTGCCTACCGCGTGTATTACAGTAGCATAACATTGTTTGATATTCCGTTCGCTTAATGAATTATTCATTCGCCTATTTCTTATCACCGCTCCGCCTTCCGGCTGACAAACGTTGAAATCACCCGGTCCAAAAGTTGGCCACGCGTAAAAAATCTCCCATCGACGTAATCCTCGAAAAAAATATCCTCTAAACCGAGGTATTTATCTTCCTTCTTCGTTCCTTCCTTCGGGGAAATCATCTTTCATCCGAAACATCTTTTTCGGTATCATCTATGGTTCGGAAAATGTTTAATTTAACCATTTGCACTCGACGATCTTTTCGTTACAGAAAAATAGTGATTCGAAGATTTAGAATTAAGAATTTAGAAGACGTAGAATTATTTTACATCGACATTCCGGGCATCTTTGAGTAATTTAAAATTTGAATAAATGGCGACTGAGGTTTATCACTTAAGTGCAAAGGGTTAAAGGACAATAAATAAATAAATCACGAGGATCTTACCTGACGGGAAATTTTAGGTTTAAGGTAGTGAAATGAAAGTACCCAGAGCAACTATGCCTGACGTTTCTCTTTATTGTTTGAAATGTGTCGTAACGATCAGATATGGATCATGTAAAATTACAATAAAACGTAAATATGACGAATCCATCGTGTATACATATACGTATATGTATATATATATTTATATATTTATATATATAAATTCTTGTACGCCACCAAAAAAGATGCGTGTGTCGAGAGACCGAAAATGAAAGAAAAGTTCAATTACCCCGAACGCCATAAATGCGAATCACCCTCTCGCCATCTCTTCGTAGCGATTCGGATTTATGCCCCTCGTTTTTCGATCCCGATCATCCCCCCGCTCTCCGCCCCCTTTTAATACGCGCGTGTTCGATCGACCGCACGATCAACTGGCTCGTGATCGCGATCTACACCCCCGCTTACTTTCACCGTGTTTATCCCTTCCCAACCCATAATATTTTTTTCCATTTTTATTTTTTCTTCTTTTTCTCGTTTTTTTTCTTTCTTTTTTTAATTACACACCGTCGTAAATCTAATTCACAATCATACACTATGTACAACGTCGCGTCTCGCGTGAACGACTCGCTTTCCAATTAAATTATATTGCTATAGCGTTTCCCTCTTCGCTCCCCACTATACCCACCCAAATTTAATACCTACGCATATCCGTGCGTGTCAGCACGCACACCGACGCGTGCAAATCCAAAATTCCTTTCCAATCACCCGCGAAACGCCCCTCGTGAGAGCCATATGAGCAACGAAATTCGCAGTGGCAGTGAAGAATGGGAAATTAGGTTCGGACCAGGGACTCTTACCGAAACCGAAAAACACCGGTATCCCGCAGGCAAATATTACACCGCCGCGTTGATTACCTTCGTGAATAACGAAGTACGGAAATAGGAATAATCAAAACCGAGGAAATTAATCATACCGATACGTGAAAATACCGGTTCGCGTATCCATAAATTTTCCGTTTCGCTAAATGAGATTTAGCGGAAAGAAACGAGTTTTGTTTCATAAAACAAGTTAATTGCCAAGATACCGGGTTTATTTCGGTTTTTCGTAACAAATCGATTTCGGTACGGTTCTGCTTGCCGGTATCGGATCTCTAAGCTCAGATTAGCCTGCGTCTAGGATCGAATCGACCGGCGAATTTTACATTCTTTTCGACATTTAAGAAGCAACAACGGGTATACTCGGACAAACTGATCCCAACGATCGAGCGAGCTTCAGTGGCGATTTCCGACGAGTCGGTTAAACATGCAAAGGTGCTAAGTTACCGCGGTTAAATGATGGAAGGATCGCTAAGAGACAGGCGATCGCGATGGACGCGAGAGGGTGGTGGACGCAGCTGCTGGATCTAGGTGGTTCCTGGGCCAGTCGCTGGTTGCTGGCGGCCAGCGTCGCGGTTTCCTTCCTCTCCAGCACCTTCGCGCCGATGATCCCTGGCAGCGTCGACTGACAGCACAGTGTCAAGGTCCCTCCGGGAAAATGGTGTCGTTCCAGGCGCAGGTTCAGGCTTAGTCTCGTCGAGGACACGAGACTGTCGTCAGGAGAGTCGATGCGCGGCAACTCTCTGGTCGAAGCTTTGTTCACCTGTTGACGAGACAGGGTGATAGTCAACCTCCATATTTCTAGACAGGTTGATTGTCAATCTGACTTTCGAATTTCTTTCAAGGATCAGCAGAATTTCGGAAAATTGTAAGTTGGAAATTCTCTGAATCTTTGGATGTTGAAACAGTGGCTCGGAATGGATAGATACTTTGGAAGAGATTACATGGGTTGTTATTGACGGATCATTGGCATTTTGAATTTTTAAACGAGCATATAATCAGAGGAATGGCTCTGACAGTCTGTCGCGGATGACTAGACGAACGGGTAGCACCAAATTCGTCGCTTCAAACGAATGGATCTCGGTGACTTTGGAAGTCTGTGGCTGTCGAATTAGTTTAGCGAATTGCTGAATCTCTGATTTAATTTAAACGGACCGAAGGTTTCATTAACAGCGGAGTAACTATATAGAATAATTGCCATTGAAATTGTGGCTAAACGCGCAACGGTAATATCACTGTGCAACTCTGATTATCGAGTAAATATATGTATTGATCTGGGGTAACTAGTTGACTGTGATGTTACCGTGTACCGTGCGTCTATCGATATACATTGACGGTATGACACGAAAGCAAATATTTCTAAACTTATCTCTCCGAGCAGAGATATCCATTGGAGTAGCACGATCCAGGAGAAGTGAATTAATACTTATCACACCGGTTGAAACGTGGCCGTGATAACCGAGACGTTAGCAAAGCATCCGAGGAAACTTCCTCGCCTCGCGGTCGAGGAAAATTTAATACCGCGACTTGCCGTCTGTTATTTTTGAGACAAAAACAGGCTCTGAATGCACAGTAAGCAAGTTTAAAAGTATCCTCGACTCTAAACTGACGGTTTTAATTCCTCCCGCCCCGCGAAGAAGTTTTTGAAGGGCCTGAATGGAGGGGGCGCGGCGGATGGAACACTACACGAGCACCTTTTAAGCGGTTCTCATGATTTTATATCCTTAGCCGGCGTTTGCATTTGCAATTCAGAGGCATCTGTGAGTTCTCCTCGGAACTTTCGGCCCCCCTCCGGTCGCGCCCCCCGTTGTTGTCGCGTTTACGACACGTCAATTTTGAGAAACCGTCCCTAAGGGACGATGCGGAGTTTCCGCGACTTAATTAAGACCCATGATTTTTCCAGCTTAATCGAGTTTCTTATCCGGGAAGGATATTACAGTCCGCTGTTTCCCGCGACGGAATAATTCAATTTCGAGTCTTCTACTTTAAATTACCGCGGAATTTCTTAACGTTTCCCTGAATCATCATAATTCTGTATTCTCTGCCCTCTCTAAGCCGGAATTGTTCAACGAGTAACTTCCGAATTAGCTTTCCAAATTCAAAGTAGCTTCGCGTAAACACAGGATTGCCGCTGGAAACCTGAATGATACGAATCAAAAATATGTTTTATTAACTTTCTGTGAAGAACGATATTCGTCAAGTAATCACTATTTTCCTACTCAGAAAAAGAGAAACTAACGAATTGCAACTTTCTCAAATCCTTCAGCTTTTCAGTGACCACCCTGTATGATAAACTAACGTTACCATTCCTACGAAAATAATTGATACTTCAACCTCCCCAATTTTTCCACTTCGTCTCTATAAAAAATATATCACTAAGAAAAATAATTCGCTTATCTCGTAGATTCGTTAATTACCGCGAGTATTCGCGAAAATCGAAGCGAATCGGGATAGCACAACGAGGCACCTGAGAACAACCCCTGAAACGTAATCTGATACAAGAATAATAGCCCGAAAGGAGGGAGATGAAGCGATATTTATCGTCACGAGGCGATCGTTTATCAGGCAAAGAGCAAACGGCCAGATCAGAGACTCGCGTGAACTTCGTCTGGATGAGAACACCTTGGTCCGTGTGTCTGGGCGATACATTAGGGCGAGCTGCACCGTATTTCACATCGGGTATCGCGCGCGATCAAACGGCCCGCTCGCGTAGTTTTATAGATAATAAATGTTTATACCCGGTGTGCCGTGTGCTAAATCGGAGGGAAGCAGGGCGAAAGGCTCGTTCATAACGACGCCGGAAGGATACCGGTGGTTTTCACCGCGTTAAATCGAGCCAGAGCTCGCGGAAAGGACACGCGGAGGATCAGGATCGACCAGTTCCTGTTCACCGCCATCGTGATTTCCAACGTGACCATGATAAGGCTCCATTTTTCTTCGACAAAAGTGTATTCGAGGAGTCAGATTTTCCACGAAAGCAGAACCGTATTTGCATAGATTTGAATCGGATCTTTCGATGGTTAACCGGGTGCTCCTGTAATCCAATAAAAATTGACTACTTTGGGAAATCGTGTATACTTGAAGAATATTTCCGATTCTTCTTATATCCAAATAAATAGTATAAATACGGCTATAACGCGAACCATCGGAACAGCGAAATTTCGAAAATTAAAGAAGGTGAGCATTTTGAAGTTTTAATACCGATTTTCCTCGTGCTTTTGGTCCTTTAGGGATGAACTAAAATCGGAAAAATCGTCAGATTTTTAAATTCGTGATTCACGCGATAAAGGTACATCCAGTGAAGTTCTCCAGCAAATTTCGAGTCAATCGGTGAATTAAAGCGCGAGATATCCCATCAGTCAGTTGAAAAAATATGTTTTCGAGAAAAACGCGTTTGAAGTGCTGTACGTCGAACTTTGAACGTTCATAACATTGTAAATTTTACGAATTCAGAGAAACCCTTTTACACGAACATTTTCAGAAACATATACTTTGAAAAAATGTAAGAAAACGATTTTTTTCAAGCCGGATTACGAGAATACCTCGTTAAGTTTCGCGCAGCGAATTGGGGTTGCTGTTGAGTTAAAATATCGTCGGGAACGTAGAGGAGTGTTAAGGAATCGTTTCGTGTTTGGAAAAGAAGTGAGCTAGGAGTATTGATCAACCTCTTGGCTTGTTACTCTTTTAGCAGCTACTTAAGAGGGAACTTTAATTATTCACTGTCGTAACACCCTATCCGATGCTAGATATCGAAACGCTGCGTAGCATTTATTTTTAGCTATTTAGCTACTGCGGTATTAGTGGGCAAGATAAAATCAAACTTGCAATTGAACCCTACTGTAGAAACGTAACCTATATTCTCCGAATAAAACATTCAAACAATGTTATTAACGCGATAAGATCAACGATTAATCCCAAAACGTGGGATCAACTGAGAAATTTCACGAATAGAATATATATATAAAATAAAAATAAGAATCGAATTTGAATAGTAAAGAAATGTTATTGGTACAGTGGAAACAGGGAAATTTTCGACTAATTCAAACCTAATCCAAACCTAAACCATAAGTGACAGATTCGCGAGAGATGGGTGACGCTCGCAAGAGCATAGGGCGCTACGATCGAGCCATGGAGGCTGCAATCTGAGATTCTAAAGTTCACGGATGGCAACGGAACGTCTCTCCAGGCTCTAATAGCCGTACATTCTCATAAAACTCTTCCTACCCTTACCTCTTTTCCGTTGAGGATAAAGACGAGCTGGGCTGGAGGGTAGCTGGCCGCGGAACTGCATTCCGCTTGGAGCGTTCCGCCTGCTTCGTAGGAAGGTCGAAGGCCACGAAGGCTAGGTCGGTCCTTTGGAGGAATGGCCACGCTCATATTCGCCTCGTCGTAGATCGTGAGGAAACTGGGCCCCTCAGAGGACACCTCGCAGCCGTAGGACCCCGCGAGATTCACTTTGCCTGCGATACAAATAATTGCGTCATTTTTTTTCTGTTGTTTCATTCGATTTCGCATTGAAATTTCAAATATATTGGATTATAAAGCTTTTACCAACCAGTTTACCTTGGTTATAGAGTAATATGACAAGGGGTGTAACATAAAAGAATTTGAAAAAACTCTTTTTCATATTTTTGGATGAAGAATATAGATTATTTGAACGTAGTTTGAACGTTGAAAGGAGAAAATAATGTTCGAGTTCTTTAATCTCGTTACTTCAGATTTCTGATTTCTGCGAGAGTAATGTCGGCGATGCATTCTGATTTGTTTTATCGCTATCGGTATTAACGATTTCAAAGGATAGATATCGTAATAGAAAATTCTTGTGGAAAGGTGTCGCGCAATAAAATAATTCCTACAATGAACGTTGAGTGAGAAACGGTGAATTACAATTCATTTGTAACACGCAATGGATACGGTCGTATTTATTCGGGGATATATGAGCGATAATTAAAACGTTACTTTAATGCGCGGTATAATTTATCATTCACGCGTATAAAAAATTCAGGTGTATTTTGTTCGCCGCCATATCAGATGGCTTCGTTTCGATTAACGCCTGTTCATTTAACGAACATTTAAATTGAAAAAAATTCTCATTTTCCCGTATCTGTTAAGACTTTAATCCCCTGAATAATAGTTAAAGAGAGCATTTAAACGAATAAATCGAATTAACCTGTTACCCGTTATCGTATCAGGTTAATAATACCTCATTACCATTAAAATGAGCTTTTTCCTCGAGCATTACGATTTTTTAACATTAACGCTCGTTTAAGTATTCCTTTGAATAAAATACCTCTCGTACTATTTTCAACCCCGTGGACAGAAAATTTATCGAAACAAGATATTAAACAATTGTACAAAACATTATTTATAAACGATCATAAAACCTAACTCTTTTAAAGGGTTCCAGAGGAGAAACTTGATCCCTACCTTTGATACCCAACTTAAAATAATTAAAAAATTAAATATCGCTTCATTATCCTTCGCAATTTAACTAATTTAAACGTCCTTAAAACAAAGTTCGAAAATTATGCCAAAATATTTAATTTTTCTGCAACTTTACAATTAATTAGCGGTGCCCACGAATTTCTCTAGATACTTACATACATCTGTGTGAAAGAAAAGTAAATTATGCGATGAAAAATTGTTAGTGAAAGGTCTAGGAAACGATCAATTACCAATAAAAGGCAATACTAACTTCAACGCTAATTTTCGCAGCTATACTCCGGTTGGAGGAAATCGCGTCGGTTTCTCGGTGAACAGAACTGAAGACGAAAGAATGAGACTGCACCCCGTGGCAGCTCATCCAGTGGGCCCCACCCCCAGGGTCGTAATGAATTAACAAAGTTACACCGGCTACTTGGGTAGCTCGAATGCAATCAGCCCGAAGATTAGAATCCTAAGAGAAGACGCGCAGAAGGGAAAACGGAGAGAGCGTGGATCCCTGTGGAACGGAGAAAAATGGGCGGGAATAGAAATTTAATAGGGGCTAGCCTCGTTCGGGACGAGGAAAGTTCGTTGGTTATTTAAGCGAAATTTCAGCCAGCCCGTTAACTTTCATCGTTCGCTCGCTTCAACTTGCGAAGACCTCGCGGAGTTACTGTTTCGATTTTAATCTAAAATTGCGAGCCGTCGCGAGGAACTCATCGGCCTGTCTTCCTCCTCTTACTACTCTTCTCCGAGTTTCAGCCAGATTTGTTTTTCGTTCCCGATGTTTGTTATATTTTCCCGGCCGGGAAACGCGGCTTGACGCGAAGACAGGGTGATGAGCGCGAGGAGTGCGTAAGAAAACGAACGTGAGTTTAATAGTTTCGTTGGTGTAATCGCCAGGGGTAGGATACGGTATTCGAGTTGAAAGTTTTTGGAAGAGACATGACAAGACCGCCTACGGATTTGGAAAGTATCGAATTATAAATTAACAGGAGAAATTTCAATTATTTTGAGCATTAATATCAGCCTAAAAATTAAGAGAGAATCAACGAATGTAAGGTGCAATTAAAAAAAGAAGTCAGCCTAATATAAATAACACGTTTATCAAAATTTCGAAGTAGAAATGAAGTGGAAAGTTCTACTGTCTCAGTTTAAAACCAATGCCAAATGAAAAATGGGTGTACACCTGTCAAGACATTTGGCATCGGTGAATGTTTAGTCACACCGTGACAGAAATAATTTTATTTTCACCAGCATCCTTATTATTTTTTCAATTGCAAGAATTTCCCTCAATTTCTGATAATTTTCTGTGTATTCTCAGTACGCGAGAAAATAATATATCCTAAATATTCCTAAAGAATGAAAAGCCTAATAGAAAGGGTTAGAAAGTGAATAGAGGATCTTGGTGTTCCCTGGGACTCGACTTCGGTCGAAACACTCCGGGCCGGCAGTTAACAATTTATCAACACTCGGTGGACATTAAATCGCATAATTCGCCGGGAAATTGCAGGCCTTTCAACGTTAGAGCTTCGCAGCTTCTCGGTCGACTAACTCTCGACACTCGATCCTCGCGCACGGTTCACCCGAATACTCTCTCATCCCTGAAGCCGATCGATCTGAGACGGTCGTGTGTTCCCGGACCACGATCACAGAGGGAAAACAGGCGGCCATGGTGACTGGTGCACGCACGTACAGCGATCGCGGAGTCGGGGAAACGGAACAAATCGAGAACCCCCCGGATACGAACCTCTTCGATTGTTCGCCTGTCCCAGCAGCGTCACCTGTTTGCTGTCGCTCTTGTTCACGTCCACGTACACCCCATCGACGGGGAAATCTCGACCCGGTGGCCTCGAGCCCGGCATAAACCTGAAGAACTCCGCTCCGTCCTTGTACCATTTCACCGAGTATAGATCCTCGCCGCTTAGGTCGTATTCGCATCTCAGTATCACCTTCTCCCATCTCGGATCTGCTATACTAGGCACGTCTAGTCTCAGCAGCTTGATCGACGCACCTGCAACAATCAAACGTTTGCGTTTCTTTAGAATAGTTTCGATATAGACTGTTGAAATACAGACAATGGGAAATAGAAGCGATTCTCAATTTCAGTGGAAGCATTAGGAAAAACTGTCGGATCAGAATTGGAATTTCTATAGCAATAAAGAGAGGGTTGAGAATATTGAAACTATCTTTGAACAAGAACTTTCACTTCGCGAATAAAAAGCGGTAAATTATACGCATGAAAATTAATGATATTTTTCGAAAAATTACCCATTATATATTATGTCCAAGAGTTATAATAAAGGTTAAACGTTGAATTCTTAATTTTCCAGTAGAATCGTAATGGTTCTTGTTATTTTATATATATATCAAGGAGACGACGATATTATATTCTGGAATTGTGGTTGCGTTAGATACGTTTGGTTTAATTTTAGAAAATTATGGCTGAAAAGGGGCTAGTTTTCTCGTAGAGTTTTTAAATTAGGGGTGCGGTTTCGAAGGTTTCCTTTGACTCGTGCCCTTTGACAGCGAGGTCGCTTTATGGCGACAGGAAGGTGGAGATTTGGTGAAAGAAAGGTAGTAAATTTTAAAGTCTATGAGCAAAAGGGAAGTGGTTTTTATTGGTGTTTGGTACCCTTTGTGGGACGATGTTTTAGACGAGGAGTGTTTCATGGCGATTGGAATTTCAAGAGCGGGTCAAGGAAAGGTGGCGAGTTCTGAAATTTAGGATAGAGGGGGGCCGGTTTTTATTGGTATTTTCTATCGGCTTCCGACGGTGAAAGGGATTTAGGGCGAAGACTGTTCTATTCAGGCAAACTTTCGGAATTCCGGAATAAAGCAAAGGTTCTAGGTTCTCAGTTTGGCGATTTGAGGGCTGCGAGAGGAAAACTTTGCTGCGGTCCTTCTTTCTCGGTCTTGCTTTTCATCTACGATGACATGTACAGAGGAAAATACTGGAAATACTCGGTATCTCTATGAAAAATCGTTCTTCTGTCAAATTCATTGACACACAGTTAGCGTATAATTATTTCATTTTATCCTCCCTTAAGATAAATAACATAGGTACATAGAACCGCTGTACCAGACGGTTGATTGGTTCTTAAAAAATTGAATTCTCCAATATCACCATAGAACAATTATGGAATCTTTGTCTTAAACCGGTATAAGTTATGCAGCCACGATACTACGTTCAATAAGTATTCCATTGACTGCAGAACGATAAATAAAACGCGAATAAAATCGGTGTACAATTTAATAACACTGGACTGATTATTCTCGCGCAAACCAGGTTCCAGCTCCGTCCGATTGATCAAACATTCGCGCGAAGAATTCCGCCGATCTTGGCGGCTAAACCCGGTTACACCCCGTTAAACCCCGATCCGTGGAACAACAAAGAGCGTTCATTTTAAACGGTGAAAAATCGCCTGGTTCATTAACGAGAATCCACCCGCGGAAGATGTAAATGCGACAGAATTTGTCCAGCTGGCCAGCAGCGTAAACAAGCGTCGAAAAAGTTTACACTGAAAGCGGCTCGCCGCTAGTCGAACTCCATTTGCCGGTCGACTGCTCGCGCGAGAGAAAAACAGCAATTATCGGCGTAATGGGTGGATATTTGACAAAGAGAAAAAAAGAAAAAAAAAGCATCGAGGGGGGTGTCGGTCGGTGGAGGAAGACCGAAAGAAGAGAAAGGCAGAAGCGAGAGAAAGAGAGAGGAACCTCGAATCCCTGCGAGGGAATAATTTCTCGCTCAACCCCTCTCCTCTCCTCTCTCCGCCGATCGAGTGTTTAACGCGGTCGCATTAATTTGTTTATCGCCGCTTCGTCGAGCAACCGTAGCAAATAGCTGGCTAATTAAAAATATCCGATCGACCGGGCGTTCGTATAATTATCGTCCTCGAAAAAGCAATCGAACGTGTTTTCGATGGGCCGCGCGAAAATGGCCGCGCTCTGACTGCCGGATTTTTACGCCCCTGCCTTTTGTCGACCGCTAACGCAGAAAATGCTTGCCTGTTTAATTACGAGCCGGCGGTTTCCCTTGATTTTCCTGATACCGGGCACCGCTGTGAACAGAGGTCGCAGCCGTTATTCAATTTTCTTACCGCCCCTCGATTTTTCGATTTATCAATCGAGGCTTCGGCTCCCAGCGAATGTTAATGCCACCCACGTATCAACGGCTTTGCTCTTATCGTTTGATTAGTTACGCGTTTATTTCTGCCTATCGTTTAGTTTCACCATTTTCGAGGATGCGACGTGGATGGTTTCTTATCGAACTCGTTCGTGAATCGATGAGCACAGTTTTACGCGGGTACAAAATTATCGAGGGACCATCCTGACTTTGGAAATTTTTTTCGAAGAACGTAGTCACTCGATTAGTTTGAAAGCCACGAGGTTTTGTAGAGCAACTGTAAAAGCATAGAGAGAATTTTTAACATTTCGAAAAATGTTGCCATTTGGTGTTTCAACGCCGTATTTGTAGAGCCTCGATGACGAGATTTCAAATTGGCGGGAGCCATAGACCTTCGTGTATTTAATCAGAACAGGAATACAAACAATCCTTTTACTCTTTATGAACGTAGTTAAAATGAGGCCACTTTGAAGAAGGAATCAGTGTTTTCGCAAAAATTTTATTTCTATTTAAATTAAACTATTTATTTCGTTTATTTTATAGGTTCATCGATTCCTACATGCACGTTCAATTTCAAGTGAATTGGTAACCTAGTTTTTCAGATATCTTTCCCACCAATTAAAAAAAAAAGTGATTTCGAGTAAAGCACGCGATGAACATACTGCGAGGCCCGAGTATTATTAATTAAAATAAAAAAAATTTAATTTTTTTTCTGTCTATACCAGGATAGCATTTTAAGGCTATTAAGAATATTTCTTCCCGTAGCTTTGCTAATTTATCCGAGTGACTTAATACGGTAATAATTAAGAAATTTTTTGACGAATGTGTAATCATTCTCCATATATGAGTTATCGTTTGACGACATAATCGAAGTTATCGTTAACCTCTTCGCCTACAGTATCGTGCGAAGTTCGCGGTAAGGAAATCGACTGAAACATAAACATCCGGGCCGAGAGGCGCGTCGTATAGGAAGGTTCCGTTGTAAACAGAGCGAGTCGGGCTCATGGTTAATTTTCGTAGGTGTTTTTCTTTCTCACGAGTCTCCTTGACTCATCAGTTCCGTGTCGGCCTTTGTTGTGTTCGGACGAAGCGGCCCGAGGTGTGACTGGCTGCCCTCTTCATTATGGCACGTGGCGTCGGAACCGGAAGCTAAAGGGACCAGCAACTAAAGGAATTCATCTTCTTCCACGGTGAGTCGATTTAATTAAGTAATTAAGTAACTGAATTTAATATCGAAATTTTTTGGCGAACGTAGTTTCGCGTAAATAAATTATTTTTTGGGGGAAAATTCATTCTTGATACGTAAGTTGTGGTTTGATATGATCAAAGTTAGTATTAAGGCTATTGCTCTTTGGGTAATTCCGGTTTAATTTAGGCATTACTTAGAAGGATGCTATTAGCATTGCAAATTCTTCATACATAAAGTGCGAGGTACTTAGGTAATAATTTAATATTAAACGAATTTTCCGTCAAACACGCAATTCTTCCTTATTCCAAAATTTTAACGCACGTATAATACATTCATATCGAAGGATACAATTATTTAATTACCTCATGGTGCATTAAATATTGTGCATTGTTAATGCGACATTAAAAGCCTCGAAAATTCCGCGAATATTACTAATGCTTTATTTAAGTGTCATTAATTTCGTCTTTGTCTGTTGAATTATAAAATCAACGAAAGAAGAACCGTGTTCGTGAATAACTGGCATTAAAAATATTCCCGGAAATAAAAATCATTTCGTCGTATAACATAAGAATACCTTACAAGCAAAATTTCCGCCACGTTATATTCCATTTTCAAAAAAACAAAGTAAAATAAAATAAAATTCGATTCTCGCGTCGCGAAAACTCGGGAATGAAAAATTACACCGAACTCGTCGCCCGAAAGTCCGGAATAAGAGGAATCAAACGAAACGAAAGCAAAAAGAGAAAATAAAGGACGAAAAAATTGCGATACGCAGGTTGAATCAAAAATTCATTTCAGTGGTGGAAATTTCTCGCCAGACCCAGCAGCTAAAGTCCAAACTATCGGATAACCCTCATCAATCTCGCACAGGGACGATTCCATGGCCAACCCCGGGCCATCGGGGGAAGAATTCGGCGAGCAGAGCCAAAAACGATATTCCTCGAGGCAGTGGCGCTCGTTTCGCGTCAAATCGCGAGCCAGCTACGTGCCACTTAAAACAATAACCCGGTACGTCGTTCACGTCGACACACGGAAAGGGTGCTGGTGGTGGAGGGGGTGGGAAATGGGGGTGGATTCGCGTTATTCCGTATTCGCGACGCGGCCAGGAGCGTCCAAGTGTGCGATCGTAAACGATTTCCAGATCGCGCGAATTTGTCATGCGCTTGGCACGCGAGCGGAACCGCGATAAAACCGCGGGAAACCGGCGGAATTGCCCCGCAACGATTGCGTCAAACGCGTGAAAGAAGCGGTCGCGAAAGTAGGCGAACAGCCAGGCTATTGTTCCTCTGTAACGGAATTCCCGAATTTCTCCCTCGAATCCCGATTTCGCGAGCTCTGAGATCGCGTTGGCCAGTGTGCGTGAGATGCGGGCGCAAATGATTTAAAATTTTTACTTTTATCTTTTGCTTCGTCAGATTTCCCACGTTTTACTGCGACGTATTCTGTTCGGGGAAATTTTAGTCCACCCCCATTTTTTATCACATCTCCAAATTTGTTGAACGAATCGTGAATGCGAATAGAATATTCCTGAAAGATTTTTCATTATTTTAATCCGTGGGAATTTTAATATTCGATATATGTATTTCGAAATTATTTTTATCGCGTTCTACTTTTATATGAAAATATTTCCTACATTCCATAGTGTTCGTCTATTGCAGTGCAATAACAAATTTTTCTAGCGAATAGTTTCTTATTATTTTAATTGCACGAGATGGATAAAATGATATTTTCGTGCAGTAAACTTCTATATTTTTTCATGTTAATAATACACCTATACGCTGCTTCGGAATAATTTTTCAAGTATTGTATATTCGCGTGTAATCACGTTGTAAAGGAAGAGTAGAGCAAAATGCTGTTAAAAAAAATGTATTTGCGTTTAATCTTTTAATACCACAAGAGCCAAGTCCGGCTCGCGATTTTATTCGAACGTTTAAATCGCGGTCGAAATTTATTCGCGTTGCCAATTTGGCAGTGCCTTCAACAAGCCATCAATTAACAAAAT
Source organism: Euglossa dilemma (assembly GCA_002201625.1). Lineage (NCBI taxonomy): Eukaryota > Metazoa > Arthropoda > Insecta > Hymenoptera > Apidae > Euglossa > Euglossa dilemma. The sequence continues at coordinate 4,051,593 of NIJG01000029.1, forward strand.
AAAGAAGTCGTCGGAGGGGCAATAAAACGGCCATAAACCCGTGATTGTTCCACACGGCAATCTTTCCAGCATTTCCGCGAGGCTGTTGAATCTCTTATCGCGCGAGAACGCGTGCATTCCTCGGAATCTTTACCCCCTGTTTACGACTCGGTGCGAATAGGCTTATGGTTTTATGGGAAATCGTAAACATCGTCGCGGTAATTTCCCAGCAGCAAAGAAGAATTGCCACGAAAAGGATTTTATTTCCACGAATTTAAAAAAAAATGTATTTCCTCGTTCGTCAAATTTGTATCAACGGCGGATTTTAAGTTGAAGAAAATTGCGAATCAGAAGTTCATTTGCACCTGGTAATTCTAATTTGCAAAAATCGTCAGACTTTCGATTCTTCGACTGGTTATCGAATTTTCCAATCTTTCAGGAAAATTGGTTTCGGTTTAAATTACCGAATGTTACAAATCTCGAATGAAGTTTTTTCTACTCCGCGAATATTTCCAAATTTCTTTCTTTAATTTAGCTTAGATCACCGAATTTTACAATTCTCGAATAAAATTTTTTTATATCGAGAAAATTTACAATTTTTTCTGTGAAATTGTATTCGTCGTGAATTTGAAGTCAAGGGTGTTTCTTTAGATTATGTTTGTATAGTATTTCGATTATTTCAACTAATTTTTGAAAGTCTTAACTATTATAAGCGGCGAATAAAATGTCGACGAAAATTTCTAATTTAAGGCAAATTGTTCAATTTCTTCGGATCGAAGGGTCGGACGTTGAATCGAAAATGGAAAAGAGCCATTCGAAATTAAGTTAACGCGACACGTGGATTATTAGAAGGCCCGGGACAAAAGTTAAACACGAAGATGCATTTCCTCCGGCCAGGCCAACTTCCGACTTCGCAAACTTTTCACGTCCACGGGGAAGGTTTACGAAGCGTTTCCAGTCAAGTGCACCATCTACACCGCAAGCTTTCACCGTTGATTTTCCCGGGAATCGAGGCTTACGTGATGCTATGCTGAAAATGCTTTTCGCTAATATTCTTCATTCGAAAGGTAAATCGGGAAATGATACTCTGGAGGCACCGAAACTTGCGTTATGGCTGGGAAAATTTTTTAATTATTCTCCTGCGACGAATAAAGGGGAAGCTAAAGGTCTCACACCTACTATGAATAATTTCGGTGATGGCAAACTGCTGCTGATACACTTTAGATACTCGTTGATTAATGGGAACAATTAATAATAAATTAATGACATAGAGTTGCGTTTGTCTATTTCTTATCGGCTAAACGAATTATAAATTTAAAAGAAAAATTACGCAACAAGATTATGGGAGATGTCTTCATCTGTAATTTTATAATTCCATTACTTCCCTTTAAAATTAACCAACCGTCTAAATACCTCTTA
>NIJG01000029.1:4053259-4067464 GCA_002201625.1 Euglossa dilemma
GAAATTCGCGGATCGCGATTGCGGACGCCATATTTTTCTCGCGGCTCGTTTCTCTCGATTGTTTTCACGGGGCATTTTAAAGAAAATTGCCCCCGCGACGGAATTGTAAATTCGAGGTGCTTTTTTAATCCGGCGTTATGAAACTTTGAGGAGGTACTTTGCATTCATAAACGAGTTTCTCTCCTGGCCAGTTTTTACTGATTGCGAGCAGCGCGCGCGAAATGAAGCCAGACGTATTAAACATTTATCGTCAAAGAATTCCGAGCTTTATTCGAAAAACGAATCGAACCAGCGGAATACCGAGCTTTGCAAATACCGAACTATAATTTCGAGGAGCGTACTATACGAAACGACCCGGCGAAAAAATAAATTAAACAATTTCTTCTCGGAAGGTTCCATTTTCCATTTTTTTCGTTTCATAATCCACAATTCCCTTTAAATTACTTCCGATGATGGACGTCAAAGAATTTTCTTCTTTGCGAAAACTGTATATTCTCTTTCCGTACATTCTATGTTTACATTTTATTATATTCTATTTACAAATACACGCTAGCTAATAAATTTCAGTAAATGAGAAACGACACGAATTCTCGTCAGGTTCGATATATCTCCACTACGGAAAAATTCCAATTTTAAATAATAAATTCGGACGAGTGAAGAATTACAGAAATTTGCATCGCACTCGCTGCGATCAGTCGCTGGGTGGCCTGTTCCACAGCAATTGGTATTCGCGGAAAAAATTTCTATTGCCGGTGATATATCGCATAATTGAAGAGCGGTAGTAAAAGATTCAGTATAGCGTGTCGTGATTGACATAATCGGAGGAGATGGTTTCATAAACCGGCAAGTGGTCTCGAGGTGACAGGTGGACTGTTCAGCGATTAATTTATCATGAGCTGGTGAATCAATGAGGGGCAAATAAACAGAAAAACAGGACTGTCGAGGAATAAATGGCCCGACAAGTTAGATTGCTTTCTGCGAAACATTATGATCGAAGACCCCAGCGGCCGGTTACTCATTGATGCGTTCCATTTGCAGCGACAGTTCCGTCCAGCAGCGGCCAATAATGTACTCCGCGCGACCCTTCTCGATGGAAAATCGAGATCATCTTCAATATCGTATGACGAAACTGTAGCCTTTCAGCTGAGGTATTTTTATTCCTTTCTGATACTCCGATCTTGTAGATTTTTCACCCCTGACAAGCCGGGCTTTTACCGCTCGCCTTGTTTCCTTTCTATACTTGTCCAAATCCTCCAATTAATTGAAATTTTCTTCTTCTTTCTCTCAGGCGATGAAGAAATTTGTAGAGTAAAGCGTATGGTAGTTTCGGGTTAGGTATATTATTCCTAATATTACATTATATTAAATTGGTGTTTTGCAATTTGTTATTCAGCAGTATTGTCGTCGACTAGGATGCAAAAATAGAGTGAAAATAAGAAATTAGAAGTGAATTTATCGTGCGAATAAATTCTTAGGACTTATAATATTTTTCCTTTTAGAATAGGATGTTAGTTTTGGAAATGTTCCTATTGGAAAAGCGTATGTGAATTGAAAATTTGCAAGGGGTAAATAAATCTATCCCGTTTACAATTGCAAAACACGAATTTCGCGGAAAGTTTCGTTGGTCGGTGAAAAAGCGACACGAATCGCGGAGGAACTATGAATTTAGCCAAGTCGAACTTGCCCAAAGCGTTCACACAGGGACACCTAAACTTGACAGAACGCTCTTCAATAGTCTCACAAAGATCCATCCGTTGAACTCGCCGGGAAGGTACACAAATCTCACAAGGAACGCGCGGCTTGACCTGAAAAGACACATAAACAAACCTGGAAAGTATAAACCGTACAGAAAATCCTCCGCCTAGAGGCCCCAAACTAAAAATAAAAGGGAGCGGAAAAAGGGGGAAAACAAACAAAGAGGAAACAAACGTCTCCCCATTCAGCTCTCTCACACAAAGCACATAAACCTTACAAGAAACCTTCTACTTGACCCCAAAAAGGCAAAAAGGAGGATGAAAAAGAAATCTGAAAAAACCTTACAGAAAATCCCCCGCCCCTCAGCCCGCCCCTGTCCCCTTAGCGAAAACAAAAACAAAAAAGGCACAAAGGCGTGCTAACAAGTCGCGAACAATCGTTGAACGAGCCCATTGGCAAACAAAATCCTCGGCGACCCTCGATCCTCGAACTGCAACAATCTTCCTGCTGTCCAATAACGACAAACGGGCCACACTCCTGTTCGGCTTCAGGGAACAATCTAACGAGGCATTTTAAATAATTCGTTGTCTTTTGAACGCTTTATGCCGCGGTAAGCAGCAGTTAACCGCGGAACAATGGGGCCAGACCCCTTTGGTTAGGCCGCGATTCGCGCAGGGGTGGTTCCGTTTAGGGTTTTCGAGGGTCCTGCCCACTTCGCCGACCCTCTTCTCCCTCTCGCGCTCTATCTCTCTCTCTCTCCATCTCCTTCTCTCCCTCGCTCGCCCTCTGTTTCTATCTGCCGCGCAGTCGGGGCCATTTTTCTCGTTTTTGTCTGACGCAAACAGAAAATACCGGCGACCGATTCTTTTGTTTCCGTTTCATTCGTACGCTCGCCGCTCGTCGAGACAAGTTATTGCATTATGCAAGGTGAATCGTGAGTTCCTCGTGAATGCGCGGCACAATGCCGCCTCTCTTCCTCCTTTTCCCGAGCGAAGTACTCGGGATCTAGGGCGTAGCTGAAATTTTGATATGTTTCGATCCTCCTTTCTTCCATCCAGTTTTTATTTTCCGCTTTCCTCTCTCTTCCTCTCTCGTTGCTCTGTGCCACCGCGCGTTTCGTTGGCTCGTCAACGACGTCTTCGTCGGGTTCGGGGTCGAATCGACGCGAAAGGACGCGGCCATGGTGAAAGCTCACGTCGGGGAATGTCGAATAAACCGTCCTCTTCTTTTTCTCCTTCTCCGGTTGTTTTATTTTCGCTCCCCCGTCTCGGGGACGCGACCACCGCGTTCCCCACGACTCTCGCGGAATTATCGGGAATCGCGGGAAATTGGCGGGATTTTCGCCGGATATCGCGGATATTTTGCAACGGCCCGGAACGAGGGGCGAGGTTAAAAATACAAGCGTGGCGTTGCGGCATGCTTGAGAGTAACACTTGGATCGCGTAAACTCGTTTGGAATTGCGTTTGATGTTATTGCTGCGTCCGTGCGCTTTTATGGGGCATCGCGTGATGCAGGATTACGCACAAGGCTTTATTGATCTGACCTGTTGATCCGCTGATTTTTCCATCGATCCGGCCTGTTTCGTCAGCGCGACGAGCATCAATTCCAGCGATATCTCGATCACGATCGCCGAGCGGTGTATAGGACCGTTCAAACAGCGGGACCATCGCGATAATCGCTTATTTTATTGAAACCGGCTCTTTCGTTCCGATTACTCCGTCCATTATATCCGCTCTATCGATACAAACAATCCAGTCGAATCGTCGGGGCCCGTTGTCGGTTCCAATCGTGACTGTTAAAACGAGAACGACGCTTTATCATAGAGCGCACGCGCGATAAAGTCCTGCACGTGTCTGAAACAACTCGGTGGAATTCTTCTGGGCCTTGAGACACCATCGAATCTCGTAACAAGTCCATCCAGAGGCACGACGGAAGTCGAACAATGCTTAACTCGCTTCGAAAACATTACAGTCGCAGACATCGAGCACTCCAGAGGGCGCCGAGACGTCGAAACTCGCGTCACAATGACGCCGAATAGAAACGCGAACAACGGAGCCCTTGGACGATCTCGAAGTGTAGTTAGCGGATAGTTAATATCGTGACGGGGTTAAAACTTTACCCGATTATGCTCAGAATTATTAACTATCGAAACCTTCACTCGCATGATTGTAATTATAGAGGGTTATGTAAGACTAGAATGGAACGGATTGGGTTGAAGATCAGGTAGGTCTTTCTATCGTGATCTTTTACAAAATTAGATTAATAGATAGAATAAATAAATAAAATTTAGTGGAGAATTTATAAAATATCGAGGATTATGAATGTAATAGAGGAATATTATAATCCGAGATCTCATTTTGTTTTATCTCGTGTAGTAACACAATTGACATAAATTAATTCACAGGTATTTAGATATATTTCTTATACTTATTTCTCTATTTCTCGTATCTTATTAATTCGTGTATATATTCTCCACATCGTCAATTCCTAATACAAACGACAGCTCGCGTAAATCACTCCATACCCGTCCAAACCCATAAAAGACACGTTCCTGCCTCTGCCGGAACTTCTCGTGCCATCATGAGCCACCATTCATTTGGACAAGTTGAGAATCTCGAAAGAGAGCCAAGTGGCGCGTCTGAAAGTACCAACAGGGGCAAACATCCTGCCTCTCCTTAAAGAATATTCTCGACGAGCATTCATGCCGCGATGAAGCACAGGAATCCGGGGATTTTACGCGTTTCCAGGGTGGTGCGTCGAGGAAACGGAATCGATGAGCTAAAACCAAGCGACCAACCGCATCGACCCACCCCTTTCGCTGGTTTTCGTCTTACCCTTTCTCCGTCCCGTTGCCCCGCAGCTCGGACGGGCCTTCTTTCGGCTCCCCCTCGCAGGACCAAGATCCGGCTGAATGGAGGTGGGTTTCTCGCGAGCCAATTAAGCCGGCAATTAGTTTAATAATTAGCGGATTAATTAACATGCCACGCGACGAGGCGGAACGAGACGGGAGGACAATGGACGGAGCAGCTGAAAGCCGTGTTCTCCGCGAGTGTCTGTCACCGAACGACCACCGTTCGTTGCCTGCTTGATTAAGGACCTTGGACCGTGTATGCATCGGGGTAGAGGAGCTGGAGCAGTCCCAGAAGGCAGGCGGCAAGGGTCATTTTCGCCGAGTTTCGTTTAATCTTATCGCGACCCTCGTGTTTGTTTAATTTATCCTCCCTTTTTCCACTGGGAAAAATAGTTTTCACCGTGCACCGCTGCTTTGTTCCTTTAATCATTAATGCAACGATATGCGGATATACGAATGGTTCCAATTTGTTTTTGGCATAGAATTTTCAACGGCATTGCCCGTATTAAAATATCGAACAAAACATCGAATTCTTCGTTCGTTGATTTTAAATTGACACTTCCTAATTTTGGAATAGGTTTAGCGAGTCCCTGAATACAAAATATCCTGAAGATTCGAGTTGCAAATATTGGGTTGTTCGGAAAGTCATTTCGTATTTTTTCTATATTTTTATGCGGCTTAAGTGTGAAGTTGGCTGTGAAGAAATACAATTAGGTCCTCTGTTGGGAAGAAACGAAATTACCTTCCGAAAAACGTAATATAATCATGTAACGTTTCAGAAGTTTCAACGAATCTCTCGCGAATTCCTAAAAATTTTATCACTTTCCGAGGCTCGTAAAGAACTAAAAGCTATCGCCGTGAACCGAAAATACGAAGAGTACACCGGGGACTTTTGCCAGCGATGAAAAATCCCGGAGATTCATAGCAACGCGTTTAAATATCCCGTTAAAAAATCCGCCAAGCAATTAGCCTTTTCCCATTTTTCCCGCTGTGTCGCGGCAGAAATACAGCGGCCATTTTTCGCGCGCAACAGTTTTCCAGCAGCAGCGGCGGCGGCGAGGCTTTTCCCGACCAACTACGACAAACTATCGCGTGCCGGCCGTTCCTCGTTAATCGTGTTATTTGTCCACTAATTAAGCGTGCAATAAATTCGACAGGCAGCCTCGTAGGCTTTATTGGAAACGGCCGGCGTCCCGTTTATTTCGCGCGGTTCGCATTCGCCTGCTGATTCCCGCCATGTTGCTTCCTCGATTCCGAGCAGAAGCCTTTGTCCCCGTTTCTCGTATCTCCTCGTCCCGTTTCTCCGCCTCCTTTCTCCGTTCTCTCCTCTTCCTTGCCTCCGTTTCTTGGTTTTACACGATCGCTCCGCGAACGGCCGGATAAATTCCTTGTTAAATCGAGCGATACGCGAACCGCGATTTATGGACTGCTCGGAAGGGATTTCCGTGAGAAGTCTGTGAGACGGTGAACTCTTAAGGGGTCGCGGATGAATTTCCGAGGCTTTAGCTCGAGAGATTAGACGCTTTGCCGGTGCAACTCGATTTTCAGTCAGATCACAAAGACCTGGAGAACGGATGATGTATCTATCGCGACTGTTTATTCCCTTCGGTTGATTATTCCGCGCGAAACTGATTACACTTAGTTCGCCTAGTTCTACTTTATTCGAGTTTCGCGGAAATTGTGAACATTTCGAGACTCGTGTCTGAAAATAGGAATTACGAAGGTATACGGTTTACCAGGTGTATGTAAATATTGATTATTGTACCTTCTACTCCGTTCTCCGTTCTGGCAAGGAAAAATATTAAATTCGTTCGTGAAATATTATTTTGTTGTCATTACTTCGTAACGATTCATGGACTTGTAAATCTTGGGAGAAAAAGTTTTATTCTGATCTCTTCAATTTCTTAAAAATTCCAGAATTTCAATACATCTACAAATCAATTAATAGTTAACATACATCTACAAACATGTTGAAACGTCTCCAAACATTCTCATCCCAATCCAATCGAACAAAATTGCAACATAAATAAATATACTTTAGGATACTATACGACTTAAACGAAGAGATCGCAAACACTTCGTTTGGTTAATGCATTCGTTAGCTGATATTTAGCTAACCTAACCCATCAAATTCCGTTCTTTTTGGTATAAAAGAGAAATTTTGAAAGAAATTTCGCTTGCACGTCCAATTCCGAAAAATAATCAGCAACACGAGATAAACTCCGAGAAAAACTGCCGATGAACATTGCGTTAAAGGACATTAAGCTTCCTGTAAACCTATCCAAACCTCTTGGAACGCATCTCCCGCATTGGAAACTCAACCATCCGGGAAAACATACGTCTGATTCAGTCTCGATTATTACGGTGACCGAAAGAACTCCATTTGTCGGGCGATTAATTACCAGTGGCAACGGGGACTGCGTGGCTCGTGTCCCGCGGACGCTGGAAGATTAGTGGGAATTGGCGTAAATTTCTGGGCCACTTGTGGGAAGGCCTGTAGAGAGCAGTGTACGAGATGTGGGCGGGTCTGGATGTCAAGTGGCTGGTCGGCGTAAGTCGCGGCTTGTCGCCGCGAAGACGACGACGTTGCCTCTGCCTCGTCCCTGTCGTCGTCTGCGACGTCTATATACGACGCCGTTTTAAACCGGCCGACACACGCGTCCTTAACGACGCGCCCTCGCATTCCGTTTTCCAGCGAGCAGAGACGGCTCTGCGAGCGCGCCGCTTAAATCGCGAGCTAACGAGCTCGCGAGCGTTTCTTAAGCCAAGGCCCGGCGTCCCGGCGTCAACGTCCTCATTTGCGGCGCCGCTAATTGAACGCGAATTCGACGTTTTTCGACGGCGTCGCTAGTGCACGATAGACCAGACGAAACTGAATGCTTGGTCGGCTTGTTTCGACCTTGCCGAGACGAAAGTGCCGTTCCGGAGGAATCACCGCAAAAGGGGTGGGGGTGGAAATTATCTCAGGGCTGAGAAGCTACGACACTGAGATCGGTGTTTCTTCGAGCGAAATCGCGTACACTTCGGGTCGGACATGGCTTCCTGATAAGATTTTCGAGGGTGCTTTTTCCGGATTAGTTCGTTTACGTCTCTTGGGGTTGATTTTCGGGGCTACACGGTGAACTATAGCATGAAATTAGGTTCGAGGCAGTCGGGCTTCTTTGGGAATTACCGTTCTCAGTCGTTAATTGCCGAGTATTAATTGGGTTCTTCGTTTTTCGGGTGGACTTTAGCTACCCTGATTAGGGTTATTAACTCCTTTTAGGGTGACTGAGGTAACTTGGAAAGATTTCGCGTATTGCAAATAAATATTTCGATTTCTCCTTCTTCTGTGTCCTACGTATCGTATTTTTAATAATTTTCCCTCGTCGAACGTCCCTTGAAATTATTTTTCATTTGTCAGTGCACTAAATTTTGTACTAAATTGTTTATTACGCCAGATATTCGAGAAATCGAATAAACGATGCATAATTTGAATAATTCCGGAAGGAAATAAAAGCCTGAAATATTTTGAGAATTTGAAAGAAATATATTTTGAATAGCTGGGAAACGTAATTACGTTAAATGCACGCGTAAATAACACCTAACCTTTATCCTTTGTCAAGTTCGGTCAATGCTTCGTTAATACGTTTCTTCGTTTACGGGAATTACGTTAATTATCCGCATAAAGCGGCGAGCACCATTTTGCGAAATACAATACTCTTCTTCCCGGAATATGATATCTCGATGTATGAAACAACAACAACGAAGCTCCCGTTCAATTGTGTTTCCAGGCCCGATGTTTTCGGTCGCGCGTTAAAATAATAACATTACGCGAGGGTGAAAAATAAACGAGAAAGGAAATTCGCGTGCTTCGTGTGGGATTATTACGGGGGGAAGGAAGTTCCGTTGTAACCCCGAAGAATCCGCAATTCCGTTAACTCGCCTAATGAGCAACGGCAACCCGCTGTCAGTCTATTCTGATTGCATTTGAAACTAGTTTTAACCGAGGTAAAGAGAGGTTGCTTCGACGAGGAAATTGAGTCTTTCTCGGCTGCTTGCCACCGGGAAAATCGGGGCTCGGCACCTGTCATAATATCGATTCCTGTTTTCCAAGCAATTCCGGGCAACGGTTATTTTCTTCTTGCGATTTTCGTGGTAAAGAACCGAAATCCAGGGAAGATACAGGTTGCGATCCAAGCAGTTTTCGAGATATCGCTTCTATTTCGGCTCTGTATCGGTTACCGACGCTCTTTCATTCAGTTCTTACGTCGATACGTTCGTTCATTTTCCGAAACTGTTGCTGGAATTACCCGACGATTGATAGCATCGATTTTCTACGATCTCCGACGAAAATTTGACGAGAAAATAATCATTCGCCGATTTTTCTACCTTTTTTTCATATCCTTCGAGATGTGTAAAGTACAAGCGTACGATTTACATGGAAATGCATCAGATGCTCAGAAAAATTGGACGATTAATTTGTTCGCGTATAAACGTGTAAATTTCTCGCTGGAAACGGATCAAACGGTTTTAATTTAAAATGTTTCAATCCCGGTGAAATTTTCAAGGTTCCCATCCGGTGCTGAATGTTTCGTATTATAGTTATGACAGGTTATTTCTGGAACAATTTCAATTCCCGTGGAAAATCTATCCGGGGGTATTATGCCGCTTTGAAATTTTTGCGATATACTTCCTTTCGGAAAATCGACGAACACCGGGCGAAATTTCTTTGCCGATGTGTCGCGAAGCGGAAATGGAAAGGTCGTGGCTTTGCTTAGAGCATTATGAGAACTCGAATACGTCGGAAAACGATTATTATAGTTATGGAGAATATTGGCGAAAAATGGCACGTTCTCGAACTTTCGTCAATTCGCGCCATTTAATTCTATAATCGCGTTTTTCAAATTTCGAAACTCACATTCCATTAATTCCTAACAGAAATTGCAGAACTTACGCCTTGTAGGTCGCTGTAGGAATTTTAAGATGTACGTTTCGTAGCTTTGATTCTGGAATTAACCGATTATATAGGTTCGAATACGAATCGTGAAATTTTCATTTCACGAATTTGAGTATATTTCAGCAGAATATTTCGGTGGCTCTCTATTCCCTGACAATACTATATTAAACAAGGTATTTCGTACTCTCGTGCCCAGTAAAAGTTAGCCAATACTCGGCCAGTTTCATAAGATTCTAATCCCGCCGATAAATCACTAAATCCAGCTTTAACAACCCTCTCTGCAAACTCGGACAATGAAAGACCAAAATATAAAACTCGGCAAAGAAACAATAATACCAAACTTCGAATAGAAAGCTGCGTGATCCCTTTTTATGGCACAATAAACAGCAACCTTGTGGATGGATTCAAAAACTTTCGCGAAACGACATATTTTATACCCTCTTAGTAACAATAGTGGAAAATACGAAGAAGACAGTAAGTATGTTTATTATCGAAAGAAGGTTGTATTTTACACAGAAAGCGATTGGTTGGATAGTAACGAGTAAAAACAACTAGGAACAATTCTATTAACCTACTTTGTTTAACCCGTCGCTATTAAACTCAACCCAACACTGCCTTTTTAAAGGATCGTCATCCAATTTTTCTAATTATTCGCGTAATACTCCTCTCAGCCCTTCGGTTGTCGAAAATATTGAAGAACCATCGTGTTTATAAGTTATTATTTTTGAGTTTTGAGTTGTGAGAGTTCTAAGTCCTAAGTTCTGAATTCAAAATTCTTTAAACTCGATAGAGGATATTTTCCCGTTGAATTCGTGCTTTACACCGCGACGCGTGTCTGAAAAGAGGACAATAACCCCTAAACGAGTAAGCAAATAAATAATTGTCCCCCGACAGGCGTTCATCCGAAGGAACCTTTCGTTGCCCCGGCTGATTAATACCGATTAGAAACGATTAGTTTTCAAGCGGCTGGCTCGGTCCGCTGGCCAAGAGTAAAATATCAGCCGTAGTCGCGAGGGTAAACTGGCAACATTAATTTTAACCAATTGCGGCCACGTACGCGGGCCCGTTCATTGGCCGATCTTAGCCACGCGGGACTGCTTGTAACGAGATCTACAGCTCGAACGGAAGTGCGTGGTCGTAAAGGCGAACGCGACGCTCGTCCACGAGGAATCATTCCGTTGAGCTGGGTTTCGCTAGCTTGCTCGTTACTGAAATCAATTGTCCTCGGCCACTATGCTCATTGTCGGCAGATGTTGCGTCGACCAGGCTGGAATGAAGAAAATTAGAAAAAATCGCTTATCGCGAACGCTGCGTTTCACTGACTCCAGTCATTAGATAAAAGAGAAACGTTGACGTTATTGTAAGCAACCATATTTAGATGGAATAAATTTTATACGAGGTTTATCGGGGATATAAAAATTAACCTATGGAGAGGGAAAATTTTACATTCCGCTTTATACGGTTTACGGAAATTTTCAACCAAATTTTAATCCATATTGAAAAAATAATTTCACGCTTTACTAATTGATCTATTGGGGAAATTTTTTTAATAAAGTGGTTATAGCTTTCCGACTTGGACTGCGCGACGTTAATTTTTGCTAGCACAAAATATCGGGGTTAATTTCGATTTGAAATTTAATTTCGTTTTCTGAAATAGTACAGCGGGTATCCGGTGAAGATACACATAGGATTGAAACGGAGTACAATAACAGAGAGGTATCAATGGTGAAGCGAGATATCGCAAGGAGATTTCAGTAATGAAACACCGAGTCGCGAGAGCTCGAAATCCCACTGGAGGATCGGAAAATTTCGCGAAAGCACTGAGGTGTTATCCACCTCGGTTTAGCTTCATTTTAGCTCGGAGTAGCTTTTAAATTTGTTCCGCTTTTCCATCGTGTTACTTCTCGATCATTTCCTTTCTCCTTTCTGCTCTCACTCCGACGAACCGTGCTTGAGTGTATTAGACGTTCCACCAGCTGCTACACGTAGATCACCCGAACCGATACTGCTTAAAATACCGTTTAAAATAGCTATTTCACCTTTTCAAAGGAAGAACAGGAAGTAGCTTTCAGACACGGCGTTGAATACACCACGATTCTACAACGCGTGTATTAAAAGTCAAATTAAACTATTACAAAGCCGACCAACGCGAAACATGTCGTTTTCAAAAGAACATAATAATCGTAGAAACGACAGGCAATTTTAACAAAAAGAAGAACGAAAAAATTTTCACCTCGCGAAGAAAAAAAGAAACGATAGATCTTCGTACGAAAAAGTTATCTAGATAATCAACGAGTAGTTTAATTTTCACATAATACCGCAAGTTATCCGGAACCCGTAATAAATCAATCTATAAATTCCTTGAAGTAACTTCAACCATAAATCGGTGCCCAGAATTAAATCTCGCACCGATAAATCTGCCGAGGCTGCGGTCCCGATAACCAGCATCCGAAATCGAATAAATTTCCAAGATACCAAATCTTGTAACCTTAAAACTCGTTACCCCTTTACCAAAACTGGAAACCTCGGTGATCCGTCGAAGAGATAGTCCATCGCGAATTACAACCCTTCCTTCTACGGAAGACCTCGAATCCACTTTGAATTTCCCGCGCAACCGGGCGAAAAGAAGAGAAAAAACACCGCGACGCCAGCGACGCGACCCCTGCTGAGCGGCAAGCCTCGTGACACTTGCGCGCAGTTGAATTATCGGCGCGTATACGGTCGGAATAACTCGACGTGGCATGAATATTCGATGGATATCAGCATGTGTTATCGACGTACCGATACACTACTTTACGTCGACCAGCGTACACCCTGCTCCCGTTAATATACTTTGAACATTATATCGAGCTCCCCAGGGTGGCATGACTGTGTCACTATAAATGATAATAGGACCTCCGCTGCGGGGTAATAGTACGTACCCTTAACGTAAGTTAATACATATTACATAGTACGTTATGTACATGACATTATAACGGCGGGCAAACCGTGATGTATGAAAATAATGCCCGGCACGAGGGCGTGCGCGTTTGAATTTCATAAGTTGCCCGACCGCGGAGTGGGGCGACGAGGCGCGCCGCGCCGCGTGCTGGGGGTAGCCGGACCGAGAGTGGTGGGGGTAACGGGCACAGAGAGACGTTGGTGGGGGTAGCCCGAGCGCCAGATTTCCAGACGCGCGCTCCTTTGCCGATTTATTAATCCTTCGTGGCTTTCAACCGGCCGACCTGCTTCGGCAATTCCGTGTTTATCACCGTAATTTTATCGCGATACACACGCGTGCGTTACGAGTCGTAATTAACTGCCGGGTTAACGTTGCTTTATCAGCCGAGAATTTCCCATTGCCAAGCCCGGTTTATCCGTATGTCATATTGGTAAAACTCTGTACTTTAATCTCGATACTTGGCACCGTACGACGTGAGATATTTTTGTTAATGGGATATGAAAGTATTTCTTCGATGATGATTTTTCAGTAACGCAGTTTTATTTAATAGTGGGAAGATTAACCCTTTCGCTACTATAGGTGACTATAGTCACCGGTGACGAGACGCTACCTATGTAAATAACGGGTGACTATAGTCACCGACTACCAAAATAGTGAGAAAATTTAGAATAGGTGCTATCATTTCGATTAGCTTCTTTCGTAAAGAATTGCAAACGTTTAACTCTCTCCGCAAGGAATTACAAATGGTATTGCAATGGTTGGTCTCTCTTTTCTTTCTTTTTTTCTTTTCAAGAAAATTGGTTCAGAATACTAAAGACTTGGTTCGCGTAATGTGTCTCGACCTTTGGCACGGGATTTCGTTCGAAATGGCGAGGCCCACCGTAGCGAAAGGGACAACGAGGGCGTTGGACGATTGGAACGACGGGGAATGAAAACAGAAATTTCTTTGTCAATTTCATTCGAAGGAATTGAGAATTCTGCGCGAAAGGGTCGGAGAGTAATCGACGTGTTTTCCCGGGAAGAAATTGCGAGCGTGGCAACAACAAAGGGGGACGTTTATGCAAAAATTCTGGTCTTTATTCGAGCAAGTTCTTGCCAGTGCATTCACGATCGTTACGTCGTAAATATATTTCAGCGTATTATCGATCGTACACACAAAAGTCCCATATGAACGGGGATGTGGAAGGAATAAAAAGAAAGCGGGAAAACGATCGCGATGCGTGCCCCGCCCTCCTGTCAACGGGCTCGTATAAACCTTCGTTTTTCATCTTCCGTGAAACCGTATCCAGGAAATGGATGGATAGAAAGTAGTCATATCTTGTTCGAGAACGCCGCAGAGGGCTTTCGATTATGCATCGCGGGATTAAAACGTTCAAAATCGAAATGATTATTTTTTTATACAATTCGTCTGTTCTTGCGTTCGACCCAGAAAATTGGAACATTCTTTTTCCCCCATTTTTCCCGTGCAACTTTTTATCTAGCAAAATTACAGTAATATCGACTACTCGCACCGCTATTTCCTACAGGATTTTATTTAAAAATATTCTATTTAGACGGGTATTTCCAAAAATGAAACGAGGTAATAAAAATTCATTATCAAAGGGTTTGAAAATTCAGTGATGCTCTAGTACGCCACGCGTTATTCTTCCTTCCGAATATTTAAAATATAATTAAATGCAAAATTCAAACGCGGACAAAAATTTGCGTTAAAATTCTTTTTAAATATTTGATACCGCGGAATTTAATACCACGAAAAAATCCCATTCTCTGTAATGTAC
>NIJG01000029.1:4067629-4087714 GCA_002201625.1 Euglossa dilemma
TTACCGCTATAACCGCGCGATTTTGCCGTGGGGATAGTTCCGTTTGTTCTTTCAGCGATAATATAATTTTAGGGTCCGAGCAAACTTGTCGACGAATCTGGCCGCTGTGCACGGCTCACCAGAGCACACCATCGCATCGGATATTCACCACTTACTGGCATATTTACGCGAGCTCGCGTTTACTCTTGCCGCGATAAAGTATGATAGAATGCCAGTAGCATACGCACGGCTGATCGCAGATAACTGTTTCATTTCGTTTCACGGACTATGCCTGCTGTCGCTGTTTCGTCGAAACCGTCCTGGGATACCTCGATTAATACGCGCGACTGTCGATGCGGCTTGTGAAAAGCCGGAAAAGTACACAGCTGGTTTAATAAAACCCTCGATCGTATAGAGCATTCGAAACCTTGCTATCGGGATCTTCATTAAATAAAAATCGACTCGAAGCGAGAAGAACGTTATTTCGTAATGGGCATAAATTTTTTGGTATTTAACAGCAAATTAATTATCAATAGCCGTCCGTCAATGTCTGACTAGTAACGAATAATTCAGAATTCTGTAATTAGAAAGAATTATTCGTCTTTGGCTATTAGATGATGTTAATTGGTTATTTGCTTTATTCAATGACAGGGATAAAAATTTCTGCAGTGAGTATTATTGGGATATTATTGACGTTAATATTGGTAATAGTACTATAGTATCAAATGATAATTTATTTACGTTATTTTATTTTAAGGATTATCAATCTTGTCATAAATTCACGAGAAAGTACTTATAAAAATGCCGAAAAAATAAATGTCCTTCGTGGAGTTCACAGTTGAAATTCATCGACGTCTAAGCAGATCCTTTTCCAACCAATCACGCGATAGACAAGTCACGTAATCCGTTTGGAACAGTGTTGGAACGAGCCCTCGATCGCGCGAATCCTTGTTGGACCTGTTTCGCAAGACCGCTTGCAAATGGCGAGACCGGTTGGAAAGCAACCCCTAATCTTTCTAATTCCTCCCTCTTCCATTCCCATCTTCGGCGAAATAACGGTCATCGATCGAGTTGCCATACGCTTTCTCTCGGAACAAACCGGCGAGGCACGCTCAAAGCATTTTTTTCCTGCTTTAGCGCCGGGGAGAGGAAAAAGGAGGAAAAAAGGACGCGATGGAAAATATTTTTCATCGGCGAATCGACGGACGACGCGTGTATTTCCCCGTGCCGTTGCAGAGATACCAGGATGGGAAAAGGGTGGCGGAGGAGGAAGGGGGCGGAAGGAACGAGAATCCGAAGGCGATAATTTCCACTCTTCGGGGCGAACTGAGCGCGTAAAGGTACGTAAATTCAGCCCGGTAATTTCGAGAGAAAGGACTGGAGAAATATTTTCCTACGGGTTAATTAAGGGTTGGTAATTTATGGAAATTTATGCTTCCGATTCCGTGTAATATTCAATTCGCCAGGACAGGAAGCACGTGTTACGGCGCCTGGCGTGTTCTTCGGAAGATTCTACCAACGATTCGATCACGTGAGAACCGATCTACCGTTCTAAGAAGCCGCTTTTCCGCGATATCCGCGCGTGTTAACGATAACACGCTTTTATACTTCGTGCGTTCTTACGATTTTCCTCGTGATCAGATTAATGTACGTTTCGTCTGATTTATCGCGCAGTCAGATTACTAGTGAGTCTGCGCTTCGATTAAGTTCTAGGGGAAGTAGGTATTCTTCGGAGGCTAGTCTCGAGCTGATGCATCAGGATAAGTCGATGTCACTTCCAAGTGTGAACTGTTAGGCGTAGAAATAATTATCCGAACCCAGTGTTCCGATTAGGGGAAGTCAGATTGCTTCAGAGAATTATTATCGATGAAGCTGATTGGCGATTTAAAATTACTTTCGACTATCAAATATCAGTATCTCTATTCTCGAGGAAGAACTCGATCTGCTACCTATAGCTAGCAAATAAACTCAATATCCACTTCCTTTGCTAAAGGAAGATTAGTTTATTTACGAGGATACACCTACGAAGCACGCGAGTAAAATAATTGACCATCTAGATAATCGAATAGCTAAATCACTGTACGTAACATGATCTAAACGCGTTAGTACATCGTATGTAGTATCCATGTATAATATTTCGATACCTATGTATCCACATATCGCGAATTATAGGAACAGAAGCGCGTATAATACGTTAATTACACGAGTACACTTCACACTCGCAGTTTACACGGACGCAAAATAAATTTCTCTGCTGGAAAATTTATTCGACGACCACAGAGCCGGCTACCGTCTCGCTCAAAAATGGCGTCGATAATACCATATCGCGTGGCGAAGAATCGAGGTTGGATGGAAAGAGGGATGGTGGAAATGGCGCGAAATCAGGATCGAAAGTGGGTGGAAAATCGGAAGGCTCTCTTAATTCGAATTTAATGAAAGAGGACAGGACAACTTCGATAATTGGTTCTCAAAAGTCGAGCGTCCTCTGGCTGCTCGCCACCCTTGGCTGCACCCTCTTTTCCGGGGGTGATTCATCGCCGGTTGGCTGGCCGGAACGAACTACCGTGGTATTCCGGCCACGGGCTATGCATTAATTCGGAAACGATCTCGCGGGAGGAATAAGGAATGCCGCCGGTGCTAACTATCCTCCGTATCAGCTTCTCTTTGGCCACGCTCGGATAATTACTTACGAGAACCTCCGACTACGAACAATCCGCCGATTCGTGACCGTTCGAGGAAACGAGCCTCGGCGAGAATTTTCTGAAAAATCCTGCAAGCTGCGCCAGATGTATCCCAATGGATATTTTTGCAGACAGTGCTCCGTTCGTGAACCTACATCAGAGATCATAATCTTGAATTTGCGTTGAAAACGTACGTCTACTTGAATCGAAGGGAATGTTTTGCAAAGGAGTATAGAAGTTAAAAAAGATCGTAATTTTTAACGTGTGTTAAAAACACTCTAAAACACTGTGATTAATGTATTTATAAGTATATAAAAATTCCTGTTCTTTGATATACAGTGGCCGTCATATTTGTATAGGTGTACAAATTGAATAAGTAGTGGTATAACTTGTTTAGAGAGTTTCGTAACTTGGAAAACCATTTTCAAACAGCCATATAACAGTTTAGTATTCTTGGTCTTATTGTAGTATTAATTTCCGAATTTCTAACTGCTCGTATGGAGTTTCTAACCGGTTCAGGTTGCAAATATTCCTCTGTGATATTCAAGAATTCAGCACTGATACTGGAATGTGTCGCAAGTTTTCCAATCACTGGAAGAAGCAATGGTTTACTATCATTTGATCACATTCCTATGTGTAAACATCGGAAACAGTATCGGTAATGGTAGTCCACCATGTTCCACAGTTGCATCTGTACATACTGGCCAAGGTAATCAAACACCACCACCATGGGGATAACTTCGGATTGGAACGATGGCAAACTGAAATGCCTCCATCGGTCCATAGAAACTTGGATGTGCCCTCGTATGCTACCATGACATTTACTGCTCTCGCGAGCTTATATCGCGATTGTGTAGGTGAAAGGTAGTTGCCATGGGGTCCGAGGAGAGAAAGGAATACCCAGAGAAATCGCTGGTACGTGTGATATCTTCGAAGAATTTCCTGCGTGGTATATTGCCCCTCGGTGTTTGTCCAGGGAGTTTAGACTTGGGAGTAACTGTTCAACTGTGCTGTCAACAAGCGCAGTTGACGTATCGACTCTCTGATGTTCATAGTTCGATTATATCGGGACAATCCTCTTGGGATTTAATTTATTAATATATACACATCCATTGGAAGTTTATTCGAAACAAATTTACGTAAAATTCCTCAATTCGTGAATTAATTCTAAGTTGCTTTCATCAACGATTTCGAAACGAGAATTAAAAATGGAGAAGAATTACAGTCAGTTGATACCCGTATTTTTTCGAAATTGAAAATTGAAGGATCAAAGGAACTAGAAGATTGTTTCGGTAGATTGTTTCCCACCACGATGGGAAATTTATATTTATATTGTAACCGAGAGACATTCAAAATCAATTATTGCACGAATAGTTTGGGTCTTGGGGAATTTACCAGCAATTCCCATAATTACAGAGCAGGAGTACCATGGGACGTTCTAGCGTAATGGGACGTTGTCACAGAAGTAATTACGATCATAATCGTATCAGATCGCTCGTCGTTCTTTCATGGAAATTGCATGACAACAAATTCACTCTGTTGTTCGTCATCCACTGTGTCCAGATATGAACAAAAAAGATATTAATAGATATTAACCCTTATACCAATAACCGACATCTCAGATACCCTTTCAAACGCTTAAAATATTATATCTTCCCTGTAGGAGATTTTAATATCCAGTCAGGTCATCGTTATTTCCTATATTTCCTATCGATATCTGCCGCGGTTTCAAAATCTTTTTTCAGAAAGCTATTAAAATCGGACGATGAAGCAAATTATACATTTGTTCAGTAATTGGGGTGATCTCAATCTCGAATAAAATAAAATAAAATATAGCACGGAATATTAAATACGTAGAAATGGATATTTCGGTTGAAACACTCTCATTGAAGTACTTTTCAAAAATTATTGTACTTTAACGGTGTCTTTCGTTATCCAGTGATTAATGAAATAATTCATCAGTACTCTATATTCCTTCTACGGACTGTAATTAATCGGTTCGTAGTAGAAAAATTAAAAAAAAAAAAAGAGAGAGGAAAACAATAAACAGTGCATAATTGGCAACTGGTTACACGAAAGAAGAACAAAATGGCTGCGATGCTTTCTTCTTCTGACGGTCGTGTAACAAACAACGCAGCGTCGTAGACGGCGCGTGTTCGCGATGGCACGTATAATTCGATCGAATCTACCAAACCGGGTTAACGGCTAATTAATTTCGCGTTATTACTCGACGCGGCGCAATTAACGGGTACACGAGCCATGTGTGGACGGTAATTTTAATTGTGAAATTTATTTTACCGCCGTGTTCCCCGACGCGGTCCGGCCAATTATAGAATTAGCCGATCGGGCCGGTATCCGTGTCGCAAAACTGGATTAGCCGCTTTCGCGATCTGTTCGCGTTCGATTACCGGCTGCAAGCGTGTCTCCGGCACGGAATTCATCGACGAGAGGTCGATCCAGCTAGTTTCCTCGCTTGATCGCTCGACGTTACCGTTTAGCTCCATGATGGATCACTAGCGCCGCGGACTGGACACCGAACTACGGAATTGCCCGCGAAAATTCGATTATCACGAACCACGCAGGCTTGCGGGAAGAAAAGTTCGGATCATTTGCAACGATGTCGGAGCGAACGCGTATATCTCTGGTGTTGCATATCTATTCAGACGTTTGTCAAGGATTCGATGAATCGCTGAAAATTATCGGGGAGATATTTCGATAACATTCTTCCAACATTCGAAACGTCACTGTATCGATGAAAAAGTATATACCTACGTGATTCGATTTAGAAAAATTTTCAACGAATCTACAGCTTGGCAACGATATCGGTTAAAATGCAGAATAGATTGGCAATAATATAAATATCCGATTTCATTAAAAAGAGAAATTCGTTGATATTGAAATTCGTGCGATTCGGGACAAAAAGTTAAATATTGCGTTAAGTCACTTTATCGAATCGAAAAAAGGGTTTCATATAAAAAGTTTGTTGCGTGTTTCCTATAGTCGGTGAAATATAGCGCGTACGCGTTTAAAACCGGGCCCAGTGTACAATAAAATTACGTTTTTTTTTCCCGATACGCGCTTGCATCTCTCGATCGCGGTTTTAACCAATTTCAGCTTTCGGATTATTAGTTTTTCGGTTGTATTCATTGTAATTCGGTTTCATGTAAATGGTCCTAGATATTGGCCAAACATTCCCGAATTTTCCGATTCGTACAAAACATACCATATCGTATTTAAATCGCAGGATGAGATTATTCTCCTTTTATTACTCTCGGTATTCCCAATTAATCGTAATTAACATTAAACTCCTTTCAACATCTTCCAAAATCTTTATCGGAAAATTCGCATCCTTATTTCGCACGAAAAATATAATAAAATCTCGATCGATCCAAGTTAATCATAGCATTTTACACAAGACTAATAGATATCCCGAAACTTTCATTTCCGATTTTACGAAAATGAAATTCAATTAATACGTGACAAGTTTATCCTTGCTATCTTTGTTATCGCTGCTGCGAACACATCGTCGCGGGGTTTCTTTAATAGACCTTCGCAGCTAGATCCACGGATATAAAGTAACCCGAGGGTGTCATGTAAACGGAGCTAATATCAAAGCTCGCCCGAAGCTACCGGGAAGCTTGGTTAAAAAGTTATTACAAAGATACGGCACGTAAGACGATAACGGTCCCGATGTGTAACGATTTTTCGACCGGTGCTTAGCAAGATCATTTCCATTAACCAGTCAAGGTTGCGCCTATAGTTCGAGAGCACACTATGCCTGGTGAACGCGACGTTCGTAAGCCGGCAAGAAATGATCCCCCACAGAGGGAAACTAGCAAATGGCAAACAAACGAGATTAAACAGCCGTATAACGCAGACGGAAAGGCAAACGCCAGCGAAAATGGAAACCTATGTATTCTAGAAAATGGCACTCGTAGATACGTGAACCTCGACATGTCGGGATATTAAATCGCGCGCAAAAATCGTGACTGAAATTGTAGAGAAATTCCAGCGAAAAGAATATTTTTCCAGAATTAATAATCTTTTTCTAGAACCGGGTCGCGAGTTTCTAATATGAAGCCTTTTAATGAAAAGTGTAAAATAATTTTTTAAAAAATCGAACGATGTGTCAGACTTGTATTTCTGAGAAAAGGAATCTTATTCTAGAATCGACGTAATTTGTTGCGAGTTTCTAATATGGTGCCTTTTAATCAAAAGTGTAAGATAATTAAAAAATCGAAGGACGTGTCATAGTTATAGATTTGTATTTCTGAGAAAAGAAATAATTCTGACAAAGAGAAATTTAATCAATTCAATGCAACAATGTGATTCGTTATAACCACACATAACCTAAAATGCTTCACAAAGATGGTGCTGCAGTAAGCCCTCTATCAAGTGGCCTAGTAACTACACGTTCATTACTGGACTTCGTCATTCGGGTTTCACAGACTCGAGACTTGTCAAATGTTGAAGAGGAGTTTACATTGATAATGACTTCTGCTTCAAAGGCTGCTTGAGTGATCAGTGTAGTTAAGGTACGTTGCCTTCTTGAGTTTCGCCAAACTTCGATTGTTAAATGGTTGTCATAAACCTAGACCCACTCGGTGTCTCTATAACACAATTAGACGAGGAAACAATCGCAGCTTTCTTTCGAACTCAGACTCAGAACCTAACCACAAAGAATCGAAATTACACTTGGGGTCTCGCAATTAGACTTGGAAATTATGTGCTTGGAAAATGTACTATTCACCCTTTGCGGATGAGAAACGAAGTTAAACGACACATCGAGTATACGTTAAATAATTAACAATAACGAGTCGAGGAAAATTTTGTAAATCAAAGGATATGTCCATACATCTTTTTATTTTGAAACCATATATTTCGCTGTATTCCAAGCAGCTTTCGCTCTAAAGAATAAAAAAAATTTCCACGTGTATTACGACATTCGTCCTCAAACGGTTAAACCCGAGATTTCCATATAAGATTTAATTATGCAATTAATTTATTTCTACAAATAAAGACACGAGAATAGCAACATTCGCATAAGTAATTGCTTCTATAAAATTTAATGACTCGAGATCGGTATAGAAGCTAGCGGATCCAATTTATCGGTAAATCTTTCAGCCAGCCATTCTCCATTCCCCGCGACAGCCTAAAATCCTTCATTCGAGAACATCATCCTCGCGAAACCGCGCTGGAAAGTAACAAAATATTCCATTACATCGTGAACTTCGAAACACAAATCCCGCAGCAATTATTCAAGACTGCTGGATGTGGGAATAATTTCAACTCCGGCCAACTCCCCTCTGTTCTTCCAGGTCGCTTTGTTCGGCGCAGAAATCCAATTCCTTCGTCCATTTCCTGTTTCCTTCCGTTTCCTTCCGCACGCCGGCGCGGACGCAACATTCTTTCACGGTTCCGGCCCGTTTATTAGCATAATTCGATGGAAATCGAATTCCATGCCCGTCCGGGCATACCGGAAGTGCAACCTGCGGCGCGTGCATTCTGCGCGCGTTGGCCATTAACCCTTTCGCGTTGCGGTGCCGTTTGTCCCAGCGACAGATACCCTAATTCCATCCGGATAAGACAATGGCGACACGTGATTAAGTTTGGCCAGCGGCAGACACCGGGCCACCGCTGTTAAATGTAAAACTGACTAACGGTATGCAGGTTAGAATTTACAGCGGTAACCAAAGAACAATCTCGTTTAGGGAGGGCGCGGCCGTGTTTTTCGCAATTAAAATTCGGAGCCGCGTCGCTTCCAGCTGAATTTATTTACCGGGTAATCCGTCCTTTTATCTGCCCCCGCGATTTAACGGGGTTGCTCGATTGTAACGGGGAACGCGCGAGAGCAAGGGCCGTCGGATTTTATGGTGGCATTTTTCTTCCATGGACGACGTTTCGTTATTGTGTCGAGACACCGTGGCTTTTCGCCTAGTCGCGTTGGAAATCATTTCGATAATCCGCGAAAATGTCTCTGAATAGATTGCTCGAGAGACGGTGATTAATTGAAGAATCGAAAGATGGGAGAAATTTGACGATAAGAATTGAAATGTTTACTCCGCGGAATATTCGGATCGTTGAAAGCCCGGTCACACGCGAAATAACGAAGAATATAATTGTAATAATTAATTAATTCGGTGATTAATAAATTCTGTGTTTTCTTATTGAATGGAATGTAAACTCGAAAAATGCAGGGTATTTCAGGTATCATTGGAACGATACAACGTCGAAGTTGAATTGTTAAACCTAGTCAGCCTAGATTTAATCCATGCGCAGGCTAACGATTCACAAATTGCACAACTTAAAAGATAATCCGGGGTTTAACACAGTGCGGCTAGAAATGTGGGAGGGGAACATTAATATTCGATACACGCATTAGTGGAACGAGGCATTAGTGTGATCCTAACGATGCCATAAATGCGACGGAAAATATATGGAGGCTAATACGAAAATTATACCTGACTCGTGTGACAGTGACGTAATAACCTCGAAAACCTTCTGCTCGTATATCCTTATTATTCGCAGGGTGTCTCTAAATCGACGCAGTAATTTTCATCGATTATTTGAAAGAATTTAAAAGAAATTATTAGTTGCCCGTGTCTTTCATTAGTAAATATATTTCAAATTTTATCGAATGCCCGTAAAAAAAATTGACATGTAACATTTAGATAGTAATATTTCGAAAATGAAAATTAACAGTTACAGATAAAACATACATGAATAAAATACGAAAATATTTCTAGGATAGTTGTACACACACGCGATATTTCCATTTACAGCGCACTCGTTCTAAATATGAGCCACGATGGCGCTAGTGTGTTCAGAAAGACAGCAGAACCTGCCGTGGAAATTTATTGTTCAATTGACGCGCTACCCGACTAACTTTCGCAACTGGCCGATATTTATAATAAATTTAACGGAAATTAAATTTATCATCCCAGACTTCTCAATATTCCCTGCCACGTTCGGCGTATTGTATCAAACATTTTGATTCGATATGCATATTTCTCTCGTTAAAAGCGGCCAATGCGAACATTCGCGTACCTCTATGTACAACGACGCGTATGT
This sequence comes from Euglossa dilemma, assembly GCA_002201625.1. Taxonomy (NCBI): domain Eukaryota; kingdom Metazoa; phylum Arthropoda; class Insecta; order Hymenoptera; family Apidae; genus Euglossa; species Euglossa dilemma. The sequence continues at coordinate 4,077,361 of NIJG01000029.1, forward strand.
ACGCTCGGTATATAAACCCCGTGTTTGTATCGCAATTAGAAAAATACACAGGCAGAATTTTCCGCGTAGCCGGCGGGTAAAAGGCTGAACATGCGACGTCCGCGGTAGCATTTAGCATAACGCGCATTCTGTTAGGGGAATGTTTGAATTTACTAATTCATAGAGACGCGTATCATATCCAGCCGCGGCTTCGCTGGTTTCACGGTGCCTTGGCCGCATGAATTTTCATTATTAGCCGGAATTTTTCTCCGTCGGATATTATATCCTGCCGCGGACAACGCAAATCGGCGAGTATTCGTCCTTTTATTTCCTTCCCCTCCTCTTTCGCTTTACGTTTAAAAAACGTCACTGGATGAATCGGAGCCGGGTCACGATGAAATTTCGCGTGAAATCGCCCGATCGAGTTGGTTATTCCTCCTACCGGAGTTTATTATCAACCAGGCAGTTGTCGTTATGAATTTCAGTCAGGATTCGGGTGTAAACGAGCGAATGTCGTATTTAGCTGGATACTGTTTCACGTGATCGCGCGTTATATGGGCCATGGGTCGGTTTTCCGTTTGATTTAATCGAGAGTCACAGTACGGGGTAATTGATCAGCTGATGGACGCGGAGGACGGTGTTGCGTAGCCCGTATCCAAGTTGACGTTGTTACAGAGCTTCGTTATTTTCATGGTTTCTCTGCGCTTTCCGAGGAACTATCTCTCCCCGATCTGGTTGTTACGTCAATTTGGCCGAATGGCGACCTCTTGGCCTTTCGGTGCTGCGTCATAATTGGTTATGTAGCGGGTGATTCAGGGAACGGTGACCGATTATAGAAATGGACGAATAAAGAGCAGGAAGAGTAACGACGAATAAAAGAAACGAAACATCTTTAGAGCTCGGATATTGTAAGTAATAGAAGCGGAGAATCTCAAATAATCACGAAATTTCAGTGATCTCTATTGAAGAAAATCGACGTAAAACATAGTACCTAACATTTTTATTACATAAATTTCGACGCGAGATATTTAATTAATATTCCAATTGAATTTCCGCTCGCGGCAAATTGGTTATTAGCAGAAATTGAAAGATGGGAATTAACGAAACCGACGAGGAAGCGAAAGAGCCGACATTGGAGGCAACGTTCGTTAACCCTAACCTCACTTTCGAAACGGGACCGGAGCGCCATCTGCCGCCGCGACTGGAGTTAATGGACGGAAGAAGGGGCCGAGTGACCGTGTCCCACGGCGATTAAAAAATTAAAGCTAATTACGGTCAAGGTGCGGCGATCCATCTCGGGAGCAGCTAGACGACGGTCGGCCGGGTCGGGATGGGGCGACGGAAAGAAGAGCAGAGACGCCCCTGAAAGGATATCCATTATATCCGTTGGCCCCTGCTTAAAATTACTGGCTGCACTCCGGCGCATTCCGCGCTAACAGACACGAGGGGAGTGCATGATTGTAACGCCACGGTCTGCAGAATGACAATGTGGGAGGACAGTAATCACGACAATGAAGGAATAACTGCGCCCGGTGCTCGCCGGTTCGTATAACGAGATTGCTGATCACGATGATCGCCACCGGGGCACCCACCACCCCTCCCGACCCGACCAGCTATTAATTAACATCGAAGACAAGGGGACTGGAACGTCCAAATGGACTGGTTTCGATCCGCTGGAACTGCGTCGATTCTTTTCTCTCTCGGTATTTCTCTCTCTCTCTCTCTCTCTCTCTCTCTCTCTCTCTCTCTCTCTCATCGTTTCTCTCCCTTGTTCCCCAATTTCGAGGGAATTTCGGAAGGAAAAATTTCGCGATTTCGGACGAGGAATTATAACGAGTTCTCGTTACTTAAGAGGATCTTGTCGTGCTTGCTCTTGGAAGAATTTTGTAGTAACGGAAAATGTCCGCATTGCGAGAAAGAGAAATATTAAAATACCTGGAATTTATTTGCAACTGTTTTTTAAAACAAGAAAACGCGATGAAATAAAAGTATAAACAAGGTATCGATTAAAATAGCTTCATGGTGAAATATTTAGAGTTTCCCATAAGAATGTATTCCTACTGTGGATCCCGTTAACGAAATTGAACCAGACTAACGTCGCTCATAGCACGGCGTTTATTCGTTAAGGATAAAACAAACCTCGGGTTTTCAGGTTCCCTTACGTTTGCATTCCCCGTGCAAATATTGTATTTCGGAAAAATTGAATGGACGCGTGTATCTGGTGCACGGGATAAATCCCCGTATGGTGTCGATCGACGCGATCCTATCTGAAGTAGGTCCGTGTTTATCTTGCACGCCATGGCCGATGACACGGAGAGCGTGATGGTCGTTGAAAAATATCGAATTGCGTTGTCACAAAAAAAGAAAAATGTCCAAAATCCAAACATATCAAGAACGAAAAAGGGAAAAAAAATAAGTAAAAAGAGAGCAACGAAAAGGAAAACAGAACCTTTTCACGATTTTCGTGTGCCATTCTCTTCGCACCTCTCCCTCCGCTTTTCGTCAAATAATAATAAAAAAAAAAGTTAAAGAAATGGTAATAACGATAAACGAGAAAAGAAGAAGGAACGAAAGGCGGAATCATTTTACCGTTTTAAGTGTAATTTTCGTCACGCCTGTTCCTCTCTTTTTCGTTAATTCTGCGAGAGAACGGAAAATGGAGAATCGCGAATGTAACAGGGTTGTTACGATGGGGAATTACAGGCAGCGCGCTATGGAGGTTATTACGAATGTCGTTTAATAAAGAGTTACGGCCAGGAGGAATTAAAAATTAATTATTATTGCGCCACCTGCCGGCGCGCCGAGTAATCATGCAAATTTGTTGCCGTTCCGAACAAACAAGATCCTGTTCCGTCGAGATCCGCTTCTTTTGCGTGTTTTTTTTTCTTCTTTTTTTCCCACCCCCGTCATCCCTCTCGTCCTTTTGTTTATTTCCCTTTGCCTTTTCTGTTCCTCGACAAAAATACACTGCAGGCGAGCACACAGCACGGGGAGTGGTTCGCGCAGAAATCTCATTACTTCCAACGCGTCCGCGATATTTTGAGATGAAAGGGAACCGACGTCGTCCAAAAATTGCAATTTTTCAAACGGAAGATCGCGACGGCAGAAAATCGAGTCATGTCTCGGAGTGTCCCGTGTAATTACGATCTTCCTCCCGCGTTTCGTGCACAGTGTTTTACCACCGCCGGTAACACGCGTTAGAGATGCGAGCTTCGCGATTTTAAAGCGGCAAGTTGCCCCCGCGCGACCGGCTGAAAAGCGTATAATTTTTTCGATTTTCACCCTTTCCTTCTCTTTCATTCTTTTTTTTTCCGGGAGTAGGGGCGCAACGCGAGGGAATTCAAAAGGAATTTTTGAATTCGCGTCGAGGCTAAAGTTCAAATAATATATTCCAATTTGAGAGTCCGTCGCACCCCCTCACGGCCATCCAATTACGTATTTCCACGGTCTGTTAAAATCTCATTCAGAAAGTCATTTTAACGCGATATTTTCGAAATGAAAAATTCCCGAGATAGAGCGGGAAGTATGAGAATACCTTCCCCGCAAAAAATAAATTATTATTCAGCATCTTCAATCGAGAGAACAGTAGTCTATTCGCCTATTTAATTCTTCGATATTTAAAATTTTTCAGTAACATTAACGTCATTCGTTAAATTATCTCACAAACAATCTCCTCAAATTTTCAAATTTTCTATGCCACGCGTACGCGTTAAATATTTCGTAAAAACGATTATCCTAAGGAAGAATTTGTTTACACGTTTCGAAGGATCCTCGTAGAGCACGAGCGTGTAACCGCGTATCCCAGGGCAAACTAGCGCCACCTGCGACAGAGAACTCGGGATTCCCCCTGCCCCGTTTCTCCCTTGAACAACGATAACGTTAATAAGATAATTGAGTCTGCCGGCGTGTGCTCAATTGATTTTTCATTACGCCGTAAAGAAAAAAAGAAGGAGGGGGGGAAAGGAAGGGAAGAAAAACCGGGTTCTTTTTCGCAACAAAAAGGATCCGGGGCTTAACGCTACAGAACACTTTGCCCGTTTGCCGCGAACAATGCGTCCTTTCTTTTTTCTTCTCCTTTTTATCTTCTTTCGTTCTCCTCTTCCTTTTTATTTCCCTCCCGTCCTCGAAAGCCCAGGGTGGAAACGACGACGAGGCGGAGAATCGGTGGGCGGCGGGGGGAGGGTAACGGGAAAAGAGGCAAAGGTGAACCGCTTTAATCCGCAACGATGAAAAAGACACCGGAAACCCGGGCGAATTCGATGTTTTCGACTCGCTAGCTCCATTCTAGCGACGTCACCGGAAGCTATCGGGCATTCGAGAATTTGTAATCTATGCGTCCGTACGTTGCCACATCCATTCACCGGGGCCGTAATTCACAAAGGATACCCCGATTCCCGGCGCGCCCGCCCCGCAATATCGGCGATTGATTAATTTTGCCTCATTACGCATCGGATAAATTTCCCGTTCCCGTTCGGCCCCGCCCCCTCCGTGGACAAAGACGCGTTTCGCCTTTATCGGGCAAATTGTTTCGCCCCGTCCAGCGACCTGTGCGTTCGCCGACATTTGCGAAGTTAAACCGAATACAAGCGTAAAAAACTGGGGTAATTTTAGACGCGGCTGAAGAACTTCGTTTCATCGTCCTGAGATCTTCATTGAATCATTTACCTCTTGTGAGGAGTGGGGGAATTTTAAACGTGGCTGAAGGGTTTCGTTTTACACCGAAAGTCGCGTTTCGTCATTTTTCATCTCATCCTTCAGCATTGGGGGTAGTTGCGTATTCTGCGCGAATTTCAGAAGGTGAGCAGCTCTTCGGGGGTACGTATTCCAGGAGTTCAGGGCGAGTTTCCGGTTTTTCTCGCAGCGAAAAGTTACCGTTCGCGCATCTTTTCGATAGCGCGCTGTTTTGAATTTTGCAACAGCGAAAGTTTTTTGGATACGGCCGTCCAGGGAGTTCGAACCGCGCCGGGAGAGATAAGGGCGCGAGTCGTTTCACAGGGCAATCGCGCGAACTTTTTGTTCCCTTCGGAAATTTTAATACCCCTCGGTTATCTCTCGAATGATACGGGTGTTTTATAAAAAATTTCGCGAAAGCGATTTGAAATTTTCTCGGCGCACGACGACGGGTCGCACTTGACCCGAGCGGGTTTCTAATTTTAAAGCACCTTGAAAAAGCTCTCCTTTTGCTTTTCGACACACCTCTAGCGGCTACGTAAACAGGCTGCTGCTAGTGCACCAAACTTCCGGTCTCTGCTTTACCCTCGGAGCACAACAACCAGTTCTTCTTTCACAAATACGACTGCATTTCCTGTCTTTCAGCCTCGACGACCATCCACTGTACCGAAGCACCGCGACTAAACGAAATTTTACTCGAAGCTTGGAAAAAGCAGCTTCTTCCCCTACGAAATTTCAAACCGAGATATTAATTCGAAAACACCAGCGAAAGGAAAATCCAACGAACAACGTAAATCTACCAAAGTTTCTCCGGCAACGTAACAACAGTACGATCCGGATCTAAATTATTCAAAGATTCGCAAACAAAATTACGAAACGACCATACCAACGCAAACACGTATACACAGACCCGAAAGTAAACCGCGTTGAACACAGTCCTTCCCCAGGAGTCCTCCATAACCACCGTTTCTCACTGCGAGAGATTAGCAAACCGTCACCGGAGGGGGTGTGGCGAGAGGGGGCAGTTAGCCCTTATCTCACGTTTCGTGGCGATTTTACGAGGGCCCAGGTGTGTACAGAGCGCCGCTTGGGGCCACCTCCCTTCCGTTATCTCCCTTCAATTCGCCCTTAACCGTGAAACAGTCGGCTGGAAAGGAGAAGGGTAGATCGTGGAGGCCCGGGCGATTTTCACGTTTGCCTCGTAATTTTTAATTACGCTTCCTTTTGTCCCGCGTTGGCGTATCGGCGCCGGATAACGAGGGCCCCTCGGCGCGGGCCGAATACGCGATTAAAGCAACGGCTTCCGGTTTAGAGTCGGCCGTGCCTCTGGCGGCCGAACGGGGAACCAGCGTTGTTGCCGTCCGGCCTCTGCCGGCTTCCTCGCCGTTTGTCTCGCTTTGTCCTACGTGTTCCGCTCGTTTTCCCTGGCTGAATTATCCCGCGAAACGATACGTCGGGAAAGAAAGAAAGGCGCACGGCATTCGGAGAGAAGAAGACGCGCGGAGGATCGCGTGTGGCGGCCTCGTTGCGCTTCCCGCGTATAATGCTTCTTGTTAGGACGCGGAACCGCGTTGCTCTCGTAATTACGAACGATTGTAAGTACACGTCGTTCGAGGTTCCGACACAATAAGCTCGCCGCGTTTCTCTCCTCTTTCTCTCTTTCTCTATTTTTACCCCCTTTTTTCTCTCTCCCTCTCCTTTTCCCTTCCGCCAGGCTCGACGACGGTTTTTGTGCGCGCTCGTCGTTCACCCGGTCGTTTCGCGCATCCGCTTCGCGTTCGTCCCATTCGAACGGAATTTTCACGGTATCGGTTGCGCTTCTTTTTCCCGGGACACACGGCTCGGCCCGAAAATCGGCCCCGGTTTTATTTTTGCGCCGGGCTGCGTGCAGGATAAATGGCCGGGTCGGGATTTTTGCTGGGAAATGGTTGTTCCTTCCAGAGCGGCCGGGTACCCCGGGGTTGGGGGGTCGTTTTGTGTACGACGGCGTGCAGACGGAAACGAATGACACGCTCGATAGGGATGACGGGCGGAGATTAATATTAGTAAGTGGTTTCTTGGGGGACCGGGAATGGGATAAAGGGAAGGGTTCGGGCCGTGATTATTTCGACGGTGAGTTATTAGCCTCGCTTGATTTGATTGGTTCGCGTTAGGAAACGTGTGGCAGGAGCAGGTTCGAGAGGCGGAGGGTGGGAATTCGGTGAATGGAATTACGCGGATGCGAGGGAGAATTCTTTTTCCTTTTTTTCGTCACTTCGAGTTCGTTCGCTAGACCTGGTCACACCGTTCGGCAGTCGCGGAAATTTGTTCGAATTTTTTCGCACCGATTACGATCAGAGAATTTTTTTCCTTTTCTCACTGGTGTCTAAATGAGGAGAATTTACAGTCCTCAATTTTGTTCCGAAATTATTTCACCTTCTCTCGGACTTCTTTATTCTGTCTCGTTTCGTTTTACATTTATTTGGTTCAATTTTATTGGTCTCGCTTTGTTTTGGATAGTTTCAAAAATATTTAGATAACGAAGATCGTTACGATAACTTCTTTGGTTCTAATGACAAATTCTTAAACCATGGTTCGAATAATTTTAAAAGCAAAATGCTGGATAGAAATTCTTTTAGAGATAATCGAACCTTCTGTGCCATTTCTAAAGATTTCAAGCGTATCGAGTCTCGGCAGAGAACGAAAAGGGAAATAATGGCACCATAAATGCCCACGAAATATCCCGATTAAATAACGCACCAAACGATCCAGGGTATTCAATTTCGCAATTTAATTTGCGAAATTCACCTCGACTCACTCTTTCACTTTCTTTTACACGAAGATTTCGTGGGACTGAGGGAAATGGTCCCAGGCAAACCGCAGACGCCAAACATCGAAATCTCATTCATAACTAACGAATCTAATTAACCGCGAAGTTCGGCCACCGGATTTTTCGCAATTCCGCTGCTAATTGCGCAATGAGAACCAGAGAAACAGAATGCTGCCGAAGGAGCGAGGAAACTCCGGGTAACCAGAGGCAGCTCGTGATATATTTCTTTCATCGCGGTAGGGGAAGAGGCGGAGCAAGAAATCACGTAAGGCAAACAGCAATCAAAGCGATTCGCCGGCTGCCGGATCGGAAGTCTGGCTCGCGAGGATCCTCGGATCCGGGTCCAGGCTGACGGTCAAGATTAGCCGGCTAGAGACCGAGGACCCGGCGCGATAACCGAATAATCGTCGCCTTGTTATCTCCTGTCGGCCGCGAAATTCGCAGCCGTATTGTTCTTATCGGTTCAGCGAGCTCTCGGCGAAACTTATTCTCTCGACCTCCGTCGAGCTCGTTCCCGGTGTTTTCGTTTCCGTTGCCTGCCTGAACAGACGGGTTTAAATACGTCCGTGGAGCTTTTACATCGGGGCAACTTTCGCGAAAGTACCCTGGCAGCTTCTGGCTGTTTCGCAGTGTTTTTCCAGATTCGATTGTAGGATCCCGGTTGTCACGCGATCTTCCAAGAGAATTCTAGGAAGATAAGGGAACGAGAGTGGGCAGAGGGAGTAAGAATTCGTCGCGTCCCAGCTGGGACAAAGGAGATTCGTTGAATTTGTTTATCGTAATTCCCGCGAGTGTTAACGATGGGACGGAGCTACAAAGGGGTGGCGAAGTGGATGTCGGACGCTAACAGCCACCCCCGTGCAAATCCGGCCGCGTTCTCTTTGAGGAAAAAGGAAATGGTATTAACGAGGAGATATTTAAGCAGTCGGTCTGAGTACGCGTTAATGGGTAATTAACATTTATGCGAAAGGGGCTCTTGTGATTCTCGGAACGTTGTTAAAGTGGCCATTAAGTCTGAAAACATCGTCTTTGCCCGGTGTCTTTACGATATTTATGAAGGATAATTGTCGACTGCTAATTAAATGTAACTCGCAGTGGCAGCCTGCCGTTCGAAATTTAAAGGGGCGACGCGCCCTCGGGGGATGGGAATTTTTGGAATTGCTGCAGCGGAATTTCACCCGTCTCCGCGCTTTAAACTTTTCCACGCGAATTTTGAGTATTTTATAATTAAGGAACAGGAATTTAATTATTTCCCGTGACGAATTACTGGAATTTCTCATTTTTAATGACGAAATTTTCCTCGCTTCTACTCGGACCGTCGAATCAACGCGAATCAAACTTACGAGTAGCGAAAGTCTCGACGCTTTGACGCCGCGAAAAATATTTTTATCGCGTATTTTTACGGAAATTTTCGCATTTATAATCAGTTGCGAAACATCGCACGTAAGAAGATGAAATGGTTTCGTTGTTATATATTATATCGATACTTTTAAACGCTCTGTTCGTGTTTTTCAATCACCGTACACAGCAATCACATCAATTTGCATTCGCTGAACGACTCATGCATGTACAAACGGGATTCGATCACTTTTAATAATTGATGATTAAATATGCAAACAAATTAATTATTAATTGCTAATGATACAACAACGCACGGCAAACAGTGCTAATCTATTTCCACGAATGTAGATAAAAACGATCTCTGTCTTTCCGGATAAATATTAATGGAAATGGAATTTCCATAAATTAACTTTAAAACGTGTACGCGCACGACACGGCGTATTGATATTTAATTTCGCACCGGCATACGCATTTTATTAGGATACAGAGTTAGATAAACAGCTCTGAATATTTGTTTATTATTTAGTCAGTTACCTCTCTATCAAATTTCGAGCGAAAAGCATGCGTATACTCCTCGACTGTAATCTAAGATCGAGATAATTTATTTATAAAATTCATAAAACGAGACGCGATACATGGAAATCAACCTTCTTACCATCCTTTAAAAGTCACTCTGGGCAAATCTGTTTTATGGAAATTAAAATATGAATAATATTTTATGAACATCAAAATCAGCCAGTATTGAGTTTAAAATATCTGCTGAATTAATATCTCCATGCCGCTTCGATGTATCAAAAAATATATGGAAATTAACATTTTTACACGTATGGAAATTAACCTCTGCGCGTGAACGTTCTAAAAAATTACCGATATCGAACATAATTTGTCGGAATTAAAATCACAAAGGGCACTTTACAGTCGGTGAAAGAAACGTTAAATTTTTAATATTTCCCCAACTAATAATCTTTCTTTTCTCGAACATTTTCGTCTATCAAACTTAAATGTTTAAAAACGTAAATACACATTATCGAACAGCCTCGAATTTCAACGCATAAATATCCGCGATAATTCTCACGCGGTTAGCAATCCTGTAGCCAGGAAATTCCGTGAAACAAAACAGTCGGACATAACCTCGAAATTTCAGCTGGAGGCACATTGCGCATATGCGTAAAGAGAGTAGCGAAATATCTGCAACGTGTAATCGTCGTAGAACAAAGAGCACTCGAGCCACCAAGATACCTCAAACGAAACAACCAGCCGCGGCCTCTATTTCCACGAAATCGCGAACAGTGGCGACAAAGAGGACCCTCGAACGTGACCTTTTAAAAAGCCCGCCAATTCCGTCCGCAGCTAATATCAAAGCGTGGTACAATAAACATCGGCATAAAGGCGACACTCGATTCACCGGGTCGTGCAAACGTGTTTCGCGTGCCCATTTCACAGGACTAAAGTGCACCCCTGTACGTCCGTTCTGTGGACGTTAATTTTTTCTAACCCTCTCCCTCTCTCTCTCACCCTCTCTCTCTCTCTCTCTCTCTCTCTCTCTCTCGGCAC
>NIJG01000029.1:4090754-4172758 GCA_002201625.1 Euglossa dilemma
TTCTATTCGGAATTAATTAATTAAAATCTGGTCTGATGAACGAGGAATGTTGCGCCGAGCGAATCCCTCGTGAGTATCTCGATCTTTAGAACATACCTCAGGGGTTGGGTTCTGTCTACCTTCCAACATTCTAACTACCAAAGGGTAACGACTGGAATGAATCACACTGTCGTCTTTTAATCGATTCATTCGTCTATGTACCGAAGACAGGATCTTGAGTGTTCGGATTGCACGGAGTTTTGAACGTGTTTGAACAAATGAAACTGCACGGCTGTAGGATCGCGGAACAGGAGAAACATGTCGCGGTACGAGAAGCCGGAAGGAATAGGAGAGAAAATGTAAGATGATATTTCACATTCTGATTCCAGAATTTTATGTACGACGGGAATAAATATGATTATTTACAACGTCCTGTCGGGCGGTGTCAATTGTAACCTAGATACGTATACCGCACAGTTCTGTATTTTTATGCCTCTGGGAATTTTGCGAGATTATTCGATACAGTCCTGTAAAAAGATAAATCTTGCAGAAATAAATTCCGATCAGAATAAAATTCCGAAATTCGGAAAAACCTTCCCAGGCGACCCTGTACGTTTCGATAGCCGCAATTTCGATTATTATAACAATTCACCTTAATACAAAAGGGAATAACCTAATTACAATACTGGGAAAAATTACAACACGCCATACAATTTCCAGTGTCCCTTCGGTAACTTCAAAGCGGTATACCTCGGCTAAAAAAAATCGCACGATCACGAAACAAATTTTATTTTACAAAGGAAGATTAGTACTAAGCGACGAAGCGAATAAAAACACTGGGAAAAAATCCCCGTCTTTGGAATATTTTTGTAAACATAACAAAAATCGGTAGCGTGCGATTTATTTATTTTCTAAACATAAGCGATTGTTTTCTATCAGATTCGAATTCAGTACGCGGATGAAAACATTCAGTCTCTAAAATATAAAATCTCGTTGATCCATATATAATTTTCTTTTTTTTTCCGGATTATCATTTTACCTCGGCCATTTTTCACTTTCCGCGTAATCAGATGAAATTTGTAGAGAAAAAAAAGAGCGAAAATCTCGGGTAACCTGGTATGATACTATTAAAAAAGGAATAGATTACGTGCCCATATTAAAACTATCATTTCGTCCCGCTGAACTTCTTTTCAGAAGAAGCACATTCACAATTACACATTCCTGTTTAAAACCGGCCTGCGGGCCGCAAAACGTAGAAACGAAAGCAAACATTCTGATATTAAATTCCCGGGCAACCTCTTCTGTAGCCACTCCTGACAAAAACGTTGAAACCGGATCGAGAAAGAACAAGCATCCGCGGGAGAATATCAAGATCGACACACTCCCGATCTATACTCTCGATCCTTCCACGCGCAAACAATTACTTTCCCGACTCGGAACTGGCGTTCCCTTAAAAACGCCCCTCGAAACGTCCCCGTTCCCGCACTCGAAACAACCGGAAACAATGCAGAGGACGTAACAAGGTTTCAACGCTGGCGACGAGTCTTAAAAGTCAAGAGAGACACGGCAACGCTAACTGCGTGCTCGACGAAGAAATTCTCCGATATCGTTTCATTCGCGATACCCTCCTGCACGAACCGTGAACTTCATGCAGTCACGCCTGCTCCATCGAGAGAGGGAGAGCGAAAGAGAGAAAGAGACGAGCAGATACATACCCGGTTACGCGAATAGTTAAATGGAAAGATGAAAAAGAAGAACGAGGGAGAGAAGAAGAGAGACGGATAGGTAGACAGTTTCATGGAGAGTTGAAAAAGGAAGAAGGGAGACAGTTATGTGGAAAGTTAGAAAAGGAAAAACGAGGGAAAAGAGAGAGAGAGAGAGAGAGAGAGATAGACGATTACATGGAAAGTTAGAAAAGGAAAAAGTGGACTAGAGTTGCATGAAAAGGGATGAAAAAAAGAAGAAGAGAGAGAGAGAGAAATAGAGGAGAGAGCGTGGTATCGAAGCGTCCTCTGGTATCGGAAAAAAACAGGTGAGAATCGGAGAGTGGAGGAGGGAACCGTATGAAAGTAATTCGATGTTGCGCTCGTAATGGCAGCTAGCGCCACCTATCGCGGGCCCGCCATTCATTACGCGTGTTTGTAGATACGCCACCGTTGGCGTAGGGCTATGAAAATAAATGAATATCAATGCCCCCGGTTAAGAGCGTGAAACCGAGCGACGAGGGGACCCAGGTGATTTCAAAGTTCCCGTTCGCTTCGGCAGGATTATCGGTCTCGCCGGATCAGAACGAATGTTATGTCGTAATGAACGGAAATCGGGCGGAAGTTGCTGCTTGTGGATCTTCCGTGAACGGGGGTTTAGTGATCGGCTGGAAGATTCCGATGGGGTGTTTGAGGTTGTGGTCCGTGAGCACCGTGTATGGATTGACCATGAGCACGGAGGATCGCGCGGAGAATAGCGAGGTGGAATACAGCAGGCGTGTGTATTCGAAAATTATCGAATACCGGATAGAGTCTGAATCTCTGGGAATTAATTTCGAAATGTGTAGATACTGAAAACGTCGAGGAATCGTTAGTATTGGGTATTTGAGGGTACGAAGCGACGAAGTTGAGGGAAAATTTTGTCAAACACTTCTGAGAGCTTCTGTTCTTTTTATTTACAACTTATTAGCCTTTATTGCGATTTGGTTCTGTTAATACTACACGTTTCTGCGGCGTTTCGGTCTTTTCGGCGACTTGTCTATTAACTTTTCTGCGTTTCGGCGCTTCGACATTACAAACTAATGAGAAACAAACGTATCTGACAACTTACATTTTCAGATACCGTAATTGTAAAAATTCACGGCGCCAAACGTCAACGGTGCGAAACGTAACCTCTAATACGGAAATTATCAAAATATCGAAAGTAGAAATTCCAAAATTCCAATAACCAATAGTACACCAAACATAATATATCAAACGCCAATTGCGAATACAAAAGTTCTCCTGCGATAATGAAAATATTCAACGTAGCAAATAGGAAAAGTGCAATACTCGATAATAACAAACACCTGGAACACCAAGCTCCGATATCATGGGATTCGAAAACTGCCAAATGCAACGTGCCAGCACGGCCGGCGGACACGGCTGCCAAACCTAGCCTCTCCGGCCATCCACAAGTTGTTCCGCTCAAAATAAACACGTCACGCAGCAAAAGGTAGGAAAAAAAACACAGGTGGTTCGAGCAACTTCCGGTTCAACAGCCTGTCCCGCTTGGCTGGCCTGATACACAAACCATTACCATAAAGTCGTGAATCCGTGGCTAAAATAAAAGCTCGCGCGTGAGCCGCAAAGGGTGTAGCGATCTCGATTACCGAGGCGGCGCTAACGCGTCACCTGCGCCTCGTCAATCTCATTACTCGCGTGCCGTCGGTCACAACCTTTCCGGCCAAGTAAAAGAGAAGGGAAAAGAAAGCAGAGAAGAAAACCGTCGGAGGCGTGAAATTCCAACCGTCCTCTCCGCCGCGGTCTTAAAGGCCATCGAAGCTGACACGATGCGTCCTTCATCGTCCAACGTGCATCCAGAATGCCCACCATCCAGGCTATACTCGCGTGCACGCGTGCTAAATGTCCCGCGAGGAGGGTAAAAAGCTTCGAGAAGTTGTTTACTGAAATTTCGAACGCAAAGCGTGCACGAGGAGATGTAAATTTAATTGCGGTCTCACGCTTTAATTCACTCACTGTCGGGAAAATTTAAAGCGTTTTGCTTTCGGTCTCGTGATTTTATTTCGAAGGTATTTAGAAGAATTTAATAATAGTTCGTTTCAGATACTGCGCTGAAATAACACTTAACTTTTCTAATAATTGCCAATTCAAACGTGTATAAACTTATTTTGTGACGAATCGCAATACACTATGAGAAAGCAATTGTTGTTTGAGTGGGTATTTTGGAAAACGTTTCTATCGATAAATGTTATGTCAATTGATCGCGATGAACATTGTCGAATAGTTTGCATCGATTTAATTTTTCTTCATTTTTAGAGTCTTTTATGTGGGATTCGTATCACTCGAGTCTCTAAGTTACTCGCGATAAATTGATCGCAATAGATTTTATCCTGATTTCCTCCTTTTTCTGGATAAAATATTTATGTCGGGTCGATACCCGAGTCATTAACGTTAGATTTGTTATATTTTATCATAGATCTCTATATTTCATTCGGGTAGTTAAGAATATGTTTGATACAGTTTGATTTACGTCTTTTGATTCGATATCTTTTTCGGATTNTTTGATTTATGTCTTTTGATTCGATATCTTTTTCGGATTGATTTTTATCCTCTATAGCCGAAACGATGTCTCGCTTGTTCGGAATTTTCTTAGAGGTTCTGGAACACTTCCCGCGGTAATTTTGAAAGCTTGAAAAATGCCGTGAGAAATAATTCTCCTCTTGGCAAAAACACGGAAGTTTGCTACGAGATGAAATTTAAGGAAAACTTGAGGGATTCTTCCGGGAAATAATTCGAGTAAAAAATGTCGCACCTCCTGCCCTCGATACTCGGTCGTAACAATTTAAAATTTAATTACCGCCGTAATAAAATTACGAGTTTGCTATGTTTCAACTTTTACGTTGATGTTGAGGGATGAAAAGAATTTGCAACTTTCGAAGTTGATCCATTAAAAATAACCAGTTTTACAATAACCATTCGTTCTGTCATCTCCACGAGCTAAAATCGAGAAAATGTAAAACTTATTTTTCCGTTCCGAGTGTAAATTCCCAGCTTCCAGGGAACCTTAGTCAAGTTACATCCTATTTAACAAGTCCAAAGCTCGTAATATGACTACGTCAGCGATAAAACTTCGAACATCCAAACTTCGAGCCACTTACAACTACCCAGATACCTCGGATCTATGCCCCCATCTACAGCGAAGGACAAAACTGGGTGCTAATTTCGAAAAGACTACAAATTTTTGCAAATTCATTCTCCTATTTTCTTTCGATCTGTCAATTTTTCCTCTATCTAAGATTTAATATTAAAATGATATTCTAGAAAAGTATTTCGTCCTTGTCAACCACTACACCTCTGTTCCATCCTTGAAATTGATGAAATTCTTCAACAATTTCTCTTCAAGTATGGTTGAAGTTAGAACACGCTGAACATGACTTTGGTCTCATGATAAGTGCAGCGAGTAATTCTAATATTCGATAAGAACTTCCGACGAGCTAGACTCGTTATTGTAGCGTCAAGGGTTCATCTCTTTGCCTCAATCCCTGAGCAACATCTCCCTCGCTATAGCTTCGACCCTTACCTTGCATCACCCTTCTAACTGTGCTATATGTACACATACAAATATCTTTTTTACGAACGGATAATACATGTATACTTATCTATTTTGCAGGTCGCAGACTATACAGCATACAAATAGGGCCAATAGGTAGAGAAGGGATAGTACAATGGTAATGGTAAGGCAGTGGATCGTAGATAAGGCCCAATACTAGTCAGACTCGTGATTAATTTTCGATCCAGTCTTTCTGTTTCGGTTACCTGATATTCTCGAAATGGCTCGGCTAGTGACCGACTTTGTTGCTGATTATCCACGCGCCATCGGATCTTAAATCGCAAAACAAGGGGTTAAAGTCGAGGACTACGCAGTACAACGTCATAAGCGGGGTCGGTAGGTAGAGATGGTAGAGGACAGTACAGTGGTAAGGAAGACAATAGTTCATAGATAAGGCCCCATGATTAATTTTCGCCCCTGTTTTTCCCAAATAACTCGGTTTTTGACAAACTTTATTGTCAATTATAACATCGAATCTTAAATCGCAACGCAAGGGGTTAAAGTCGAGGATTACGCAGACGCATCGACGTAACCTAGACAGAAGTGGTGGTGAGAGAATGTATTCGATGCCATTTCGTCGATTTGTCATCAGATCTGTACCGAAGAAACGGAACCTCTCGCGCGAAGTCGCGTGGACGCCGCGACGCTGATCGATTGTCCGGCGCGTGCAGCGCCTCCTGGTAGGACCCAACGGTGGTCGGTGGTGGGGGCAGGCGAGAGGTGGCCTCAGCGAGAGAGAAGATCGACAGGCGTGAGTGGTCCTCGAACGTTGGCGGACCGGGCCGCTTCTCTCGTTTTCCCCCATTGTTTCTGCGGCGGACGTGGAGCACCCGGCCGAATAATAAATTCGAGTCCCCACTCGGCGGCCACTCGCGCTGGTCCTGTACAGAGCCGGGGACAATGACGATCAGCAACGGCGGCAGATCGAGCGAGGAACCTGGCGCACGACAACGGAACGCCTCCATTACCTTTTCCCATTGTCAATTACTCGGCCGGCGCCATTGTTACGCGCCACCGCCAATAAACGGATCTTCCCTTCCGTTTCTTTTTCCCATCCCCGCCGTCCCGCTGCTACCGTCGTTTCATCCACGCTATTTTTCCTTCCCTTTTTTCCCTTTTTTTTTTTTTTTGCGCCAGCCTCGCAGGCCCCGTGGCCGCGTCGCAGCCAGGCATATCTCGTTTCATATCGACCCGCGTGTGCGAGCACGATGAACGATCATCGTGTTTTATTGCGTTCCCCTTCAGCCGGCGCCGATTTATTCCCGTGTCCCGAGATATCCGCGAAAGTGGATTCCTCGGAATGCGAATGGAACTCGCGGGCTCCGGGTATCGAGGCTCGCCGAGATTTTCGATGGCTCGACCGAACTTCCCGGGAGGTGGGGTTGCAGGAATAGTTGGAGCCGAATTTTTCCTATGACGGTCTGGTGATGTCTTGCTTCCTGGTAAGTTGGCGGGTGCGAAGAATGCGGGTGTAATTGGTCGAAATGGGTCGAACGCAAATACGAAGCAAAGAGAAGTTGGTCGTGTAGATGTGCGCGTGTGTGAATATTATTTTTGGCCCGTTTCCGCCTTGGCGTGCCTTGGTCGACGCGTCCCAACCTTCTTAAGCGAGCTGCCACCTTCACTGTTAATTTAGTAGCAGTAAGTGATTATCAAAATTATCTAATACACGTGTATTTCGTTTTGAACTTGGATGAGTTAAAAATTTTCCGTCACTGTGCAAAAATAGTTTGACACTGTGGCAATGTAAAAAATTTCGTTTGTGTTAATAATTTAAAGGAACCAGTCGTTTTGGTAGTTTGTTAAGTTGTCAAATTTCTTAAGAACAGTAAATTCCAAAGTTTGAAAATTGTATAAAATTATACTCAAGACTATATACAACAGACACCAGTATTTGTTACGCGAAAATTATCAACAGTAAGAAATAATCATCGCCAAGATGTTTCTTGCGACTCCAATACCCCGGATGAATAATTTCCCTTTAAAACTCGAATCTCGAGAAATATTTGAGACACCATTGGAGGATCGTACGGTGCCTATCCATCGAAAGTTCTCAATGCCTCTCAGCCCGTAAGAAGATTCCACCTTTCCCACCCAAGAACTCGGCGTTCCTTTCACAGTTGCCGCGAATAATAACATTGTCTCGAATCTATTAGAATCTTTCCGATATTCCATCTTCCTGGGGCTTCGAGGGTCGACAAATCAAGTGGAACTCAAGATTTTATCACGACCATAAATTAAAAAGCCCTCGAAGACGATTTTCATTGGTGGACGGACTCGCGCGACCTCCGCCCTTGCTGAATCGCGGGAAATAAAATGGCGAAGCCTGTAGCCCCCCGGGGGCGTAAAAACGTCGGTCGCGGTTTTATTATCGCTAATTCGCCAGGGCGATTTCGGCGACTCGCGTGGCCCTGATAGCCAGGATCCGTGTGTTCCGCGTGAAAGGGAGACAGAGACGGCGATGAATGCCGGGGCGAAGAAAGAGAGAACAAAAAGACACGTCGGAGAAAGCGACGAACGATGAGTATCTATTATTCCTGTCAGCGTTGTATATCGTGTCATCGACAGTCCGCGCAGCTGGCTGCACGCGAATAATAATCGGATCTCTCATTTCCCGCTTTTTCTCCATTGTTCCAGCCCCGTTGCACCTGTACGGACGTAAACACGCAACAAGAGTCACCGGTTCCCGGGCTGCGCCGTGTCTGAATGGCGTTTCGCGCCTTTTTATGGACGAGGACTTCGCGTGTTAACAAACCGTCGCGTTTTACCGCGGTTTTCGAGCCCCGTGGAACGAACAGCGACGAAGAATCGAGTTTGTTTTGGCATCCAAATCATTTTTGTGGTCGCAGAAGCGAGAGAATCCATTCCGAGACGCTCCGAGCCCCGGCAGTCCCAGAGAATACCACGAGCCGGATTTCGCTTTAATTAATAAACGCGTTTCAATATCTCGCCGCGGATTTCTCCTCTTTTAATACACGCACGAGGACACTCTATCTCTAGCCTGTTTCCGAGTTTAGAAACGGGGATTTGAACACGCACCGATGGAGATACGGTGTTACGAGCCGGGGATGTAAGGCGCATTGCGGGTTGCCTATGTCAGGAGACTAACTCGAGAATCTTTGAAGCTCGTTTTTTTAAATAAACTAATCGTATTACGACACGTGTCCGTCGAACGAAAAATACTCGTCTGGTAACCGTCTACCGACGAGCTCGTAATTTCGAAATATTTTGCACTTCATATTTCCGCATCGCAAACAAATCATATCGCGCTCTATTCTCGCTCGAACCGTACCTCCCGTATTTTCTAGTGTTTTATTTTTACAGCGCTCCTATAAATATTTACGTAATTAAACTGGATGCAAGTTATGCAAATATCGGTCTCGATTACGCGAGGATCCGCTACGCGTCGATCCGATCCCGATTTAAGTATTTGCGCGCTAGGAGGATTCGACGGAGTTTTTCACGCGATTCGACGGGTGCGAAAATATCACGGAATATTTCACACGGAACAAACACGCGATACGTTGCCGGAGCTCCGTCTGTAAATTAAATAAACGTAAATAGCTATCTATCCCAACCGTTTAAATATTCAACGGCGTATCTCCTGCAAATTGATACGAATATCCGGCGGTCGGACGACGCGCGGGATATTTTCCGGCCGTTTCTATTCGTCGAAACGGGTCGAGTGAATGGCGCGGACACGCGCTGAAGTGAGGAAACAGCGAAACATAAACCGCGGTAAATTATAAATTAGAAGCGGCAATCGACGATAATCGGCCGGACGGGTTCAACTCGATCACGTCCGTGCGGCGGGCTCCAGATAGAACGATTATTCGACAATCGCCGGGCATTTCAAGCCGATTGCCAAGCACAACAAGCTCGATAAATTGATGTCACGCGGGCTCGAGGATCCGCGACGAGGATTTCATCGAAATCAGCCGAACAGGCCCTCGGACCTACGGTGCCAGACTTAACGATCATTTTCCCCGCGCCACTTGCCCCGTCATCGAATCGATAGCAATCGATAAGCAATCGATATAGCGGGACGCGTTCGCGAGCTCTTCGGTGATAATTACGGGGATATTTCGGGGAAAATCTGGATACGTGCCTTTAGTCGCGATTCCGTCGCGACCTGTGAAAACACGTCGGACTTTCGGGGATTATTTTTTTCCCCGGGCCAGCTCGCGGTCCCTTCGATCTCTCGTTCAATAACCAGCGTGTCAGACGGGTCGCTGCATTTCGATTTCGAGTCGATTTCGGCGGGTGCTTCGCCTCGATTTCTCATTTCTCGCTTTTTTTTTTGCCTTTTTTTTCCCCGGGCTTTTCGCTTTCTGCGTTCCCTCGCTCGCTATTCTACGCTTTTTCGAGGGGCGCAGGGAGGAGAGAGGCGGTTTTGTTTTATTTTCGCTTCCGGGACGTCGATCGGCCACGGTGATTTTGATGAATCGACGGCAACTTCCGTTATGAACTTCTTTCCGCGATGGCGCATCAGCGCGCGCCGGTGGCGCCGCGGTTGACAGCTTGCGAATTATTTTCGCGACACCACGCGTGAAGCGCGATTCCTTCGCCCTGATGGAAACGCGGCTGAACGTGTCGAATTGTAGATGACCGCGTCATCTACAATGATCTGACCCGGTGATTTCGATTCTTTCCTTCGAAATGTTGGAATTATTCGAGAAGAATGATACTTTGTGATATACAAGGAAGTAACTGTATTCGGTGATATAGTAACGTGGTGTATAAACTTTATTCAAGATGAAATAATTTACTAATTCTTTGTTGAAAACGGTTAGTGACGTATGATTCACCGAGGAAATACTAAGTGAATCTGAATTGGACTGTGTTCTTTATTTTTTAATATGTCGAACAACGTCTTTACTTATGGGAGCGCGTGGTGTATACGAGAATAGGTTCGCTTTAATGTGTATATTACAACAGTTGCCTAATTCTGTTTCGTTCTTACAATTTCTAGTCCTTTTATAAGGAGTGATACTTCGTTTGTACAATAACTCTATTGCCCTCTGCTCGTATCCCAGTTATATGTCGATGGTAGACAAAGTTCTCGTGCCATCGTGTCTTTACCTAGGCTACGGGGACGGTAATAAGTAATTTGATAATTATTAATTCGCAATAATTCGTCAATTATAGAACAAAAATGCCGTTTTACGGCTTAACGTTATTTTTCTGTTGCGACTTCGAGGGTCAGCTGCCGATTGTGTACACGGTATAATGAAATATCAGTTAAATTAGATATCGACATTTTGATTTTATTCCGGTAACAGTGTGCGATTTTTATCGAAGCACGGAAATTAAATTAACATTTAATTTAACCTTGTTTAATCCACCTCGATATTCTTTAACGAATTTTAAACACGGTTACTGTTTATATCCGCGGTATTTGTTTTTGATCAAATAACGAAGATAAAGCAGCATATGAATAAAAAGGAACAAAGTTTCATTTTTATCTATAATTTCCTTTGACTTTCGACATCTATCGCGAACGTGCTGATTAGCGTCCCGAATGGAATTAACACAATAGCGTTATGCGATGAATAGATCGTTATTGTCATTGACTCTGTCATTGTAGAAAGTCGCCGTCCGTCCTTTTATCCTACACTCTAATTCTAACGTTTATTGTTAACGCGTCAATCGGTGTCACGAGTGATATCATCGTGATAGTGTTGCGCAATGAACACTCGCTATGAACATTTATTTGCGACGACTAGAATCATAGTATCAGTATCACGAAACAGATATTATTTCACAATTCCTCGACAATTATTTCCTGTTTGTTAATTCAATTTTCCATTGAATTTATCGATTAAACAAAAATAATAAAATCGCATTTCGTAAGCTGTGAAATCTTCTTCCCTCCGCAATTTTCCGTGACACACTGATCTAAATACTTGACGCAGTCCAACTTATACTTAATTTCGAACATTTTTACGCAACAAAGTTTCACGCGACTCGTTTCTAAATTTTGCGCACTTTCAGCGGAAATCAAAACCGATGCGAGAAAGAACGAGGGAAGCAGAGGGAAAACGTTAATTCCGGGAATTCGTGTAGACATCGACTCGGTGGTTCGTAACGAATCGCGTTAGTGTGCACATGTCGTATCGATACAAAACGAAAGGGAAAATTCTCGCGCTAAAACTTGGAGCTCCTCTGCTTATCTCCTCTGTTGGAGGCAGATTGGAGGAGCCAGCTGCGAGAGGAACAGAACCGGGGAATTAAAAGTGGAAGAAGAGGAGGAGGAGGAATCAGTCGTCGTTTGATGTGGAACTACGCGAGAAGTTTCGCTTGCAGCTTTTTCAACTTGCTCGATAGGATCCACTTGTTAATTAATAATCGTCGACTTTCATTCACAAAGTCGTGGGAAGCTGCGACTCGACACAGCTTCTTCAACTACTTCCACTCGCGGATCGACGTCCATCGAGTTTTATTTCCGTTTTCTATTCGCCTTTTTTCGCCCCCTCTTTCTGTTTTCCCCACTCTCCTTTTTTCTTTTTATTTTCAAGGGAAGTTACAAGATTTTCCTGCGGATTAAATTCGTTGATACTCGATAGCAGGCAGGTTCTGCATCGCGGAGAATAAATATCGGGAAACGCGTGTATCGTTGCGTGTGCCTGTTTAGATACGAGCAGGATGGGAATAAAACGTTTTCGTTTATCAGCGGGCGTATAATAAAATTATTTCCACTAGATGCAGCCGATACTTTCCGTCGGCGGATTTTTATATCCGATAGGTGGAATTTTTATTTTCGTCTTGTTTAGCATTCACGTTTCCTCGCCGATTCCTTCCGGCGTTTAGACAAATAAACAGCGTTGTTATTCGTTTACAAATGATTCAGGAAACTCGCGTAAAAATATCCTTCACGAATTTCCGCCCCGCTGGTAAATAAAACTCGAACCTGTTTTCCTTTAGACGCTATTTATACGCGATAAGAAACGGTATCCAATAAAATAGACATCGAAAAGCGACATTAAACTTCAACTGCTGGAAATTAATTTTTCTTAAAATAAATATCGAAATACATAGAGAATATTTAATGAATATTTAACATCCTACCGAAATTAATCGTGCCGAATCACAGATATTAAACGCTTAATATTTTGTCACATACGTATGACGTTTAAAATAATTCTATCTTGTCAAAAACATTTCTCCACCGCGTTTCCAATCTTCCAGCCACGCGAAATCGAATTAAAACGTCCCTGAAAAATTGTCTCCCGAAAAATATCCCTGGAAAATATTAATTTCCTCTCGATCCCTAATAGAAGTCAAAAATTTTCCATGTTGTATTTGGTCGAAGGGAAAAAAAGGTTTCGGGGAGACAGAAAGAGACAGGGAGGGAAAAAAACATTCGAATTCGCGGTTGTCGAGCAGCCATGGCGGGCGCAGCGAAAGCGCGTTCGCGCGTGTAGGCGAATAAATTACTGGGCCCGTGGCGAAGAGTTTTCGCGTGGGTTTTCCTCCTCTAACGCGAGATACCGCGCGAAATACCGCTTATTTACCAAAAATAGCCGAACTTTCTGAACAGATAATGAAGTTACCCGGTCAACTTCGCCCGGTGTATCCAGGTTCCAGTTTTCCGTTTGAGGGATTAGCCGGCGCGCCTCGGTATTCGGGCCATCCTTAATCCAGATAAACATTTGCAACTTTAAATTTAATCCTTCCCACAGGCGAGAGCCGTCCCTTTCATGGCAGCCGGGGCTGCCGGGAAATTCGAGCCCTTGACGATTGATATATCGATATCCTGATGCGAGTATCAACAAGCTTTCACGCGTTTTACAGCGTGCTATAACGTCGTTAAAATTCTTTCAATATTTTTCGTTATTTTTTTTACTTTTCTGGTAGCGAATAAATTAGTCTTGTCTCTACGGTTTATTTATGTATTTATTTATTTATTCGTTTTTAATTAGTGGAGTTTGTATTTGGTGACGAGTTATGCGCCATGGTAGTCTGAATCCTTTGAAGTTACCACAGTGTTTTCATTTTTAATTATTTATATCGAACCCTTGACGATTGATGTATCGATATCCTGATGCGAGTATCAACAAACTTTAACGCGTTTCAGGGCGTGCTATAACGTGGCTAGAATTCTTTGAATATTTTTCATTCTTTCTTTTTCCTTGTCTCTGCAGTTTATTTACTTATTTTTTCGTTTTTAATTAGTGGAGTTTGTGTTTGGTGCAAAGGTATGCACCATGGTGGCCTGAATCATCTTCATTTTTAATCGTTCATACGTTAAAAATCAGATGTTTCTGATATTTGTATCTACGATCCGTCAATTTATTCCGTAATCAGTGTACGATTAGTGTCGTAACTCCTAATATTTTCGAATACTTGAAATTTCTGACATTCTTTGGTAACGACGATAGATTCGTTTCCTACGATTATTACGCAGAGAAAATGTTTTTCAGGGATAAGATGGGAGGTGGAATTCTGTGCGGATATCCGTAAGTGACGAAGATTCGACGGATAGCAGCGGACAGTCTGTTGGAGATTGGGGTGCGAAAGGAGAGTCGCACGAGCGCAGAAAATTTGGTATGGACGTGACTGGATGTTTTCTAGGAATACCTGCAGAGTTTACCCGAATCGAGAGAGGAAGAGAGACCTGGGAAGAGAAGGGAAATATATATAGTGGCGAGGATGAGTGATTTGGAAGATGCGCGCGGAGAGCCAATTCTCATCCCGTCAAGTATAACAGGTACGGAATAATAATTACGCGATGTTCACTAAAATTAAGACTAAAATTAACAGAGAAATAACATTTATTTTGTTCAGCCATCTCTTTTCCTAGCACTGTTTGCTCTCTTCGCTTTGTAGATTCGAAGATTTTACGTCATCGATATTCGTGACATTTATATTTCATTACCGCGAATGTTTCTCACGTAACTCCCAGCGAATTACAAATCATCGGATTGAACGTGATAAGTACACGTTCGCTGTAATATCTCAGCCACCCAATAGTCACGGTTTCGGAAGCCGAAGGCATCCGAAGGAAGCGGCAATTAGAAAGTCAGAAACTCCGACAAACGAGAGTCTTGCTGTGGATAATCCTCGATTTCCGGTCTAATTATCTTACCTCGGGGGCCGAAATTAGCAAAGAAGCCTGCTCGCGTAATTTTAATTTAGTCCTCGAGCCTAAGAGGAAGGAACGGATCGAGAGAGTATGCTCGCGGGGTCGCGGTTTGAAATTCGAGGCTCGACGCGACTGCAGAAGCTGGAGAGATCAGAGCAGGTGTATGCAAAAATCGCGGAAATTCGTGACCCGGTGTACCGTTTGATCTGACGCCGTTGAAATATTCAGGCGGATCCGAAAAGGACGAGGTTGCAGGTCTCCTCGTCGCAAACGTCTCTGGCCTGCCGCGCCGAGATATCGGGCTACTCGCCGCTTTTCTGCCACTCGGAATATTTCATCGCTCTGTTTCTTATGGTTTCTCCGTCAGACGATCCGATGAATCCTGCTACACTCGCCACACACCTCCGCCATTTTCGGCTGGCTTCGAGCTCTCGCGTCTTCACGGTCCATCGTCGTCGCTGGGTTCAATATTCATGGAGGTTCACTGGAGATCTGGGAGAGATTGCAAACTGGGATTCGTGATTTTAGCGATGTTCGACTCCTTTTCGAAGATTAGCGATGTTTGAAAAGTAATTCACGGTTTAATAAACGCTCAAGGGTGTTCAACGATAAATCGACGATTAGAAAATATCTGTCACAGAATAGTTTATCCAAAGATCATTTCGAATTTCGTTTCTAGTTAAATAATAATCCACAGATGGAAAGATCCACTCGGTTAATAATTTTTATATACTCCTAATCGAGTGAAAGGGAGAATTGTTCGATGCTCCGACCCTCGTCGATAATCTCCAATTTCCCTTGGACAGCTTCGGACAGCAACACCAATCCTACCTAAACATCGGAACAAAACTCAGAACGTGGAAAAAAGTATCGGAATGAAACCGAATCCAGTCGAACAAAAATCAAACTGACAGCGGGGTCCGAACGTGGAAATTACCGGCGCAGATAAGCCTGAAGTTCAGTTGGAGCGTGAACGGATCAGAATTCGTGGGTGAATGATCCCGTCGAGACGGGGTAAAGTACGGAAAATGAAGAAACGCAGGAAAGAAGCACGCGTGAGGAGAGATCGAGGCGCATCTCGTCCTCGAATGCCTCCATTATGCGCGAGGTATTACGTTGCCTCTGCAGGAGCGAAGTAAACAGTCATTTAGGAATGCAACAACCGACTGGAAAGCGGTTCAGCTCTCAAAAGGCAACCCATCACCAACTCCTGCCCCTCCCACGGACAACAATTGCGAATGCACGCGAACAGCGTGCTACCATAATTACATACTTCCCCGTGTCTGAGCGAAGCGTCTTCGAGCCGCCTTGCCAACAACCCTTCCCTCTGTTCCAGACGCTCCCAGGAACGTTGCCGATGATCAAACACGAGTCGTTGCAACGGATAAACGGGGTTTCGGCTTCGATTCTGTCCTGATCTCGATTTAACGCGAATATTATGGAAGCCCGGCGGGATTTTCCGCGTCTGAGCGGGGGTGGTTCGCAGATATTTCCGGCCGCTCCGAGGTGGGAGATTTTAGAGCCTGTTGGAGAAGCGAATTCTGGTTTGAATGTAACGCAGGTTCTGATGTTGATTTTGATACCCTGCGTATGCCAGGGTCTGTAAATTTTCGGACTTTAGGAGCAAATTAATGGGCTTCGGAATTTTGAGATACAAACACGTGTGGTGAATTATTGCGCTGAAGCGTCTTGCAGAGAGAGTGGTTCGATTAACAATTTCGATTAGTCGAGGATTATTGTATTACGGTGTTCTATGATCATTTTTGAATCATCGCCTCTTCTTGCAGCGATTAAATAATTGTTAACGTTAATGGGCTTTATTTATTATTAAACTAGAAATAATATAGTGCACTATATGCATTGTTAGTATCATGATTCTTCAAAAAGTTACTATTGGAATTACTTAGACACGAATTGATTAATTCGATTCTACTTTTACTTATTACTTAATTATAATTCATTCTTCTCCAAAATCCAAGAAGCTCCTAATCAAACACGAAACCTATGTTCGAATTTGCGGATAATACTTGGACATGCAAGAAGCATCTATACAATTCGTAATTAAATTCTTCCAAATTATTATTAACCGATGCAAGAGTAGTTACACATTAATAATCGATTGAATTTGATAATTAATTAAACGACAATAGCGGTTCGTAATTCCAGTCACGTTAAGAGTATCGAAATACTAATACAACGACGTCACTTCTAAATACGTGAAAGAAAACCACAAAATTCCATAGTTAATAACATAATAGTTGTCTCGGATAACTTTGCGCGTGTACCGTGGAATATCCGCTTCCCGAAATACTCGAATTTATCGCGTAACATAATTTTCCCGAATTTGAAGACACGGGAATCCAAGCCTGCTCGCCAATTCGTGTATTTCGCTTCGTTACATTTTCATTTTCAAAATTCGGACGCACGAGCACCAAGTCTCCGTTTCGACTGTTACTCTGTTTTATTCCCTCAACTGAGTTATTACCGGTATTTCGAAAAAAAGGTGGAATTCACGGGACACCTTTCACCGATTATCCGTCAAACGCAATCCGTGTTTTGACTGGATTCCACTTCGTTAGATTTTCATTTTCAAAATCCGGACGCACGAACGCCAAGTATCCGTTTGGACTGCGTTATTACCGGTATTTCGGGAAAAAGGTGGAATTCTCGGGACATCTTTCACCGATTGTCCGTCAAACGCAGCTGCGTCCGGCGAGCGGTGGCGAGATCGCGCGCGATTAGCCGCGCGTGCAGCGAACGCGACACGGTGGACGGTTTGCACGCGCGTGCGGCCGTGCGGCGATAATTTCGCAATCGGCTTATGCGTCGCTATTATGCGAGTCTCATTGTTAATTGTCCAGAGGTCACTCTGCCGTCCGACCAAGTTAATGCCCCATATTTTGCGCCGGTTACACGCGAACGAAAGAGGCCAGCGACAGGATGGAAACGCATTGTGCGCGCGTATCGGATCGAATCCGGGCAACACGCGATCATAAATCATCGGGCACGCACTGATTTCCACCATCGCCGAATGATTATCGCGATAGATTCTTAATAACCGACCCGAAGCGGCCGAAATACGGGGCTTGCTGCGAAAGTACGGATCAATTAATCCCGCGGCCTGCGCCGTGATACACCAAGGTGTCTATTATTCACCGAACAGCGAGCTTTCGCCGGCAATGCCGCTTCGTTTATTGCGATTCGCGAGAAATGACCGCGAAACTACTTTCGAATTACCGTGAAATCGGCGGACGCCGTGATAAACTTTCCGCTGTAAAAATATCACCACGGTGAGAGTCAATGGAGATACCTGGAACGTGCTTTCTCGCGGTGGTAAAAGATTCATCGAAATAAAAACTCCGTTAAGCATATGATTACTTTATTAACTTCCAAGCGATCGGGAATATGTAACTGTCGGGTATCGTGACGGATATTCGTATATATTCAACTCGTCAATACTACGACCTACATTTTTCATCAACCGGTATATCGGCTTAGCGAAATCCGAAAGTCTGAAAAGAACGAAGCATTGAAAAAATCGTGGATGACGTAGAATAACGAGAGGAACATTTTCCGTCGAATAAACACACGCTCGATCTCGTTTCGTTTCCACGTAACGAAGTTTCAAACGTACAAAAGTTAGGCTCCTGATTACGAGCAACCAGCCGCGCATTGGCTGCTTTTACGCCGGTGTTGGACCGGTTGCAGTCGCCAGGCGCGTGACGGTCCTTTCGCTAGCTATTCCACGTTCGTCCTTACGCTATGCACGAAATCCGCGTGAATTCTTCGTACATCGATCATCTTTGGTTTCATCGAGGAAACGTCACAGCTGCCGCAGATCGACGCGTTCTCGTTCGACTTCTATCGCCTTCGGTGGAAATCTAACGTGGCACGAGCCAATTCCAACGGCCAGATACCATCCAGCAGAGAAACTCGAAATGGCGAATTCTCGCGTGAACTCCGATCGTCTTGGCTTTAACGGCTATTGACCGTCTTACGAGTCAGGATGCGGCTGACTGTCTGCACTTGAAAATCCGCGGAAAGTCGAATTATCGACTCTCGGTCAGCTAGTTCGCCGGTCCTCGCTGTTGAATACCGATAACAATGGTTAATTCACTTACTAATTTGGTAATTGTGGATAATCAAGTTGGCAAGTTGGAAGTATAATAGATAATCGACTTACCGCCGACTAACGAGTCGGATCGAGCCGGAATGGGATAAAAGGAATCGAGTTCGGGGAACTCATTTGCGTGGCCGGGTCGCTTCGCGTTCGATTTGGGAAATAATTAGACGGGCATTCAAAGGCAGTGTTATGCTATAGTCGAATAAGTCTCGCGGCCGTTTGTTTTAATACAATGAAATTAGCACGCACGCGGGGATTTTTCCGCGCAACTCCATTAAGCCAAAGTCGGCTGGTTTTCGCGAGCTCGGGGCAAGGGACACTTAATTTTCGATATGGTTCATAAATTTCCCGGGCTATATGTAAATTGATTGTATGAACCAATTAAGGTCGGAAGTTCTATGTTATTATAATGAGATTTAATATTGATAGCGAAGTAATTTCGTCCATAATATGATTTTAACGAGAACCATTAAATTTTCCATTAAACTTTAAACGTTCCTGCCAGAAAGAGTTTATGCCAGTTTCCGCCTGTTATACGAATTGAAACCCCTCGTCTTCCGGATAACAAGAAAGATATCGATTTCTTACGACGAAACATCGTTCGCCTTCGAGAAATTAACGGCAACGTGGCCGAGATTGATTGAAAATTAATTACGTAACGATTATAGTTAATATATCCGAATCACATCGTCAACCTAATATTCGGAATAAATATAATCGATGAAAAGCTGTCAAAGATGAAAAAAGTAATTCTCGAATGAAACACCGAAATAATATTCCATTCCAAAACTTATTATCAAAAATTATTATTATAACAACCATCGGTATAATTCGACTGAAAGCAACACTTGTATCTATTCATCTTCATTTATCAGAAAAAAATAGTCGCCTGGCTGGAGAGAATATCGTAGCCGGAGTCAACTTGCGGAATAAATTTTCCCTAGTGAATTTACGATCCCATTTCACTAGACCCAACGGTGGCGCTGCGTTAAGAGTTACTAATTGAAAACACCGGCGTTCATCGATTACGAAAGTCGCGCGGAAGTATCTGGTTCAACACGATGCTCCGGCGCATCCAAATAATTATCATGAAAGTTCCATTTATCCTCTGTGCTTCCCGGTCCCTATCCGGTTTCCACGGCCGAGTCAAGAGCGCTCCTTTGATCTCCGAGCGTTTCGCCAAGACGTCCGAGCTACCGAAGGAATAGCATTTCGAGATTACGGGCAAATGAAATTGCCGGACTGTCTCGTTGCGACTGCTGCGTTTTAATCGCGCAGCCTTCGATGAGAACGCGGCTTTAATGGCCGCCGGTGAGAGAGCCAGGGGTGCTGCTTGCCCGTCAGCACTTCTGGCTATTAGGCTTAGAGCAGACCATTGTCCGTTTCTTCCTGTTTTTCAACGTTAATCGTCGGTAGTCGATGAAACGAGATGGATGATCGCAGGTTAGGTTTAAAGTAGATAAAAATTATTTAGGATAGGTAATGGGTCTGTACTAAAACAGGACAATGCTCTGTGTACTTGTATACTTCTCTGAAAAATTTCAAAAGTAAGGAAGAGAATTATTGAAATGTACCAGATCTCCAACGAGGTGAAAAGACCAGGACTTCGGTATATTTTAGAAAATTCGAAGATTTTCGTTTGGCTACTAACTGCAAGAGTACTGGATTCCGAGAGACGCTCGGCGTATC
Source organism: Euglossa dilemma (assembly GCA_002201625.1). Classification (NCBI taxonomy): domain Eukaryota; kingdom Metazoa; phylum Arthropoda; class Insecta; order Hymenoptera; family Apidae; genus Euglossa; species Euglossa dilemma. The sequence goes on from NIJG01000029.1 coordinate 4,110,947, forward strand.
AAGACTCGAACGAGCGCACATTTGCGTTACTAGGTCTAGTATACTTCACTGAAAAATTTAAAATGTAAAGAAAAGGATTATTGAGATATGTCGTGTCTCCAACGAGATGAAAAGACCGGAATTTCGGTATATTTTAGAAAATTCGAAGATTTGGGTTTGGCTACTAACTGCAAGAGTACTGAAATCTGAGAGACGCTCGGCGTATCGGGACTTGGACGAGCGCAGATTTCGGAAGGGCTGGAGTAGGTTGGAAGCCACTGTAAAATTGGAGACGACGTTCTCCAAGTCCTCCAGTCATTGTTGAACAATTGACGAGCACAATACCGGCAACAAGTGACACGCAACTCGCGGCATAACTCGGCAAAGTAGAGTCGGCAATTCAGCAACTGCGAATCAGTCGGCCGAGACTCTAATCTGCCCGGGAACTCGGGACTAAGTCCAGAAATAAGCAAATTACACCGAGTCTTCGAAGTTCGACAACTCGAACATTTACAGCTGCCTTCGCAGCCATTGAACTCCGCCGAGAAGCGTCGACCTGCCGTGACCTCAGAATGTACACGTCGTAACGAAGCTTTAATGTCCTGCTCGCGGAATTCGTTCGAGTTTAAGGATCAGATCAGGCCGAGGCCACCTTGACTCCACCGAATTAATAGCCCGCGCGGAATTGAATTTTCCAGCAGCCGGCTGGATTATCTTTGCGGTAATCCAAACAGAGTAGAAATCCGGAAGGTTGGCGAAACCGCCCCGGGATAACAGCGGCAGCCATTCGTCTTATTGCCGTATCCACGGCCCCGCCCGTTTCCTCTTTATTCCTACATGTTTACGTATGAAAATGATGCGCCCCAGGTAGAAACAGGGTCTCCGTCTCGACGTATTCCTCCGGATTACTCGCGTTTCCGGTCCAGAATTTCCCTCTCTATTTCTCTGTCTCTGTCTGTCTCTCTCTCTCTCACGCTATTCCTCTCTGTCTCTCTCTGCTCGCAACGATGGTATTCCGCACGCGCATACGTTCGTTACCACGGTATTATTACGTCCGGAAATCATTCGGACCGTGAGCCTTTGCGAAGTAACCGGCAGCGCAAATTGCTTCTCGCTAATCAGATTTCAGAGGACTCACGTAATTAAGCCCGTTTCTATGTTCCAGTTTCGCCGGCGTATCGAAAATGTTAACATTCTTTCCAATTTTCTTTTCAGGTTTTGACGAGGTTAGAGAGGGATAGTTTGTCGAGGTAGACGGTTTATTAATGATGTTTGGGGAATGTTGTAAATGGTAGAATTTTGGTCGGCTGGCTGAGCATAGTACTTAAATCTGGTAGACGTTTGACGGAATTTAATTATTTTAAGAATTACCCCTTTTGGTACCTAATGAGCGAAACCTTTGTGATATTCTACGTTTTTCCTTCAAGGGTAATTTGGAAAGGATTTGCGTGTGTAGATTAAGAGACTGGTCGCAACGAATTTTTAATTACGAAATAATTAAAAAACAGGGCATTAGTGCGTCGCGTAAAATATTAAACATTCGGTAATTTTCAGTATTGGGTTGTTTGGAAAGTCACTCCGAATTTTTCTTTTTTTTTTATGCGGATTAAGCGTGAAGTTGACTGTGAAAAAATACAAATAGGTCCTCTGTTGAGAAAAAATGAAATTACTTTCCGAACAACCTAATAGTTCAAAAATTCAAGAAGGACCATTGTCTTTGATAAATTTTAAATTCGTATTATGTGAGACACAAATTTTCAGACCCGTCGGAAATGTGTTGCGATGAAACGGGCTTTATCCCCAAGATTTTAAGACTTCGTTTACCGTATTATGATCCAGGAGCGCTGATGGAACCTAACCGGAAACGTCTGCACGGTTGAAGCAAGCCAGGAAGAACGTCTCGTTGCGAGGCACGTATCGTTCGCGGAAACGCCGTAGAAAAAGCGGATTATTTGGCCAAACTTCTTTCGTAGGATTAGAGTTTGACGACGCGAGGATTACCAGACCAACTACGTGTGCACCCTCTGATTGCTTCTGGCTGCTTTCTTTCGCTGGGAAGGTACCTGGACTGCAGGTGAGATTTATCGAGCTAACGGGTTTAGGCACCAGAGTATGACGGCAGTGGTTATTTCAGCTTTTCGGGCTATTATTACGATTCTATCGAGACAGGGCTGATTTTTCGGATTGGTCGGTGAAATTAATAATATTTGGATGCCGTTCAAAGTAGAGGTTCAGCGAAGATTCAATTTTTGTTTGTTTTCAATTTTTCAAGTTGACTTCAATTTGACACTATGTATACGTGTACTTTGTGCAGGATATAATTATTAAAATTTTGGGGATTTAAAAGTATTAATCGCAATTTTTGTGTATATCACGAGTTTTTCAAGGATCATCGCAATTTTCGTTTAATTATTAAGAACAGTTCATCGAAAAAATTAATTTCAATTTGACACTCTGTGTACGTGTATTTCGTTCGGGATAAAATTGTGAAAGTTTTGAGGTCTAAACGCGGTAATCGTAATTTTAGCGTATAAAATTAGTTTCTCGAGGATCTTCGCGATGTTTGACATGGAAAATTTGGAATTTTCGAAAAATGCAAGGAGATTTCAAAATTTACGATACTTTCGTTAATGTATTTTCTAATATCTGTCAGAAGACTCCCTCTTCGATCACTCTGCGCCATTATTCCGACGCAGATGCATCAAAATCATTCCTCCATCTCTGTCCGGCGCACTCATTCCCGCTTTACTTGGCCAATTCGTTAAGAACGCTCCTTCAAATTCCCATTCCTCGAGATTAAAGTTACACCACCTGGCGACACTTTGATAAAAAGTCTAAAAAAAGAGAACGGAAGCTCGGAAGATCCGGACGTAAAATTTCTCGGCCCGAAGAAACGGAATTAAACGCGCGCAAGTTTGCTCGACATTTGCAAACGGTATAACGCTACAGGTAAAATCTGCAAACTCTATTTAACGTGTGGTCGCGACGTGTCCTTTGCTGGAATAATGAAAATACTTTCGGGTGACATGGTTACTCCGCGTCTTACACTCGAGTTAGTATTACACGCGTATCGTAAATGTAGACAATGTCTCGGATTCAAGACGCGGCGAACGAAATAAAGCCCCGTACGCGCGAGAACGTTCGCGTGATTGCAATTTCCGCGAGAATAATACCGTGAAACTTGACAACATTATAGTTTTAATAGCAGAATCGTACGTTAATATATTAGGTCGTTTGGAAAGTCATATCGTTTTTTTTTTATGCGACTGAAGTGCGAAGTTGGCAATGAAAGAATACAATTAAGTCCTGTGTTGGAAAAAGACGAAAATGACTTACCGCACGACCTAATAGATAGTAAGTCCCTATAAACATGCGTACAGTACGTGGATTTGAAAATATAACTAGATAACGTATAAAACTTACGTATAGAAATATATATCGGTAAATGAAACGTCTCTGCAGTAAACCAATAATAAAAATGTAAATTGCGGAATGTAATTAATAGCACATAGGACTCGGATATATAATATGGAAATACAAATTCAATAAAATCTCGGTATATTTATATAACACACGGAAATTTAATACAGAAATGCAAATTCAAATACACGAGCATGTTTATAGAATACGTATATTTCTAAATATAATAAAGAATTTTAAAAATGAATAAATTAAAAAATACATCGTATCGTACATTATATCCAAGTAGATAATATGCAGATTCCAAAAACAGTTCAAAATCCACATTTAAAAACCCGACATACGCGAAATTTGAGGTTAAACCTAACCTCGAAGCACTACGCGAATATAAATAGCAATCCGGACTGTATAACCCCCGATGCAATGTAAAACAAATAACACGCATTTATAAACGCGATATTTCGCCAGCTTCGACCTGACCTGAAAACATCGGGGCAAAAAGAAACGCTAACTAAATGGTCAAACTTCTCGAGGCATTTTTCAAACGTTCTCACCCTCGCCGTCAGATGGATTCCAAGTCAAAGCAGATTCAAGGATTTTTTCGCAAGTCCTCGGTAAAAACCCTCGGATTTCTATAATACGCCACGTGTAGTTTTTCCAACATTTCTATCTAAGGAAGGGCCTGCTTAGGTAGCCTTTACCGATGAGTCCCCACACGCATCCCTTCCTTTTCCGTTCGTCCCTTCACAGCTTTACCGTAACACAAAGAATAGGAGGGTCATAGAAGGCCTTGGAATCTTCGTGTAAAAGCACCCCCCAAAAGCCCTAAACTTCTCGAGGCACTTTTCAAACGTTCTAATCGTGGCAAAAGCTAAAGAACGTGACACCAGAGGCGTGGAACGGTCTTAACCCGTTCCGTTCCCCGGAAGTTAACGTAACATTAACGCGGTAAGGAAGCTGCGCGCGCACCCCCTTGCATCATCCCTTGGTCTCGCGACGCGTTCCGTGTAATTAAGGCCGGACCATCCCGGCGGCCATTCAGATTCGCCTTGGCAATTTTTTACCGGCCGTAAACCGTGACGCTTTATAATGTCCACCCACCCTCTGCGCGTCGTCCTTCTTGCTTTCGTTCCGCGGCTAGATTACGGGGCGGGAACGGGCAGAAAGAATAATTCTCGAGTTAATCCATTAACCAAGCGAAAGGGGATTCGTTGCTGCTCGCGGTTGGATCGCGATAAACTATTCCGCTTATTTGTACGAGCGATTACAGCCGGGACCGGGGGGCGGATGACTTTAATCGCGGCTGAAGACGCTCCACGACGACTAACTGGCTAAGACGGAGCGGAAACTTTCGAGATTGTCGCGCGAGCAAGCCGTATTCGCCGCTGCTAACTGATTTATAAAGTACGCTGTCGCCGGTTCAGCGCGTTAAACGTTAAACGGCCCCGTTGTCGATACAATTCACAGTCGTCCCGAACATGGGTACTCGTGTCTTGGGAGAGGAGCATGCCGGGACCTACCGAGGTTCGATCATCGGGATGCACAGAGTTGTTTCAGTCTGCGTGACGTTATACGACTTGGATATTTTACTCGTTACACGCATACACGGTGTCTCAAGAACGAATCGAAAATAGAGAATAAATATTTTCTACTCGAAACTTCGTTATCGTGAAAATCGACTTTGAATATTCACTGAAGACACGTGCACTTAACTACGGCTAAGGCGGATGGATCAGCGTGCTCGGTGAATATTCAAAGCCGATTTTCTCCACGAGGGAGACGATAAAATGTCGCGAAAATATCGTGCCAGTGGTATCGAGCGATTTTCCATGGATTTTTCGCGTATAAATTTTCGAATTTATTGTCTCGAAGTTCGGCTATTGTACGTTTTTAATATAGCATTGATAAATGGTTTTGAAAGGATCGCGGGGTTTTAAATTTTTTAATTCGCGTACTTGGAAATCGATCGTTGTATTTTTTAACGTTAATTTAACGTAAATTAGAAATAGTAGGAAGTAGTAAGAAGTAGATTTGATTAGTTTTTCGTAAAAGTATCGTACCTAGGGGTCGTAGATCCGTGTGCTGGTTTAAGCATTTGTTTGCACGGGTTTGTTGACGGTTTTAATTGTGTTTGGTATAACTGCTCGTGAATAAATTGCGATGGGAGAAATTAATATGGTTCAGTGGAACCTTGCGTGGGGGAGGGTGCCGCTTTAAATCGGTTTGCATGGATTTGTTGGAACGGGAGAATGATTATAGGGGAAAAAGGATATTTCAGTCGGAGAACAGGGGAAAAATGATTAAAAAAATTTGTTGGCTCGATGTCGTGAAAAATGGTTGCCAAAAATGTTCGGAATTAATTCACGTGGAAGTACTATATAACTCGTTTGAAAAGGTATCTGGAAATGGAGCCGGTCGTAATCGATTTAATACTGAGTTACGTAGAATTACATAGTGGTTGGAAATAGGTTTTCGATATACTGGTTAAAAATAGATTGAAAAATAATATTCTATTGAAATTTTACGGGAAATAACGTATTTTACAGGTAACAACGAATAACGAAGTTCGAATTTCCAAAAAGTAATGCATAAAATAACGCGACGGGATTTGACCAAAATACGTGAAAAAAGGGAAACAAAGCGAGCGATAATGCCGAAAAAAAATGATATCTCTATTAATTATCGGAACATTCGAAGACAATAATTCGGAAATGAAATATTCAAATTAATTCGCGAAACGTACAGGCGCAATAATTTCGCCCGAAAATTACACGCCCGCATTAATTACCAAAAACGTGCAAAGATAATAACTTAACTCCAGAAATTGTATGCCGTCATTAATTATCAGAACGTACAGAGACAACGATAACTCAGCTGCTGATCCCGCAAAGTATACAATATAATAAATCCAGCGAGAAAGAAAGATGGCGCCAGAGAAGCATCGTCTGGTCGTAATTTCTTTCGGTCCACTTCGCGACTCGCCTCGAATGACCAAGTTAAAAATTCCAAGAAAAAATCGTCGCAGATAGAAATCGATGTGAAATAAAACAAGAATTGATGTGAAACATTGATAGCCTCGAAAAACAATCCCGGGCCTTTTCTACGAATTAAAACGGTTCCTTTAATAACTATCAAAAATTACAAGAAAGCGTAATATCGCGAAGGAAACAAAAATCGGGGGTGCAATTGGGGTGCAACTTGGAGAGCTTCGGGGAACGATCTGAGAGCATTGTCTCGAATTAAAAGGAGCATCGTTCCCGACGAGAATGTCGCTATTTTTCGAATTGCACGAACGGAACCTTTATTTTCGCGAGAGAAAGAATTTACTTTTATTCGGTCCCGAAGCGTGCTCCGGCTGTATTTTTACAAGGGTACCAAGGAGGACGTGGAATCGTACATAAAGCAGACGAGGCGGACTGGATGGTCGTTTGTTTTGAAATTTCATGGCGTCGGGCTCGAGTCTTGGTTATCCGACGTCTCTCGGCGCGCGACGCCGTTTCGTTAAAGGTACCATTCCCCTCGTAAATCATCCTTTACGCGACCGTGAATCCGCGAACACGCCGTTTTCATCGCGCGAAAACCCGAAATGCTCGCGGCGAATTTCATCGAAATTCTCTTTATTTGCTGTGAAGACACGGAGAGCGAACGAGAGGTAGAGAAGAGCAGAGAGAAAGAGAGAAAAACGAGGGCGGGATCGACGGTTTTCGGAGCTCCTTTTAATCCCATCAAACGTTCTGGCGCATGTCATCAACGTATTTTAGTAGGAATTTCATTCCGGTTTCACGAGAATCGCGAGAAGTCACATCGGAAAAGCGATTCATGCCGCTGTGCGCGCTCGTTTCCAACGTCAAATGGACTTTTTATTCTATTTAATGGAACGAAAAGACTTCATGGAGATGTAATGGATCGCGGATCACGCGATCCCTGGAAAATGGCAAGTGTCAACTGACCGATCGAGGTCTAAAGGGGAGATTGAAATTTCGCTGTGTTAAACGACAGCTGTTTAACGCATTATCGACACAGCGGAGCGTTGGTCGCGCAATTTTTCGTGAAAGAGATGTCATCGCAGGATTATCCTCGCGTATAGTCGGGCTTGAAAGTATTCCAATAGACCTTCGATTCAATCTCTAATCCGTCTTAATCTACTTTCAATAAACACAAAGAGAATTTAAACACAGGACGAGATAAAGTGCAGCGTAATATTTATTTAAAAAGTAAAGAGATTTGCAACGCGCCATTTTATTCCGCAAAAGTAACGAAAGTTAAGTTTTACCCCTAATTCATAATTTGTTAGAAAATAAAGAGAGATAAAAAAATAATAGGTAAGAAAATTAATTCCATATAAAATACACCCGAATAAATCAAACAAGTGACATAATCTTCCAAAAGTTGAACCAAAAAGGAGATTAAAGAAGATAAGTAGACCCATAAGCGAAAATTTATTACACGAAGTCAAAAGAAACGAAATTTTGCTTTTAACGCGAAATTTGTCGCAAAAGGAAGAAACTGAGACGAGAAACGAACAGCCGACGAAAGTTATTACAAATATCACGTGTAACGGATCCGGGAACTCCTGCGGATCACGTAATCTCTGAAATCCAGGATGAAGAACGAAATAAAAAGAGAAGTAGCAAACAGCCATAATCCGGGAATTTACAGACACCCAAGGGACCCAAAATTCCGACGGAAAATACAAAACCAGCCGAGCCGCAATTCCTCCAGCAGACCGCGAACAACTACCACCACGTCCGCCTAATTTACCACCGCGATATCAAATCCTCGAACACTCCACTTACCCCCCTCCCCAGGAGCACCGAGCTGAATGTCCCCTTAAACCAAGGAACCACTCCACTGCTGTACCCTCTCGAAAATAAATTCAGACGTACACTGTCGACAGAAGCAGCTGAAATATCACCATTCACCGGGACCTAAGAAGCAGCTGAAATACCCGATCCTTCGGCGAGCTGTTTCGACTGTTCCACGGAAACTTCATCCCCGGTGCTTGCACACGCATGCATAATCTCTCCACGGTTAGATCCGACGGACGAACGGGTCCCGACGCGACGTCGGGACGCTCGCATCTCCGCCAGTGGGCCAGGCGACCGCCAAAAGTAACCAAAAATCGAATAGCGCGTGGATTTTTGCGAAACTTGGATTCGATATGGTTTTGGGGTTACTGATTCTAAATGTAAAGTTAAAATTTGAAAATTCGAATTATCAATTCCAATATGGCGGACTGAAATCCAAAATCAATGCAGGGAATCAGAGATTTATGTAAACGATGGTTATTTGAGTTCATTCGGCTCGTAACTCCAAATCTAATATGAAAATGTATAAAATTGTTAATAATGTGTTGCAATATGGCGGATTAAAGTATGAAAATTTGTAATGTTCGCGCAAAGCTGATTTCCCCCGGTTTTTAGATACGCGGATTGTATACTTAAGCCGATTCTGAATTTGAAATATGAATTTTATAAAAATATATAAAATAAATCAGTGCATATTTGATGCGAACAATTGAAAGCAACGTGTTTTCATATAAATTTAGAATACGATGACACTTTCGAGAATGTAAGAATCCATTTTTTGCCAGTTTTTAGGGTCTCCTGGCCCACTGTGCCCCGCGTGCAAACCTCGTGGACGATAATCAGTTCGCGAAGCGGCGCTGGATTCGTCGGCGAAGCACCGATAGTTCGTAACAACGGCTTCAGGTTCAGCAACACGGCCAATAAGGCGGTCGAGTGGCGTTTATGCGCGTTGGCCGCTTCGCCTCGGCCGTAATCCGGGTACGCGGGCCAATTCGAGTTCCTGTGCTAGGTTTAATGGCCGGGCCTGGTCGTCTTCGTCGAAAATCCGCTCGTTACGAACGCCGATCCGATAAAAGGTCGCCCGATATCGGTGGCGCCCCCTCTCGAACGGCTCGCGATTAATGCCCTAGCGCGTAATCCTTCGACATATTTTTCTTCCCTGCCCTTCTCTTCTCTTCTCTTCCTTCCTTCTTCCCTTTTACCTGTTTGCGTTTTTTTCCACCCGCTTCTTTCGGATCTTCGATTCCCTTGGCTCCTTCCTTTTTCAAGTTTCGCTGCACCACGCGATTAAAATGCGCAGCATTTCGAAACGTGTTCCCGGACGAAAGTCGGCCCCGATGGATTTCCGCTCGGCGGAGCTTAATCCCGCGCTGGACGAAGAAACTTCCGGATTGTACTGCAATGCGAGATGACGGTTTCTTTTTTCCAGGAGAGAGGGTGGGGAGGGTGCAAGCGAGGTTTGGGAGAAGGGTGGGTCTGGGAAGATGTGAGACGTGGTGTGGGATACGGGTGTTTGATTTTGGGGTAAGGAGAGTGATTTGGAATTTTGTTTTTCCTTTTTGGTGCAATGGGGTGGGTTTGAGGGGGAAAGGAAAGGGGAAACATTTGTGTTGGATTATTTTACACTGGTTGTCACTGTAAGTAAGGGATGAAGGCTGGATTCATTAGGAACCTTCACTGTTAGAATTATAATAGAGGAGAAACAGGAAACAAATTTTTCTTACTACTTTTATTCACTTGGACCGTTTAATTCAACACAATTTATCACAAATAAATGTACTTTTGCGATTCTTTGGGATCCATAGAATGGCTCGCGAACAATTTAAAGTACCACTGCGATTCAAAATTTTACCTGCTATCGATTCCTCTGAACCCTCACGAAGATCTATTGCAAGTGTAATTCCGCGAAATTTAAACGTTACATTGTACACCAAAGGACGCGAGATAAACCCTATTTTCATCTTAACCCGAATATTCCTTTTACTATTGTTTCCCAGACGACGTCGGAGAAATAGACGAAATCGTGCTGGAAGTGAGAGAAACGAGATAAATAGAATAAAATTTCTGCCGTCTGATAAGAACGCTTAAAATATTACGGAAACATTGGTAATCTCTCGTTAATGCAGGATAGTGGACAAAAGGAGAGCCGGGGAAAAGGTCTTCCTTTATGACCACTTGATCCCGATAGAACTACAATGCTAGCTGATAAGGAGGCTAAAAATGCTGTGAAATTAAAAAGCTGCCTTTTTCGGCGGCAGGAAGGAAAGGATGAATTTGTTCTCCGGCGAAGTTTCAGCGGTTCATTAGGAACGTTTCATTGTCGGAGAACGAGAGGTTCCGAGGGCGGGGAAAGGACAGGGGTCCTCTATCGTGACCGCTTGGTCTCTGTAATACCGTTTCGTCACCCGATAAGGGGGCTAAAAATGTCGTAAAATTAAAACACAGTACTCGAGGACCAAGCGGCAGAGAATAAATTCGCGCAGCGTGTGTGTGGAAATGTTCGAAGGATGGATGAAGCGAAACGCGGTGTTAGCTGATAAGAAAATTGAAACTACGACGTCGGAGTTACTTTTCCGCGAGACGAGGAAGGAATAGGCGAATTTATAACCCGGCGAAGAAATTCGCGGAATTCTTCTGGATAATAAAGCTTAAAATACCGTGAAATCATTAGCGATCCTTCAGCGCGAAATGGCGGAACGTTGGAAGTGAAAAGGGACGCTTGAACGGTGACCGTGTCTCGTTTCTAGAGATATTAGGATTAAATAAATAGCATTGTTCTTCGGCGGTTCTTCGAAAAATATCACGACGGAGATAATTTTTTGGAAGGTTAGAAGTACTTTCGCGGGACAATATCACGAAGCTCGTTACACGGAGACAGCTGAGAAATGCGACGAGAAATGTGTACATTTCCGCTGCGATGGGATCTGTCAGGGATTCTAGGCTCGCGTGGATTTTGTTGCAAAATGGCGCGCGATATAAGAACGAGTTTCGTTGAACGAAGCCTACGAATTATTCCCGCGCAGGATCCTCCAGTGTAAACGGAAACGACTGTATTTTGTTTTTTTTATTATTTTTTAATTTCTTTTTCCAAATTTTCGACGCTTCACTTTTTCCGCGTTCCCAATTATTTCACCAATACCACATTTTTCTTTTTTCTTTTTTGGTTTCCTTTTTTCTCTCTTTTTGCTTATCTGAACTTCCAATCTACCGTTCCTCCAATTTTTCAATTTTTCGTTCCTCCGAATTCTCGATTTTTTGTTCCCCTAAATTTACAAATTGGTGTTTATCCATTCCCAACGCTCTAATTTCTTTACTTTTTCAAATTGCGTTCTCTAGATTTCTCTTTAATTTTCCGAATATCAGAATCAATTTTCTCTCATTCGCCTGGGTTCCCAATGTTTTGCTCTCTAAATAAATTTCCAATGCTTCGTTTCCTTATATTTCTAATCCCACTTTCGTCTTCGTTCCCAATTTTCAATCTCACGATATCCTGAATTTCTAATTCTTCGTTTATGTTATTTTACCTCGGACACGCGTTTCTAAATCTCCATTCTTTCGTCCCGATGATCTTTCCGTTTTCTCTTCATCGTACGCTAAATTTTTTATCGCTTAACGCTGAACCGAACGGTTTGTTATTTTCAAAAATTCCCAGCTCTTTGCTCGGCCGAATCCAGAAAGACGAATCGTTCTGAGCCGTGGCATAAAGCTGCCCAGGTCAAACGTTCCTTCTCCCGAAGTAATTTTTCGTAAATCTAAGAAGAGCCATGAGACTCTCGGAGGAGGAAAGTCTCGAATTTTACAGTGACAAAGGATTATTCAACGCGACGTCCCGGCTAAATCTATGATCCTCGAAGCCTTTCTCCCGTATCCGGGCATCGGAACGGAATTTCGAGAATCAGAGATGGAACTGTTCGAGCCGAAGAGTCTTTGAACGACAGAGCACTTTGAACTTCTTTCAACGGCAGCTGAGAAATTCATAAGAAGTCCACGGATTACTCGACGACAACTTGGCACTCGCTATGTGTTTTTATTAAACTCTGCAACGGAACTTTTCACTTGGACTGACACCTTTTAATAAAACATCCTCGAATAAACGCACAAGCGACGCTCCCTAAATCGAAAGAAAACGACGCATGCGTCCTCTCGGAACGACCAAACCGTCTTTTTTCGCGTTTCCAACCGAATTGATACTGGAATTAACGCGGACGCGTACTTGAATATGCCCCACACGGATAATGATAATTGAAATGATACATTGCAGATAAACAGGTGTATACAATTATCCTTCCATCTCGATAAATGTAAACATTAATTTTGGCCGCATATTTTCGATACTGTAGGATCTCGATTAATCGGCTTAAACAGAGGCATACACGCACAGTCCGGATAATTGAGAACCCAGAATAGTGTCCCAAAAAATTTTGGTAAAAAATATGAGACACGAAATATGGATATATATAATTGTTTTCGTAGTACATGTTCATTGCTACGTGAACATTCTTTCAACGTGTCATCTGTCGAATTGACGAAATTAAACGTCAATCGACTATTTTTATATTAAAAATTTATTTTATTATTTATAATCAATTTTGCGACTGCTTTGAGTGCGCGAAAGAGAAAATAAAAATTTGTTTTAAATACAAGTTAAACATAAACTAACGAGTTCGGTGTAAAAGTTTGTAAAAATTCGAAAGAGGGGGTTAATAATTATGGCATACAAACGCTTCCGATACCGAGGAGCATAATTTAAAATTAAAACATCCGTGTAATTAATTTCAACTACAGCGGGAAATAGAGTACGCGAGACTCGAGTAGTTATTTCCGCTAACTTTGGATATTTCCAACGCTCGTTGATATTTTTCAAAGGGGCGAGAGAAATAAGAGTAACAGAATCGCGGGACAAGGTGAAAAAATTGCGTGAAAAAAATATGAAAATTAATCTTTCGAAACAGGAACGAAGGCTAGACAGAGGCTAAAAAGGGGCTTATCATTCATGCGCTGAAGAACTTTTCGAAAGCGTCAGGTGAAAGGGCGGAAATGAGAGAAAGAGAGAGGGGATTAGAGGAAGGCAAACGGAACGATTTTTTACGAACAGGCCCGGCTTATGGAAACGATAAAAGCCCGGGAATTATCCACGATATAACGTCGAAATATTGCGGTCTTTATTAACGCCGGCCCTCTTTCACCGACTTCCCAAATGATATTTGTTTATGCCACGGTGCCGGCGCTATTTAGAACGCGAGACGCCAGGCTGGCAACGTAATTCCGATATGAATACCGGGTCTACGACGTCGTTCCGACCGTTCTCGCGCGATTTTTCGGCCGTCCCCGTCGGCTCGCTTCGAATTCCCGCCATTCTCTGCATTTCCGGCTCGGACATTCGCGAGTAAGTACCGTGGAAAGTATCCAGCACGTAAAAAGGAACAGAGAGTGACGTATTCGACGTGAGTTTCGAGACGGGAACTGCCTCGGCGGACAGATAGAACAAGCTAGTTACTTTTCTAGGGGAAAAATCGAACGATCCTGTTGACTGGTCTACGCGAGAGATTTTCAGCGTGAGTGCTCGGTATATCGAGTTTATTATGCTATTCTCGTGTAGTCTCGAGTTTTCACTTTGCGAATCGAATGAAATTATGCATTTAAGCTCGCAAAGAGGTTGTTTTTGACGAGGATCTTCGTGGTTGCGCTAAGAAACTGCGATGTTGAGACAATCGCGGAATGGAACTTCGATAGACTTGGTGAAAAGAATTCCAAGACTTGGTCTCTTTATTGCTACTTCAGGACCATTCCGAAACGTTCGATTTGTACCCTAAACTCAATCACGGAGGCGATACGAAGGAGTCCGAGGGACGCAACACACAACAATAGGGCAGTTTGTATAGAGGGTGGTCGAAGTAATTTTTGAGAGAATTTAAGGTGAACGTGCTATCGGGTGATTAGGAGTATCTTGATCAATTTGGCGAGGAGGTTCGTTAGCTCGGGCTGCAATCGATCGGTGTTAGTCGCGCTGCCTGTATTTTTTTGCTTGATCATCGGAAAGAGGGAGCAGCTCATTTACCTCGCGGCGGATCGCCAAGTGATTGATCGCGTTCTGCCGCGGATCCGTCGGTCAGCTTACTCTGATCGATCTCCGAGAGGATCCGCCGTGATTTTTCTTGCGGTACACTCGGACATGAAAAATTATCCCACGCTCGTTACGATCATCCCGATTACTCACGATCGGGAATCTCTATCTCGAATAGACAGGAATTAGCGGGTTCGAGCTGTTATCGCGGAGCAATTATTCGATTACGTGGAATTTTCATTCGATCTTAGATTACAAGACGTTTCGGTGCCTTATTTAATATTTCAAATATTGGTACGTCCATTCGATACTCGGAATAATTAGTACTCGGTACAGTACTCGGTCCTCTAGATACTTGATACTACGCTCTTCTGCCACTTGGTACTTTAATAAATAACGTATTAGATACGAGAAGATATCTTTTTGTATGTCATTCCGGATATTTGCTATTTCAAATCTGATACTACTAGTATTCGAATCTTCCGTTACTGAAAGCTTCCAGTATCTAATATCCTAGCCACACTTTGGTCGCTGATCAGTAGCAATTCTACACTGATATTAAATACATGGTACACGCACGATGCTCGTCATTCAAAACTCTCAATACTCCGGTGGGTCTTTGATACTCGATATTAGATCCTTTATCCAGCATTCCCGATACTCGAGCCCCGGCCTCTGTACTCGCCATTTCTATCCTCAACTTGCAGTACTCGTTATATCCGCCGCCGCTATCCGCAGCGCGTCCAATATTCGCCGTTCACGTTACTCAAACGCTATTTAACTATTTACAGTATCTTGCCTAAACCCAACAGCGGAACGACTAAAAGCTTGCCAAACATTGCCCGGTTCGATCCGGGTGCCCTGGAGATTACGCAGGAATTAAAGCGCCGGCGACGAGGCTCAAAGAAGCCTAGTAATCCGTGAATCACGGGCGCCGGGCCGATAATGCAAAGTTAATGAAAGACCGGGGCCGACACCGGGCTCGGTGTCGCGTGGACCTAGGGACACGACGCCGACGCAGCTGGCGCCCTCTCTCCAGGGTTATTCTAATGGCCGCGAGCGCCTCTCGCGGACCACCGACGCATTTAGCCGAATGGGTTAAAACTGCGGTTATTTGCGGTGCACTTCAATCGAATTGGCTGCCGTTTGCATAATCTCCGGCCTCCTTCGCGTGCACACCGGCATTCGTCCGCTATTCCTGAAGCTTCTTTTGGCGTTTCTCAGCGCGTCCGCCCCTCCTTCCGCCGTCAGACCCATCATCCCTTTTCCGCCTTCGTACGCCGCCACTCTCTGGCACACTCCCCCGATGAAAACGTTTCGCGGTTCCATCCTTCCTTTTGCTCCGACTGTTTACGACCAGATGCACTCTGATTTATTCCAGCCGCTCCTCTCCCGCTCTCCTAAGGAGCCATCGATTTCCCGATCGCGGCAAGATCGTTTCCGTGTGCCGTATTCCGGGGATTATACGCCGTAGGTACCACCGGGTACGAGTAAATACAGTAGTCCCCGTCTCTCTTTTCCTCCCTATTGTCAGCCGGATAGTTAACCGAGTTTCACTTGCTATTCTTCCGAATTTGCGATTATTTTTCCCTCTCTGCTGGCCCGGTGAAATTTCGATTTCTCTACTTTCGCGTTTTTATGCTACTCGATGGATGGCAGAGACGTTGGTCGGTGTGATCGTTTCTTCTGCCTACGTGTCACTCTTAATAGAGTCGAACAGGATGGTTTCACGCGTATTTAACCTCTCCAGAGACGAATTTCTTTGAGGAGAAGAATCTGTTTAATATTATTTATGTCCACAACAATTCAGATTTTTTGTTTATTCTTCGGGATTGTACGGTAACAGTTTTTCGACTGATTCTATTTCTCTTTTCACTCGTAATAATCATGATTTTAAAGCAATCGAAGCAAGTCGTTAAGTCTAGGGACATGGAAATTTTAAGGAAAGTATTTTAATCACAGCGTCGTTCTTTTTTGGTACTACAGAAATACTTGGCAATTCAGAATCATTTCGACGCTAATCTGCGATCTATAATTCAATTTTTTTCAAATCCTCTTAACGTGCTCGATGAAATTCTGTCCCTAGCAGGATATTATTAATTCAACTTTTGGGGAGATTACACCATCAGGGAGAGCCAAAGAACATGAAGCTATTCGAAATAGCAAAAAGGATTATAACAGAAGGGACAAAAAATTAATCGGATAGTGCAAGCTTTTGTTCGAGATTATATTTTCAAAGAATAGAGGAATACGTGATATAGAAATGGTTTGAAAACTATCATCGAGTCGCGAGATTCGTGTCGGTATCAGACACGCTGGTGAAACTATGGTATCTTATATCCAGAAGATGTCATTACTTCCTCTCCTTAGGGAGCTCAATAACAGGGGGCCAATAAATCAATCTGGTCACCTATCTGCTTGATATATTGCCTGATTTGCATTCAGCAGATTTGCATTGATGGTGACTAATGACGAGACCCTTGAGCGCTCGCGAGACACACTTGTCACGATTCGTTTCGTAAACTTTAAGCGGACAAAGGTCTTCTTTAACGACAAGCCAGCCAATAAACCACGGTAAACTCTCGTGTAACGTACGTTCCTTGACCCTAAATCACGTTTCAGATAAATCAAAATTATCCGACAGCGACTGTCATGTGTTTCGATATCGATTTTCCCTTTTCATTTCATCGCGAAAGCTATCACCGAGCTCAGAAAAATATAAAGCCCCGAATTTTCACATCTTTACAGTTGTTCTCGCGGAAAGGGTTAAACTTCAATCGAGTTATTAACGGGGTCAGAAAAATATAAATTTAAGAACCGAACTCCTAAAAAACCTCGTGCACGTGCAACCAGAAAACTTGTAAAGGCTAGGAGACATGATTATCAAAGCTCGGAGAGCTACGAGCGATCGCGGGATTATAAATTTGAAAAGCAAATTCGCGAAACTTTATTCCGCTAATAACGGAAGCCGGAATAAAATCGAAATAACGCGGCAAGGAGTCATTACCGGGAATCGGAACAGGACAATGATACCGCAGAAATGTGAAATTTAAAAAGCAAATTCACGGATCGGTCCTTCCACTCAGGGTCGCACATGTATATTTCAAATCTCGGCCGTGGGAAGAACAGAACAACGAGTTCCGGGAGGAAATCAGGATCCTCGCGCTTCCGGCCGCTTAATTTCGTCCCTTTGCCGTCGCAGGATCGCCAGCTAAGCAGTTGGCGTTTCGACGAAGAGGAACGGTGGAAATAATCGTTCGAACACCTCGATTCGTGAAGTTCGTCGGTCTGGAACGCGGAAAACAAAAATTCCTCGCGATTCCGCCGCGGAGAACGCAACTATAATCGCGAGAAACCTAAGCAGCTGTCTTCCGGCGTGGCAAGCGATTTTTCTCGGAATTGCAGGAGCGAAACGACGAGTATTCGCGATTTTTTATTTTCTTTCCTTTTTTTTCCACTCGTGGAGAGGAACCTCGGCGGCTTTTCTTCGTTAATTAATGCAGTAATGAGTTCGATAATGAGTTCTGAAAGTTGTTCGTCAACTTCACGCGGCGGAGGTTCTTCGCGATGATGCATTAAATCCTCTGTAAATTGATTTCGCTGTTGCCGAGCGATGGTCTCCCTTCGTATCGTTGTCGTTTCATTTTTTCTATCCTCGCGTTTTTAACTCCTCGTTCCCTTTTTTTTTCTCGTTTTATTTTTCTTCCTTCTTTTTTTTCGAGTTTTTATTTGGCGCGCCACGTTTCGCGAATTTACACGCGACGCGCCCTTTGTTCCCGCCGCGACGCTTCCAGCATTTCGACGTTGGCCGACGAAAATGTGTTTCCAATTCGCCAATTATCGCGGATAATCAGGGCAGACGATGCTCGAAGGATATTTCTACCTGGATACACGGCGAAACAGATGAATGCGATTATCGTAGATTAATTGCATGGTAAATTCGATAATATCGTCGCGATTTGACAGTGTTAATGACGAGGAATATTTGCCGAGGGAAATCGGCAGGCAGAGATTGGTAAAATGAACGAAAAATATGTACACGCGGTGCTATTGTCTAAGTATTTGCTTTACATGACGAGATTAAATTCTGCAGAAACTTGAATCTGAAAATTAAACTTCGAGCACAGTTTTCGTTAAGCTTAACATTAAACCTGTCACGATCGATCATACGGCAGACGAAGAAATAAAGCAAGAGAAAATTTAAGGAAAAGAAAACGCGAGATGTCAAAAAATCGCAAATTCAACGTTGAATGCAAGTTTTTAATTAAAAGTTTGAAAAGCAGCGTTTAAATCCCGGTAGGTTTATCGTTCAAAAAGTATTCGACCTTGGGTGCTCGATGAAAGCTCACCTTGCAACGAAGAGATACAATAATATTTAACCATGGAAGCTCAGGGTCAAAGCGAAAGCTCGCTTTTCGCTCGAATTAAAATTTATCCCCGACAGCTCGGGATCAAACCGAAAACTTCCGTTTCCCGGGGAATTTAAAAATTATTTCACTTCTAATCCGGTGAAACCTAAGTTTTCTCGCGTTTCTCGCGAATTTTCTCCTTTCAAAAGTTAGGAGTTAAGACACGGCGTCAGTTTCCTTAATCCATTCTCTGTCAACTACGAGATATCTCGTATTCTAGCCGTTTGAGTTCGCAATTATCAGAAAAGGTAAATGTTATCTTAGCACTGAACTTATATCTGAAACTAAGTATCATTAAATTCTTACAAATTCCTTTGAAATAAAATCTCGACGCCTGAAGCAAAACGCTCTAAATTTTCGTGCCAGTGAATGGGCTAAATAATTAAATCGCCCTACAAAATGTATCAATCCCATTCGAATTTCCATGATTCTACAACGATGTCGACGTTGTCAAAATTCCGATGCTGACCGATTACCGTATCAGGTATCGTTCTTTCATCCTGTACTTGAATCTCGCGCCGCGCCGCGTTTCGCGGGATCGAGGCGTATTAAAAAATTTCGTTAATATCGTTGAAACATTCATTACACGCGAGATCAATACCCTCTTTCTCTCCGGCGGAAAGTTGCGCCGCGATTCCGGCGTATTTGCGTTCGTATTTACCGTCGAGTCGCGGACGAAAATTACAGGAAAGCGGAACCGAAACGGTAAAAACGTCGATTACGCTTACGTAAGTGTCGCGACGCTGCGCGACCGGTCTACGGGACGCTTTTAAAGCCCTGTCCACGATTTTCAGCCGGCGCTTTCCACGCGCCCACGGGGAGTGCGTCTGAAAACTGTCCCTGAAAACCGCCCCGTCGAATGCCTCGAATTAGAAATGCTCGCTTTAATCGCTGCACTTCCCGTCGATTTTCCCTTTCATTCTTTCGATTTGCACATTTGTCTTTCACGCGCTTCATAGTCGTTAGACGCGTTCTCCAGCTGACGATAAGACAGCGAGGAAATTTCTCTCCGATTTATTATTTCCGAATGTTAGTAATTCAATTACGCGTACACAAATCGCGTATATGTAATGCGTGTAATATTTCTGCCATATTTTATATTCTTTTTATGGAGAGGATATTTAATTGTTGTTTCCTTTTGAATTTCTAAAATTTTTGTCGAGATTAATAAATTTTACACCAGGGTTGCTGATTTAACGATACATAATGAACAATTGCGATGTTATCGTTGGCTTGATTTTTATATATGGAAATATAGTTTTATAATTAGTCATTTTCGTCCTATAGCATGAATTATCGTCGTCTAGGCACGTAATATATCATCGTTTATCACGTGCCGGTAGTTTTAGTTTTAATTCATATTCGAAGCTTAAATAAACGTGTCACTGTTCGAACATTTCACAACATCCATTGATACGTTCGATAAATGTCTCTTCGAGAGTCGCTCTTTACACGGGAAAATTCGTAGCTATGTTCGGAATGTTTTTGTAAATAAATATCAGGCTTCGGAGGTAAAAAAAAAAAAAAAAAAAAAGGGAAAACAGTGGAAAAAGTACGGGAAGGGAAAAAAATCTGGATAGCAGTGTACGTGTGAGCGAATACATAGGGGAGGCAGAGTGTCATTCATCGGAACAACGCAATTCACGACCAAATATTGTCATAGAATTGGAAGCGAACACGCCCTTAGCATCGATGCTGTCGCGATGGACCTTCAGGTGACGGAGCCTGTGTCAATTTTCACGTCAAAATATCACTTTGACGCATATTTAATTAAATGCGAATGCAGCCCGCCGACAAACGCTAATGAACATGATGAACATTTGCTCAACGCACTGATAATTGACAATTTCTCTGACTGCACGTCCGCGAAAAGTGGTTTTCTTTGACCCATTGTAATGCAATCTTTCGTTGAAATACGTCGGAATTAAACGAATTCGCGTGAATTTCGCGCACATTCCTTTGACATCGAATATCAGGTCAACCCCGTGAGCAATATCGAGTATTTTTTCCCCCTACTCCCAGAGAAGGGAAAGCGGAGCAATTTATTCCGAATCACGGATCGCTATAACCTTATCCATTATGTTAGACCAATCTTCGAATTTCCGGTTTTAACGGTATCGCTAACGAAACGATGCGATTCGAGGCCGGAAATAAAAATCCAATGGCCAAATCGCTTGTGGGATAATCTGATACCTATTCCCATTCTCGCTGCAAATTTTTCTCTACCATATCATTCGGGATCCGACGCGCGGAATTAAAAATCAGAAATATCTCGATTGAAAAAAATATCCGGACCTCGGCCTTTGACAACGGATTAAAAAAGTCGCAGACTGAAAATCAAAACCCAACAACCAAGTCGCTGTTAGGCACATCTGACACGCGTATACATCCTGTTTTCATTTAAAATCTTCACCTGCTTTTCCTATTTTTTTTTTTTTTTTTTTTATTCAAATCCGGGACTCGCGGCTGTCAAGGAAAAATACGCGAATCCGAAAATATGGAAGTTGAGCCATTTTGCATACCTCCAGTCGCAACACCTTTATCCTCAAAGCCCTGACCAATGGCTGAAAACCACCCTCTATAGAACCCGACAGATGGCTGGCCAAATGGAAGAGTCTTGTCCCGTGAATCATCCCTGTGCCTATATTCGTTAATAACTTTCATCCCCCGGCGCGTGGGATTCCCCGATGGAACGAGGAAATTTGGCAAACAGGCAGGGGGGACCGAAATGGACCCAAAATAATTTCGCTGCAAAGGAACGCGACGGCGTGGCTTATACCCAGAGAGTCGGTAGACCCGCGTCGCGGCAATTAAGCGCTCAAAGCTGAAGTCTGAGGGAAAAACGCGATTCAATTTGCCGGCCATTCGGCTGGCCCGCTAGATGCGTAAACAGCAGGCGAAAACCCGTGAAAAAGTTTCAATTATCCCGGGCGAAGATTAAATTCCCTGCCGGGGAATCAGGGATTAAAGCGTTAAGGAGCAACGGAAATTTCCGCCCCTCACGAATTTGTCCTGTTAATTTCCCCCTGCCATCCTCTCTTTATGTCCCGGGGAAAACAATTAACGGAGAACACCTAGAGTTACACTCCTGGATAATGCGTTTTCGTATCTCGAGCTAACGGAGAGAGATAGAGAGACTCTGCCTAACTCGCTGATAGGCCGAGTCTCTGACCTGACCCAGGACCTTCAACCTTTCGGCCGTGCCTTCAACTCGCGCCGGTGTTCTAACCTTTCGCTCGCGAGAGTGGTACTCGAGATCGGGGGATGATCCCTCGGAGGGAACTCGGGGCTGATGATAGGGTTAAGTAAACGCGAGGAGAAGAAGCGTTTCTCACCTGTGCCGAACAGAGAGGAGAGCAGCAGCAGCGCGAGCCACATTTTCGTCGGACACTTGCCCGTGCACCTGCAGCACGAATCGCTCGCGATCGAAGTGGCACTCGAGCCACTCGCTCGCCTCGAGTGCTTCATCGTTCGCTCGACATCTGAGAAATGTCTCCGCGCAGACCGATCGTCCCTCGAGGCAGCCTCTCGCGCCGTGTAATTTGCACCCAGCGACTGTTAATCCAACGGACCCGGACACCTGGATAGCCTCTATCCAGGACGCGCTGGCTCTTTAACAGTTGGCGAGATTCCACCGCGCTGGATTACCGAGCTGCCTTCCTCCTTTTATCCCCGGCTCTTCCGCAACCCGAAAGACTTGCCGGAATCTCTTCCACCAATTCGAGGTGTGCTCGAACGTTGAATCGTCCGATGGGCGGGGACACAGGGGTCGTTTGGATCCAGCTGGCCAAATGTCACGACGTATCCTCACCTTCCGCGGTCTTTCTTCCGTCACGGAGATCTTCCAGAGTTCGAAGGTTGCTCCATATCCTGCAGCGAGGTTCGAGACGATATTCCGTCGATCGAGAAATTCTGCTCGATCAGAGACAGGTCGAAATAGGATTGGAATAGGTCGCTGTTTCGATATCGCGGCTATCACTTTGTATCCTCGGGTCGCGAGTCTCGTCGGACTATTACAGCTTTCTGATAATCCAATCCGAATGTACAGACACCTAGATCACTTCGATCACTTTTTATACAGAGCACAATGGAACTCGTGGACCTTTAGAATCGTCGACTCACGGACATCCAGGTCGATGGGGCGCACTAGGAAGACACTCGCGGATCGGTTTCTCGCCGAAGGCCGGACTCGGTTAGGAAAACCGGATATGTTCCCTGAATTAAAGCGACCCACATCTCGGCGCTATCATCTCCCGATGGAAATTGGCAATCTTCAAGGTACTCTCAGACCGCAGAGCCGGTTCTTCCAGTATCGCGTTCTTACGAGAAGCTTTCGAGGCGTCTCCCCGGTCTCATTAGCCCGCCCTTTCATCCGGATCCTACCGGGTCGTCCGGTGGCGAGTTTAATCAGCAAATCCGTCGAACCAGCCAGCCAGTCGTTCGCGTTTGTCTCTTTGGCACGCGACTAATTAGTATCCAGATTAATTATGCACCGGTGGGAGTGTTCTCCTCAAAGACACGCGTTATTCAACGCCGATGCCGATCCCGTTCCGTCCGCGTCTTCGACGTCCTGCTTCTCGCTCGTTAATCATCCAATTAGAAAACTTTCATCCCCTTCCCCGCCTCGATAGGATTGCAGGTAAATTAGCAAGGTTTCCGATTGCTAACACAATGCGCGTTACGACGCCGAGCCGGTTCTGCTGGTCTCGCGAGCGCTGCGCGCTAGCTCGGTCTGCCGAGCCTGTCAGCCTGCACAGTGACTTCCGGCAAGTTGCAGCAAAAAGTCCGGACACTTCCTGCGTGGCTGGGAAACGCGTTGAAACGACACAGCCACGTGCCACTTAGCCCGCACACCACGTGACACTGCCTACCCGGCGATATCCGAAATCCTCGGCTGCACAGAGACCCGATCTGCCCGTGATCGATAGGATCCACCGGGACGCACTCACTGACCCCTAAACTCACTGGACTGGTCCGATCACTCCGATAGGCCACCCCTCGACAGCCGCGATCATCGCGAGACGGCGAATGTTCCTGGACCACCGACGGCCGACATTGATGACGACGTTGTCAGCGCTCGTCACACTCCGGGGGCAGGTTGTTGCGCGGACGAGACGCGACGGTGTTATGAACAGGCGGATCGCGTTCTCCAGGACGGGCGAGAGCGAACACGCGTGGAACGAGTCGTGGCCGACTGTCACATCGTCGATTAACGCGCTCGAGCGTGGAACCGTTGGCGGATCGGATGGGACGGGACGCGGTGCGATGGTACGCGTCGCGGAACGTTGACAGGCGCCGGGTACCTTTTCCGTCCGAGAGTTCGTAGTTGACAGAAAGCCTTGGCGGGAGCTGCACGACGAATAAGGTGCCACTCCCACCCGCGCATGCTCCTCCACTCTGGATCGTCGTGCCCTCTCCGTCGCGCGCGCCCTTTCGCCCGCTCGCTCTCTCTCCGCTCCTTACCTCGCCCTTCGCTCGCCAATTCCCTCTTGTCGCCCGCGTGTTTCTTGTTTTGCTTGAACGCGCTTTCTTTCTGTTTCCCCTGCCCCGGCGCTGCGCTCGCTCATTGCCTTCGTCGATCACGCTCTCTCCCTGCTCGTTTCTCCTCTCCTCTCCGTTTCGCTCGTCGCCGCCCGGCTCGGGCACGTGCTCCGCCGCACCCGGCTGATCCATAAACCAATTAATGCGGGAAATAAGTTGGGGATCGACTCGGTATCGCGCGGCACAGCCAAGTTTGAGCGGCCGGTCGCGTGATGCTGCGCGATTCCGCTCGCGAGGATCCGCGCCGGCGATCCTGCTGATTCCCCGCTTCGTTTCTGCCCTGCCCTCCATTTTACCGCCCGCCAGCCTTTGATCTTCGTCAGGCTCATTTGAGCCCGATACACGCGCCTTTCGAAGGTTAGCCGATTCGATTACACTGGTCGTTCCGCGGTTGGTGCGTTGTTAGACGGGACTCGGACGGGTCCAGCTTTCTTTGAGCCGATTTCGACGCTTTCCAATTTTTTGGTGATCCAGCAATCGGGTGGTTCGAGCGTTTTCGATGGCGCGAGTGGTCGGATGAATTTTGAGCCATTGCGATGACTTGACGCTTCGACTGCTTCGAACTCTATGGAAACTATATCGAATATCGAGTAATTTCCACGTTTTGAGCTTTCTTGAGCCCTTTGTTGTTCGAGGCGTCAAATTTTTCGCGTGTTTTAGGTAGCACGAGCGATCAAACGAATTTTGAGGCTTTAGCGAGTGAAGTGAACGCATCCATGAAGCTTTCACCGTGGACTCGTCTCGGAAATCCGAACATTCCGTGTGTTTTGAACTGTTTCGACTGAGAATTCTCGATACCTTGGATATACCGAAATTTACGATTTCTCCAATAAATTTTGAGTCTATCGAGTTTTTTTAGACACCCAGATATTCGGAAAAAACTTCCTCCCGAGCGATTTCAAGAAAATCTAAACGCTTCGAAGACGTCTCAAAATCGGTCGGAGCGGTTGATTCGAGGAATCACTTTGCCCTAAGTTGGGTCTACTTTTTCCCGTAAAACGGTGCCGGTATCTGCGTACGAACTCACGGAGGAGCTCGTTTTCAATTTCGGGGACACGGGGCTCATTTGAGCTGAGGCACGTTCCACGTGAACTCCGGCAACAACGATCTCCTTGGGACAGATCGAACCGTTCCATTCAAATCGGCCTTCAACTCGGAAATTCATAGCACGTACGTTCGAGTATTGCTTCACGGATAATTGTTCCGGTGCCGGCGACGCGAATCACTATCGATTGCGCGCCAAGGAATTAAATATACAGGCCGGACGATTAATCAAGTCACGTAGGAGCACGAAGTCGATAATCTGTAATAGAACGTGTATCAGATACGGGAGCCGGCCCCTCGGCCGGCCAGCGCAGTCGAATCCTCGATTATTCATAGGAAGGATCGGAAAACTGCCATTGTGTAGATTGAATTTTTAATCGGCCACGGTTGTTCGTCCTGCGACAAATGCTCCGCTATTTATCTTTCCTTCATTTGTCGCTATTCGACTCGTGCAGCCTTCGACCCCCGATTATATTCCAAGACCCTCTGTTCCCTGTCCGGCGTTGCGACGCCGGAAGCCCGTCCGCGTTTAATATTCGCGGCGCGTATCGCCGTTCCAGGGTGCAAAAAGGCCGGGAAAAATCGAATTCGACGAGAATGTTTCATCGGCCGGCGAATGCGCGTAATAAAAACCAGAGAGGTTTCGAGTGGTTGCCACGATCACAGGAATAACACTCGTGTCTTTGGGTAGGTAGGCAACTCGACGCGTCTGCGTCCAGGACTGCTCGTGGTTAACCCGGTTAACCCGATTGGGAAGCATTCGTAGATTGTTTGGACACTTTGGAAAATCGTTGGAGACTTTGAGTCTGATATAGGTTGCTTCGGGTCTTCGTTTAACCGTTGCGAGTCTTTCGGTCCCTGGACTCCTATTTTCTGAAGGATTTTATTTGGCTTTCTAGCGACCTCTGTTCACGTACTCGGTATTAGGGGAAATCAAAGAGTCTTTGAGTCTTTTTCTTGTGTCCTCGTGGACACTAAGCTTCTTATTTATAAAAATTCTTCACTCGTCAATGGTATTTCTCGTCTGAATGCTAGGTAATTTTGCCGACGAGTCTGCTAATAGGTTAATAGGTCGGAACGTACCATCTTCCTTTTCCTTTCGTCCTTCCTAGTCATTTCTGAAGAAAGAAGATAATTTAAGGATACCGAGAATATTTATATTATTTTAATTTGTATTAATTTATATTTTTGCGGACGGTTGTTTAGAATCGTAAGGTCTTGGGACTCTTACTGCTTCAATGTCCTTTAATTATTATTCCTCGCAAATTTAGGTTTTAAATGAAATTCTTAGATAGAAATTTAGGCTAACAGATCGTGTCTGACTGTGCAGAAAAATTGATAAATATTTTTCGTTCATTACATATTAGATAACACGCAGTTGTACTCTCAAGGCAGGAATGCAAACAGCAGGTTTAGACACGACTATTTAGACTTCAAACTATTCCAGAACCTCCCATCAAGGGTCCTTGAAAGAGTTTCTGCCGGAGAAACAGCAATGAGCGCATTTTGAACGTTTCTCTAACTTTCCGCCGTACTCTGTAGATGCACGTTGCAAGATTTATGAGCTTCGCCTGTCGTTTTAACTTCATGACACGTCAGTTTCCATTGAGAGACAGTAAAAGCTCCGATTGTTCCAGGAATGAGTGGACCGAAGGACTTGCTATCAAAATCTGTTATAAAGTATTTAACAGTAAGTCTGAAAAACACCAAGCACGTCGCTTCAACTACAATTTTCTACTGAAAAGATTTCGAAATAAAATTTCTCTCTGTTCGAACGAATCAACTTAAATTTACGATATTCTCTACGGAATTCATCACATTCCTAGAATGATCAAATTAAATGCAAATTTTGCGGAATTACGAAATTGAGAAGCACACACTCGAGCGGTAATCCCTCGCAGTCTAAAATAATACGTTGCGCCGAATAATTGGGAAAATTAGCCTATCGTTAACATTGTTCCCAGTCATTGCCGCGAGAATTGAACAATCGAAGCTGGTCTGGTTCCTAATTTTAATCACGCAGCCGCGAAAGGAGGTTCACCGGTGGCTCGGCTGCCGGCTCTGTCGTCCCTAGCTTTGTCATCCAGTTAACCGGCGGCCACCGAACGAAGCTAATTGAAAAATTCCCTCACTCTGCAGTCTTTTAAAGGAAACGGCATTAACCGCTTTTCCTCGGGGCGGAATTTCCAGAAAAAAGGGCGCAGCCAGAGGCAAAGACGGGGATGCTCGAACGGCGAGAGGCCCGGTCAGCTTCGAGCCACCGGTGACTGGGTTTAAATCGCGGAACACGTTACCATTTACGGATCAAATTTCTCAACCCTTTCCGACGAGATTAAACGCCAATATGCCATTTACAATTGACACAAGTTCTGCGCCGGTCTACGTTTGCGAATTATTTTAAATCGCTCAGTTGTTTACGCGATGACGAGTAGTTGCGTGCGGTAAAAGTGGAAAATAAACAACAGCGGGAGACTGAAACTAAATGTTTTTTACTAAAATGTTCGTATCAATGTTAATACTTTTAAAGTACTAAGTAATGGAATTTCCGCAGAACAGAGTAGACGATAAGATTAGCCGCGTAGATGTCGATTAATGAGATGCCGAGAACACATGAGCGAGTATAGTCGTCTGTAGTATGCATTGGACACTCGATATTGGATGATTATAGTTGCCATTAGTATGCAGTGAGCTCTCAAGTTGCGTGACTATACTAGGCCCCGGTGTCTGGTGACAACTCGACATTGACATCGCGAATACATTGTCACTTTCATTCGCTATAGTCCTAAACGCGTGTTAATAAGGTCACTCGTGGTCATTATAGTCCTCTTCGAAGAGGAATATATCTAGAGACAGTATCTTAAACATTTTTCCAGTTCACGAAGCGTCGTCGAATAATCGTGGAGGAACTTTTACCATTCGAGTTGCGTGTCCGCGTATAAATAGGCCAGAGACACAGCGATTCAACTCCGATCTACGTTTCCTTCCAAGGAACTTATCTTATCTCTCTATTGAATACTTCAACAAAGCTTGCTCCCTCCAGAGTGTATTTTTGCGTGACCACGGCCCCGACCGCAAAGGGTTAATTACGAGAGGGTTAATGGACCCGATTCCGGAATTGTCCGGTGTCATTAGCTCGTGTATTTTTGCGGTCGAGACCAGAGTTAGGGCTGCGGAATATTTCCCCGGCCAAAGGGTTGCCCAGCGTGCTGCTTCGTATCGGGTGGTGCATCGAAGGGATTAAGGAAGTTTGGTTATTGGACGAGGGTGGAGCACGGTGGACGTAAATTTTGAGGAGATTTAGCCAATCTTTGTGATCCCGCCGCTGGAATATTCTCTGAGCCTTCTTTAGGTGTGCTTCAACTTTGAGTCACGCAAGCTTCGCGACTTTCGAGTTGGAAAATTTATTGAATTAAATATTTCATCTCAAGGATTTGCTCAATTAGCGAGTGTTCGAAGGGTATAATATAACACTTTCGGGAAAATTTCTATAGAATTTTCATTATGCTATAGATAATCGATTCATTTGAAACCTTATCACGAGAATAATTTTCCAAGGAGTTCACCTAACTATTTTACAGGAAAAGGGTTCTCGTTGAAGCTTCCCTGTTATTAACGCATAAATCATTTTTATTTCTCTTAATTTAATACCGACATCGAAGTTACTAAAAGAAAAATGTAAACAAAGTCAGCTTCCAATTGCAAAGGAATGAAATTTCTGAAGAAACACAGATGCATAAAAAGGAAATTAATTTCTATTGCATCGAACCATCTCGCAATCACTTTAACACACCTAATCCCACAAAAGCGTGTTCTCATTTACAATCAAACGAGAAAACAATTTTCCCTACACCGACAGGGAACACGAAATCTCTCGACGCTGGTCGCGGGGAAAGAAGGAGAACAATTTGGCAAAAAGCAGCCCGACCGATCGGCAACCGCGAGGAAAAAGGAAGGAAATAGCTCGCGATCCACTTTCCATTCGTTCATCCCCGTTCCCCGTTCATTATCCGCGCGCGAAACACCTGGAGCAAGGTGTAAAGCGTCTGAGGCAGAAAACAATATTCGAGGGGCGCGCGAAGGCGAAGGTGAATAGAATAAGCCGGCTCTGCCGGTGTAGGCAACCTTCCCCGGAATATCGATTAAACGTCGATTAATATTCATCAGCGGGGCGAATTGTTCGTCGCGGGGAAGAGAAGGGAGACCCGTGTTGAATTTAAAATCAACGATTATAAATTAAGTCGTTGGAGGCTGCCCCTTTTATTTCAAGGCGTATCGGATTCGCGCGCCAGCGAAAAACAGGAAATTTAATAAAATCCTCGAGCAAATAGAACTTGTCGGTCGGTGCCGATTTTCTGCTTTATTTTCTATCGGCACTGCATCGCGAACGGTGTTGTTCCTTCCGTGTTTGCCGCCCACTGCTCGTTCGCGTGGAAAATTAATGTTAAATCTGAACTTTATCCCCAGCGCGAACCGGTCGAATGGGGAGGGGCGGTTTGATCTTCGACCGATTTCGCGAGGTGTTCCGATGAACGGCGATCGCGATTTGGCAGATCATAGGTCCGGACACGCGACCGGGGATATGAAATATCAGGGGAGGTAAATAAACGCGCAATGGTTGCCACTAGTCGCTGCGGGGCAGAGTGTAATTCTATTGTATCGTTGGGGTAAAGAGTTTCTGCAAATAGAGGCCTGTTGCGCGGCTGTATTATGTATTAGTGGCTCAGGGTATGTAACGTTGGCGAAATTCTTTCCTCCGTGATTGGAATCGCAATTGCCGGCCATTTTGAATATGTAGATCGGCGAAGTCAACGAGGGAAATTCCTGCCTCGAGTGGATTTCCTGATAATTCTCAAATTGTCGAAATTAATACCAGAAGTAGCGGTAATTATTTCTAATTTTATTTTCAGAAGCTTCTCGACGAAGATCGTTGGCTGGCTTACTTTGGCATTGTTCGCTCGTGTTGTATAAAATTATATAATATATATAATATAATATATTATTATATAAAAACGACATAACATTCTACAATTAATCGAAATTGAAATTTAAATCGCAAAGGCGAGCGAGAGAACAAATGCTGTTCAAACGATGGGTCATCTGCATATTCGACGTTCTGAATATTTTTAAAAAATTTCGCGATCGCGCTACGATCAAACAAGGATATTAATCCGTGGTCTAATATTAGAGTTTATTTGATAAAGATAGTTGAATAAATTCTCCGTTGTTCTAAATATATTTTTCTGAACGGCGAAAAATAAAATACAACGACAACGCGTATTCTGAAATTTCTGTCCGGTTAACATAACCGATGAAAAGAACGATGAAAAATAACTACCATAGCGGAGAAATTCGCATAATACGTCATTAACCAGCGCGTTTAAATACAAAATATTCTCCTGCGAGTCGATCCTTGGAAAGGAAAAAATAGGAAATCACGTGAACACGAGTGCACTCGCTACAGAAATCCGTGCCCCATTCATCAACACAATTAAATACAAACCAATCGCTCCTCCGATATTCGTCCTTTATGTCTCTCTATGTACCTATTCATAGACTGAACTTCGCGAGCTAAGAGTCTCTCCAAATATCAGTATACAACTCGAAAGCTTCCTTGGACATACCTACATAGGGGATCCCTAATTATTTCACGTAATTGAGCTCCCGGCGCAGCGTGGTCTCTCTGAATGTCAGTACACACGAACCGAAAGCTCTCCGGGCGAAGCTACACCGGAAACCGCTACCGTAATTATCATCAGCGCGATTCTCGCGATTAAAACCGGATGGAAAATTCCTCACGGCCGGTGGTGTTTGCCGCGATACCAAGAATTCATCGCGTCGAAGGGCCCCGGGACACGGTGTAGGTCTTCGGAGCAACGAAACGCGACAAACGAATCGTTGCTTTACGATCCCGGTGTTACGAGTTACAGCTTATTATCATATTGTCCGGTGAATTATCTCGTGGTCACGGTTGGCTTGCCCGTGCATGCGAGCGACAGTTAATAAACTGTATCCGCGGCGTTGCAGAGACGCGCCGCGAAAGTAAATCGCTGCCGAATAACAATGCGTGATTGAAATTAATACAATAATTAATTAACGCGTCTCGATGGCGGTAGTGATTGGTGGAACTGTTTCCGTGATCCAGTGTGCGATTAGAGTGGGAGAAAAAGGCGATTATGCGGGAAAGGGTTGCGAGGCGGTCGAGTTTCGGTTCGTGCTACTGCGGTGGAGTTTGCGGTGTTATAGCCGTGGGTAGAAATTAGGTTTTTTGGCGTTGGGTTGGATTTGGAGAATGTTTCGGATAGGGGGATTGTGGGATAAAAGGTTTGAGTAGGTTCGAGTTTCGGAGAAGGTGGAATTTGGGAAGGAGCTCCAGAGTAAGTAGAGTAGGCGTGGTATCGGTCAGACGGGAGCGTAACTGAGTTACTTTAGAGTTTCCGAATGATGTTTATGGAACCAACGGGTGTGTTTAATATTATATCGGTAGAAGTCATGTTCGCACGATTGATAGAGGTGTTAGAAAATGATTTTTGTAATGATTTATACAATTCGATTATCCTTCTCGTAAATTTCCATTCACATGATCGAATTGGAAGGATATTTCAAACGGTGTATCAGGGAGTTTAAGAGTTTAAGAGTCAGTAATTCGAGTTAGTAGTAGCTCGAGATCATATTCATTTTACAATAATTATATTGTACGGGTTTTGTAGAAGTATCAAAGAGTTTCTTTGTGAATGATTTATACAATATTATCGCAAAGGATTACACCTCTTGTGAATCACGTTGCAACGCATAAAGTTGTCTGTTGATCGCCCACAGGGGAGAGTTCACAGTTCAAATTTGCAATTCAACAAATGAAGCGAAAGAAATACTTACGAATGCAAATAGAACTGCAGCAGACGTTGAACGAGTTTCCCATTGTTTCGCATGCATAAAGTGGAACGATTAATTCTATGCTCCTTATCAAATCGGAACTATACCACCCTACGTAATAATTTCAAAACTCTGCCAACTTATCTCGAAAATATTCTCTTCCTTCTCCAATACCCGCCTTCGCAATTACTTCAAGAATAAAGTAGCAGCAAGAACAGAGTCTACGCTTGTAATTTCCTAGTAATTCTAACTTTGAGCGATTCAACTCGCTATCAACGTACAAACTTCATGACGAAACATCGCTTTCCACAAATTGTTCGAAGCATACTTCAAAAATTTCGTGTACCAAACAATTGGATCTTAATTGAGAAACAAAAATCACACGCTCTGGTACTAAATTTACAAAAGACAAAATAACCAGTGTCATGTTGAAAATACATTTTGAATAAAATTAACCCTTAACACCTCTACTTATTCTCGCCATATTTTGACTTGCAACTTTTTAAGCGTCAGGCGTTAAATGCTACAATGACGTGTAAATAATAATTTTTAAGACAATCAAAAATTGTTTTAAAGACAAACTTTATTCGCTTCAGAAGTAATATAATTTTGATTACAATATTAATATTATTGCACACTTGGAGCCATAAGGGTTAATTTTGTCTCTATGAGAGAGAGGGAGATAGAAATTTAATTATATATACCTTAATTATTATCATGCATATTTATTACATACAGATTCCTATATTTAGTATCTATATATGCATTTAAGTTACTATATTTAATATTTCCATCCACGTTTGATATATATATATTTACGTCTAATACATATGTACGTTTATGTTTTAGTTGGCTGTACCTGTATAGCTACGCACTACAGATTCCAGCACTAGGATAATACAAACCCAAGTACCACTACGGATACTGTACAACGTATTACACCGAAACACACGTGCCCCAGGTACGCGCATTATCGATACATTATCGACGACCTAATCCACAGCATCTAGCGCAAAAATCATTTCGAAGGCACCGCGAACCCAGCCGAAATTCCGGTGAAACTCCATTCCAAACTCACTCCTTCTCTGTTTCCTCGAGAACCAAGAACGTTTCTCCGAGAAAAACGAGTGCTCGTGAAACCAGCGGTTTTTCGCCAGCAGTCGATAGCGATCACGGCGAGAAGAGGCGAAGACGCGACGATGTTCGAGAGGGTTGATCCGTAAGTCGCTGTCATTTCACAGATCGACTCGGTCCATCGAGCTAACCCGATGAAATCGGCTTCGACCTCAATCGCCTACCTCCTGTTCCACGTCCAAGATGATCCCGGCGACCCGTTCCTGTCCCGCAAAGCTCCGTCCCACGCCGTGCAGCGTCGCGACGACCTTGTCTAATCCGTGGAGCGCCGTAGCCGCGGCTAATGGACCACGCGGGACAGATCAATCTGTGTTACCTCCCACCGTGCGAATTATTTTTCCACCCTCGTCTTCCCGTGGCTTGGTTGTTTCCGGCTGGTGGGAAAAGAATAGGGATGGGTGTTGCACGCTGATCAGAGGAGATAGGGAGAAACTGGGTTAACTTGCTGGAGAGCCCGAGAATGTTATTGGATAATTTTCTCCAACTTTCTGCACACACGAGCCGAGATTTCGAAGCAGGTGTCAGGGTTGCGTCGACATCGTACACTGTCAAATCTGAGAAAATTCCGAGTGTTTTGTAGTGGTATTTAGGACAAGTGGGGATTCGTAAAGAACTGAATCGGAGGTCTCTGATTTTAAGCGGCGAATTTCTGAGAGAGTCGAAGAAGTTTGATAATTATTTATCGTTGACTCGGTAATTCTGTGAAATTTTCTGATTAATATCTTGCGATATACGTCGAGACACGTAGATTGACTCGATTCGAGTCATCGGGAAATCGAAAGAGGGACCAAATTAGAGTTTTGCAATTCTTAATGATGTATTCATAGGTTTGTAAAACGAAGAGATCACGTGACAAGCCAAGTTGTTCCGAGTATATGAATTCGTAGAGTTCATCAAGCGTACAACTTTATGGGATTTTTTGTCGACCGGTTTCAGGTTGAACGAGATTCAAAGGTTGGAGTCGATATCGCAGGGAACACGTAGGGCTAACGTGATGAATGCGAGGAAGTTGGACGTGTTTTATGGGTTCGGGATGGTTATCGATCTGCGATGGTAATGGAGATTCATATAGAGGTAAATTAGAGCTTTGCGATATTTTTCGGGGGATGAATCCGCGAAAGAGAGAGTGTACAAATTTCGCGGCGGAGTTTTTCGAATAAACCCGTGAAATTCGGTGAAAATTTCCCCCCGTTCCGAAGCGGACATTTATAAAAATTATTAGCAAATTGCCCTGTGTTCCGGCTGGCTAAAAATTTGCCGCTCATCCGCGATAAATTTTTCGCCAGGCATTAGTAGTCCGAGAGCAAAGAATCCTTCTAAATTATTGAACGTGAAATACACGGCTAGAACGGCGAATTTCCATGTAAATTAGATCGAACTGCAGAGCATAAATGCGAAATAGTACACGGACAATAATGGAAAATCCTTATTTTTCGCAGCCGGCGCGCGCTCAATATCAGTATTTTAATATTTATTTCGCCGGCGTTTGACGTCGATACCCGTTGGAGATACAGTGATTTATTATCGTTGCAGGGGAATGAAATTTTGTATATATGTAGGCCAGCCACGTTTTTGAAAAGAGCAATACTGCAAAAGAGTTAATAAGGGTTCGTTTGTTTGCCGAACGCGCGTGCATGATTCTTTCCGCGGGAAAACATTTATTGTACCTTTGTAAATATCAGCGAAAATTGTAACATCTTTCCCTTTGCGTTGTTATTTTGCATAATCCCATGACACGATAACTAGGTGAATTCGTACACGTATAATTGAAACGAGTTTATTAAACGCTCCGGCCCGTCGTCCAGATAATATTGCAATCCTCCGCTTCAATTACTATCCCCCCGTTTATTTTTCAACGAAACGAATTACGCGCGGCTAATTCGTACGAGGTAAATTCAAGAAGGACGGATCTTCTTTAGAAATTTAACGAAGGAGATCATGAAAGGGGAGAGTTCTCCAAACTACCCCTTAAATTTAAATCTCAAGAATCAGTGATTTCGAGCCACTCTACTTTTGCCCGAAGCTTCCACTTCAATTTCTTTTACAACACCGAATACGTTTTCATTGCGTGCATGGAAAACACGAACATTTCCCGGAAAACAAATTCCGTGTCGTAATTTAATATTGCAAAAGAATATTGCGATGTAACTAAATTGCAATCTCAATTTCACGTGTCGTAATCTTATTCTTTAGTCTCTCGTTTCAGTATCGCAAAAGTTTCCAATTTACTTTTTTTTTTCATCGCTTAATGTAATTTCTATTTGATTATATAATAATAAGAATTATAAGCAAATATTTTCAAAACACGTGACACGTTTTTATTAGAAAAATTCGAAACGAAGAATAAACGAGGCAATTTCAAAATCTCCGTGGCATCGTCGATTATTTTCAGTCACAGCGAATTTAGGATTAACTTCTTTGACTAAATTGCTATAGCGTTTGCGAGTCGGATATTTCACCGGCCAGTACAAACATGGCGGAGAGAGAAAAAAGAAGTCCGGAAATCCACTCGCGGAATGGAGAACTGCGAAATCGCTAATTTTGCCGGGATAAAAACCCTATTAATAACCGAAACACATAACTCATTTTCATCCGCGCGCGCGCACGCACGGAATTTCATATTTCCCGCGTATTACATCGGAACGAAGATAAACGGCGGGAATTTCGAGATTTCCGTGACACCGTCGTTTGTCACAGCGCTCCGCGTTAATTCCTGCGATTAAACCGCAATCGTTTCGCCGATTCGAGCAGTCCGTTCGAGCATGCCGGACGAAAATTCGAAAATCCGCGCGCGCGCGCGCAGAGCGTGTCTTCCGCGATGGCAAAGCCGCGGAAGCCTCGCCGCGTAAATCCTTCCGCGTCACTTTCCAGCAAATTGTTATTTATCGACTGGCAAACTTTGCAGGAGTGCTCGCGTTGCACCTGCCACGCCGGATAGATCTTTAAGCGCGTATCCTTTCTCCTCGTTTGTCCAACTGTCCAACTGCGAGTTGACTTGCCATTCTACCTGAGGGGATCGTCTCAGGTAGACCGCGAGATTCTTCCCGTAGAATCGAGCTGATATTCCGGTATCAATCGCGAGACCGCTCCCTGTTTCTATAAAGTTCGCGCTGCTCGCCCCAAGTTCGTCGGCGAAGTTCGAGCCCGCGTAATGGTGTTATAATTTTCGCTTCCGCGAGAAAAACGACCGCCTGCGAAACACACAAAGCACCGGGCTAACAGCACGTGGTACCACGTATCGTTCTCCAAAAAATTTGTACTTTCTATTTGGACACGCGCGTATGATTCGGGGAATACAGAAGAGGATTGTTCGGTGAAAAAGTAAATTAAACGGTCTCGAAACTTTTCACGGTTAAGCTGGTAATCGAATAACCAGTACGATTGACGCGATAATAAAAATGTGTTTAACCATGTAAAAGAGTTCTCCAGCTCGTTTAACGAACGAACGATTAATTCACGGATGGGAGAAACGGTAGTGACTCGGTTCACTCGTTAACGAACAATCGAATCATCGGAAAGCGACGTCGAACTTTGAGCCTGTTCTTGAACATTCGTGAAGCGAAGCGTTGACTTTGAAACTTTTTTAATTTCCTGTGCACGCGTGCACGGAGGCGCGTTCTGCGGTTTGACAGGAAAAAAAGAGCGCGATAATTCTTCTCGAAAAACTACATCGAAATTGTAAAATACACTTTGCCGGGTGTAAAGGCCGGTTTGAGTGAAAATCGAGGCGAAAGTTCCTTTGGCTATCCGTTGGCGCGGACCGGAATATGGCTGCTCAGGTGGTTCTCCACGCACCCCAGTTCTTTGTTTCAAAACAACCAGTCAAAGGCCCGGTTTATGAAAGCAATTTAACCGACTTCCGTGCGTTTGCCGGCTTATTTACGCGTCTAATTGATCAATTATTCAGGCTGGTTCTCGTTGACCCATAGAAAATACGGTTGAGAACCGCTGATGCTCGAGCGGCAAGTGAGCGGCCACTCGACCGATTTTCAGAGCCGTTTTCCACGAAAACGAGGGCTCGTACGAAAAAATTTCATTCTACATTTCCGACGTGTTTTGTCACGAAGAATCGGCCCCCTTTATCACGGTGTCGCGAATTACTACCGCATGCCCGTATAATGCTTGTTTTTCCAGCGCGCCGCGTCGATTGCCGTTCGGCTTGTTCGTCGGCAAATTGATCTACCGTGAAAATTCCGTTTTAGTCGCTTTACCGCCGGTTGCCGCTTGTGTTTTTAACTTCTGCCGACCAGCTGAACCTGTCGCGTTTATTCCAGCTTTTCACCGTTAAAACGCCAATGATTAACTCTGTTCTGTCAATGAAAAACCTCGTGCCGGAATTATTGCCGGCAGGATAACTTCCATTGGCGCGATTTAATCGATCATTGCAAATTGTTTGCGCGGCATACAGGCCACGGGATCATTCGCTTCGAGCTATATACGAGTAAACGCATATACCGGTAACCTAAAAATTTATTATAATATTCTTCTCCCATTCCGCGATGAAATTTCATTCGTTCTCCTCGTTAATTACAGGCTACCCGCTGAATAGATTGCCCGGGAAGTTTTTACCTCCGCAGTACTACGAGATGTTCGTAAAAGTGGGTAAATTATCTTGCAAATTTTCCCCCGCGACCGCCGGTCATTCCGAAAATTTCAAAGATAACGCGTATACTTCGAAATCATTCGCGCGCTATATTCCGCTTTGAATTTATTTAATGGATCTACCCCGTACATTTTTCACGAACAGCTAAAGTGAACGTTCACCGGGGGCACTTGCAGCCGAGAGCTTTTTTCATAAATATCGTCGCCGTTTGATATAAACGCCGAACGGCCAGTTGCACGGTCAAAGCACGCGGGGAGGAGGGGGGAATTAATTAGAATGAGCAAAAGAATGGTCGGTTACGTGATCGATGATCGATTCCTCGATGCCGCCGCGGGCCGCGATGGATTTCATTTTCTGATAACGCGAATAAATGAAAATGTACCCGGCCACGCGTTACGAGCGTGCATGACAAATTATGCGACACACTCGGTTTGCCTATTCAACACATTTTACGCGGGCACGAATTAAATTTCGCACGGCGTTACGCGTAAAACTATTGTAACGAGGCGTAACGCCGGCCGATTTTCCGCGGCTCGCTCGCCAGTCGACGTTAATTTGTACACTTTCGCGAAATTCACGCGCGCCGTCGCTACAAATCGACCAAATTATCCGGATACTTATGACCTGCAACGAACGCCGTCATTGTGTTTGCTTCGCGCGCGTGAAATGTCGCGCGTTTCGGTTTGACGGCCGATGCCGGCCATTAAATTTCCACCGATCGTTCGATCCTGTCAACCGTGCGAAAGAAGAAGAAATTTCGCGCGATATTCGCTGCGCGAATTCGTTTCATTTTGCTCCACGTTCGGCAACAGTATCGGTGATAGAGAAGCGAGAGAATTTTTACGGGGAGCTTATGGTTAGACGTAACCCCAGTTCGATAAATTAATTAGGAAAGTAAAGTCACTGGTCACCTCCTCCGTGTCAAATGTTACGGTTACAAGATGCACTAATCTTGCGATCATAATTATACTTCTCAGATTGTTTTAATAAGGATAAAATTCTAATAGCCTTTAAAATTTTCACGGATGGAATTATAGTAGGTAATTAAAATTAAATACTACTTCAACATTGATTTTTCTTAATTAAATCGTAGTGCAAGAGGTCGAAGGTTTTAAAATATTTTGATTCCCATAAATCCTTGTTCCTCTGATATTAACTTTCTTTCACTTCGCTTTGATAAGGGAATGGTAATCGTTTGAAATGAATACTCGAAGGGATAGAAATTTTTCTAGGACTCGCCGTGTATGTGGTTCTCTTTAGATAAGCTAAAAAGACATCCAGGAGTTCACGACGTCCACTTAATGGTGAAAGTCGAGCAAACCGAAGAAAATGTGCCCCAGATACGCTGACCGACCAAGCAATCCTAAAAATAGACGTTGGACTCCATCAATATTGAACGCGTTGTCAAACACCAATGATGAGCACAATAGACACTCCACGAGGACACGAAACGAATACTGTATAAGCACAGTGATGAATGGATGAGACAGTCTTCCTGAAAAGGGAAGCATGCAGCGAAAGATTGGCAATTGGTGAAACGTTGGCGATTAATAACACTCTGTCAAGTATAGAAGACGAGACTAGCTTTTAAGAGGTCAAAAGTAGGGTTCAAACTCCTCGCAGAATCACTCTCTGCTGGTTGCAAGTAAAATATTGGAATACTTGTCAAAAAATTACAAAAAAAGCAACTGTCCCCTATCCTCCTGTTGACACACAATCGTTCCACGAAGACAAAGGACGAATGGTACATAAGTACAAACACGAGTCCATATCACAGAGTCTCTTCGGGAAAAAGTTATACTCTATGGAGTATAATCAGAATGTGCAACAAAGTTTGCAAGCTTGATAACATACAAAATTGACGATGCTGACTTTAGAATCCAAATTAGTGATCTACCACGTAATAACTCCGATATCGTTCTATAGAGATACACGAAGCAGAATGCACAGACTTGAAATTATCCTCCACAGACGTTAGACGAAAAGATCGACGAATGAAATCGATGAAACACGGGCCGATATTAAAACACGTAAACGAAGTGATCTAGCACGTAATAACTCCGACATCGTTCCAAAGAGCTATAAGAATCAGAATGCAACCTCCGCGCACGGTCCCTGGTTATCCGGAAGTAAAAGGCCGAGAATGCAGCAGCGAGCGTGCCGATAAATTTCTCGACCATTAGAACCCGTAGAGAAAGACTGCGAACTGAGTGATTCACGGGACATTGAGCAAGGATCATAGTTCCTGGCAATGCCGCGTCGCATGGAAAGGACCAACCTGTCTCCGTGCTTCTGTTGGCGCGCGAAACACATTAGGTAATTTGCAAAGCCTCGTAAAAACCGGCCATCTGCCGCAGAGACAACGAACACCCATCGATTCGGGAGATTTCCAATGTTTTCGGCCATACTCTCTCTCTCTCTCCCACCTCTCTCCGTCGCGTCGCCTCTCGCTCTCTCGTTCGGCAGCCGCGGCTTGGCCCGTCCGCCCGATCCGGACCGGGTTTAATGCGGACTTTTCCCATTTGGAACTTCCAAACTGCTCGAACCCGTGTCCCCGTGATTTTTATTAGCCGTATTTTACCGGTAATCACCGCACGCATGGATTTTCGCTGAGGGATCGGTGAGTAATCGCTTCCGGATCGCGTCGCGGCCACCGACGCCGCGGAGAACCCACCCCAGCCGATCGATACCCTCCACCAAGGGGGTGTCGAGCAGGGCGGCAATGCTTTCATTAAAATGTAACAGCGAAATAATCGCGTTGCTCGACCGCTGCCTCGAGTTAATCGGTCGCCGACGAATTTCAACGCGAATCGCGGCGACGAAGAGAGGGTTGGTTAGGAAACGAAGAGATTGTCGACCAATAGCAACGTTCACTCGACATCTTTAAACATCTCGTTCCCTAGGCAACCGAGAATTTCTTAGTGGATCATGCGATTACGTTAATGAGACACGCCAAGATTCTTTTCGTCGACTACGTAAATTAGGATATAATTATGATACAAACCGTTTCTTCTCTTTCTTTCTCAAAAATAAAACGTTAGCTTCTGATAGACATTCTCCTTCTCTTAATTCTGATCCGACACACTTTTTTAACCATCGTTCTCTCTTGAAGAAATCGGTCGCTCGATAAATCGAAACATTTGCAGGACCAGAGACGCGGGAAAGTTTATGTAAACGTACGAATTTCGCGTTATATGTAAATGTAGAGTGTAGGGATAGGTTTGAACTGGATACCACCAAGGAGCTGGATTTTTTTCGGGGATGATTCATTGTTTAACACCTTGTGCAGTTGGGCCGTTCTTTGCCCGTGAGGAACGAAGTTAAGGTTGATTACCATTTCTCATTCTGATAGGAGGAATAGGATGTCTGAGGCTGTAGTTAAAGAGGAGGAAAGAGAGGAAGATAGATGAGCGAAAAAGGAAGAGGAAGAGCGTTCGAGGGGCCTGTCTGAGGACTCATCTGTAAGGCTAACCTGGAAGACCTGGATGCTAGCTGAGGCCGGGTCAGAGGGTGTGTTTCTCTGAGAGGATTAAGAATGAATTTCTCTGGACACCGGGTAATAAAATAAAGTGTCACGGCGATAATTCTATCGAATATTACTTAAGAAGGCTACCGATGATCTATCTTGCAGCGCTCGCAATATTTTGGAAGAGAAATGTTGGTTTTCGAGAAGTTTTTCAAGAAGTCTACGATGGTGGTCGTCAATTTCTCCATCACCCTCAATTTTCGAAAATTCTGAGAACGCGCTATTTTTGGCTAAAATGAAGTAAATGAAGTAAAAAGAAAGAACGTTAAGAGGCTCGTTATTGTGCTACAAATTAAACGAGAATAATCCGAGTTCATTAATGTCCGTAATTATAATTATTCGTGTTTCCGAATAACTATATTTCATTAGATCGATAATTAATATGAAATTTATATCTAAATACTAATTTAGTATATTATTTTTAGCCGCTAGGCTATTGCTTGAATTTATAATGGTTTTGTGTTAAAATATACCTACAACTTGCAAAAGGCTTATAAATTAATACAGATATTGCTATTAGGAAATTATTCGCAACGTATGTTTATAATAAAGGAGAAAAAATTAATAAATCATCGGCTATCAAAGCGGAGAAATAACAATTAACGGAATCGGTAAAGTTCGGAAATTTCCGCCGAAGTTCGAGGACTATATAAAGGACGACGCGCGACTGGTCACGTCATTTGCGGGGTCAGCTTCGGAAGTGAAACATCTAAATTTTTTCGTGTACAGGAAAAGGGTGGGGTCCGAAGCGAGGTCAGGATTGACCATCGGACCTACACCTTTAAATAATTTACCAACAATTCTTTGTTTGTTTCCAGGTATTAATTTTTCTTTCTTCTTTACAGGTGTTAATTATTTTTTCTTATTCAAATCTTAATTGTTTTTCTATCTTTCCTTTTTGGTGCTATTTTTTCCTTTCTATTTATTTTTATTCGAGAATTCGAATATTTCGTATAATGCTCGAATGTTTCTTTATTGACTATTTTTTCTTATGTCTCATCGAGGGGTTCGTTCACTCATTTTTGTTCATAGTTTTGATTCATATTTGTTTCTCTTCTATTACGTTTTCCTAATCTCTTACTAATCTGTTTCCTTTCAGGTTTTCAAGTTTTCAAGATATCATTCGACGATGCGAATTACGTGCTTTTAGACCTAAGTAGACCTAAGTAGTCGTAAGATGGATTGCTAGGCTAAGTTTCATGCGCGCGTTGTCTGTATAAAGGCAAAGCTACCTAACGTGGAGCAGAATGTATAAATTTTCTATTCTCCTAAATGTATATTTCTTAATTATTCGCATCTTTGATGTTTCATTCCCTATTTTTATGGGAACTTGGAAATATTAGAGTCTATTAAAATATTAAATCGTTTGGAAAGTCATTTCGTTTTTCCAATTTAGGGAACCTAATTGTATGATCAAATACAATTAGCGCATAAAACAAACCGATCCATTAATTATTATTTTTCCGCTTTAATACCTAATAATTTATTAATTTTNATAAAACAAACCGATCCATTAATTATTATTTTTCCGCTTTAATACCTAATAATTTATTAATTTTTTCATTTTCGTTATAAATGTACGTTGCGAGCAATTTGTTATTAACGATACCAATTTGTTATGGAGCAATTTCGATTATGGATTCGTGTCGAGACGATCACAGATCAAAATTCGTCTTAAACAGTGTCACTAGTACGATGGAAACTAAATTTTGATAAAACAAACACTTCGGCGGAGTGTCATTTCCGAAATCTCTTCATTTACATTTATTAAAAAGTTATACGACAAACGTTAGAATAGCTGTCTCAGCGAACGGACGTAAGTCTCGAGTAAAATGGCGTCATAGAGGGTTAATTTAAGTTTCCAGTGATCGATGGGCTACTCGGTATAGCAACTACGACTAACTGAAATTCATTCCCTTTTCCTACAGAAATATCCTTTCAAAGCAGTTAACGACCAGTGTGTCCAGGAAGATATTGCGCAGCTTTCGTCACTTTGTTTCCATTAATCCTCCGAACCGTCTATGAAAATAAAGTAGCCCGAAGAAATTCTACTTTCCACGCTATTTACAACGATACACTTTCCAATTTCCCCTCTTTCCCACACGTATCGTTCCTCGCGCTTTCTCTAACAGAGAGCGAGAGAGTGAGAGAGAGAGAGAGAAAAACTAAAACAGAATTAAAACCATGTTCACCTGAAAACGAATTTTCGTTCCAATCAGAAATTGGTGCAGCGATACCGCAAGTTTCGATCAGCGAAATCGAATTTGAACCGACGAACGCTTGTAAAATAGCAACGATACAGCCTTTCAGCCAAGCAACAGCAACAACCACGAAATTTACACGCATTAACCGGAAAACTGGAACGAATGCTGAAGCGCAATAGACTGCGCACGAGCGACGTTCCATTAGCATAAATCGTCGGACACGATGGGCGATAAAGGGCACAAACGCGTGCTGTTTTCTAATTACAAGACCAGGCAGGCCGATAATCCTGTCTCGTTACGATTTCTACGAATACAAGGTCGATGAACGAACGAAGATGACACGTACGTCATCCAGCAACCACAGAATCGACGTTCCGCCATTACGTGCGCCGCGCTGCCATTTTGTAGAGATCTAATCCTTCGAGTCCGACCTTAATCGCGATCCCGCGAATCGCGCTGGCTTCGACGGGAAAATTAGAATCCGTACGTGACCGTGCAGCTATCATCTTTCTTCGAACACTGTACCGGGTGTTTCATAGTTACGCGGCTCTGCGCGAAACGATGCCGGACTCCGCGAAAGTGAACTTCTCGCCAAGAAATCGTCCCTTTGCGTAAAACAGAACACCCAAAGTTTCTGGAGAACGCTCAAACTCTGGAAGCACGGCGCTATTCAAAATTCGGGTCCAATTTTGGAACGGGATAATTTTCTAACTCGAACAGAATTTGAATTCTAACGATATTTTCGAGATGTTTTTATCTGCTTGGTCAAATTGATTTCGAATAATTGGAGCAATCGGAAAATAATTCTGTCGTAATTATTAACCCTTCGCGGATGAGAAACGAAGCTAACGATAGATTCGGTGTATACTAATTATACTATATTAAAAATAACAAATCGTGGGGAATTTTCCCAAAACCAAGCTTTCGGTCGACGAATTTTGGACGAGCCAGTAGAAAGACCTCTGCGTCGTTTCAGAAACTCAATTTGATGGTCGCAGCCGGATCGAACACCCCGCTTAAACTTCCAAAGGATAAATAGGAGTCTTTGGAGAAGCTTTCTCACGAGAAAAGAAAGCCACTCTCTC
The DNA here is from genome assembly GCA_002201625.1 of Euglossa dilemma. Lineage (NCBI taxonomy): Eukaryota > Metazoa > Arthropoda > Insecta > Hymenoptera > Apidae > Euglossa > Euglossa dilemma. The sequence continues at coordinate 4,155,634 of NIJG01000029.1, forward strand.
CCTTCGAACACCCGTCCTCGTCTCGGTGGAACCGCGCGTTGAAAATCGACGATCGCGAGGAATCGCTAGGAATCGCGGCGTCTGCTCCACCCCCTGGACCGGATAACGAGCCGCCCCTGAGCTGTACGCGCTTATACGTTTTACACGTGACCTCGGTGGTCGGTTTACAACGGCCACGTGTCATGACAGTCGACCGAGTGTCGAGGATCCTCGCGTTCCAGTTCGTACGTCACTGGCAGGCACAGTGGCTCGTTAGGCGAGTCGATCAGACAGGGGTTGCTGCGGGAAAGATTGCGGCCGGGGTTGCGTGTGTCCCGCCGGGACGTCTGTCGAAGATTCGACAAAGACAGAAGGGTGCGGCCCGAGGACCCGGCTAACCCGATAACCGGGTCATTCCTCGGAGATCCGCTTGGATTACGCGGTTATCCGGTCGGGGGGTAATTGGCGAATTACTTTTTTCGAGGGGTAATTGGCGAATTTTTTTTTCGCGGGATAATTGGCGAATTATTTTTTTCGCGGCAGGGTAAGTTTTCGAGGTGTCGCTGGGGTGTTTCGATGGTTGAATATTTGTTGGTAGAGGAATGTGTACTACTACCGCTGAGAAAAGTGTAACATCGAATTTTCACCAACCCTTATCAACCCATTCTAACGCGATGACAGAATAAAGTGAATCAATTTATTGACAGTAATTAATCCTTCCTATTAGCGTGATCTGATGACATCGTGTGACAAAGAAAACAAACGAATCATAGAAGAGTAGGGACTACGAGCGAAACAGATTTTTGAAGGTTTACGAAATCTTGTGTTCATACGATGGATGAAAATTGGGAATTTTTTTGGTGGAGTATTATGGGGTATTATGCGAAGTCTTTTGAAGGATTCTGAGTTTTGCGTGCATCTGTAATGCGTATTTAAATGATGATAAATAATTGATAGATATATAGCAATGATTAAGATACATATACGAATATATATTTTATGTACATAATTAAGAATTTGTTTAATGCGTAGATATTCGTTTAAAAATTTATAATATAGTCTTTCGTGTTAAAGAGTTTACATATAATATATGTGCATTAATTATACGAATATACTATTATTTTATTTTCCCTCGAAGTAAAAAGTGAATTTTGGATAGAGATTTGAATTGTTGAAATTAAACATCACCGTAAAATAGTTTACGAATTTAAATTACGCGAATAATTCGTGGCAAATTCGTGTCGGAGATCGTTTTTCGAATGCGCTTAGTCGAATTTATCTCGCGCGTGCATGCAAATATGCTTTATCAAATATTCAATTCTCTTCCCAGACACTTAGAATACGAGCCCTGTACCCAGAAGGCTCCTCGCCTTTCCTTGAACAACGTACTTTCCACCTAATTTCGCGTTAATTAATCCGAGCGTGTGTTAACACCAACATAAACTTTACCCACAGTTCTCGAAGATCAACCTTGTTTGGACGGGATTAGTAATCAACGACGGCGGAAGGAAACAAATATTTGCACCAGCTACAGCTGTCCCACAATTAATAACGATAATTTTCATCGACGCTTGAAACCGACCTTAATCTAGCTTCCTGCAAAATCGTTCAATTATCTGATCAGCTAACTCGCATCTGCGTGTTTACATGTTCATACATAGCCCGCGATATTCGTACCTGTGTATTAAATAAATATAATCTCCGTTTACTTAAAATCGAAGAAAAAACACTTTCATCGCGTTAATCGTATTTTCCAATTAAACGAATTTAAAGTGTTTTTTCTTCGATTTATAATAACTTCGTTTAATTGGAAAATATGATTAACGCCATGATTCTCACGTTTAATTAGACCTTTCTTTTATCTTATCCTATATATATTCGAATATCAATCTACACAAATATTGTCACCACCCCCCATTTTATTATAAAATTGCCAAATATTAAATCCCAGATATTTACAACATACCTCGATGACGTTTTAAAAAATTTTCAATCGAAATAATGGTTTGAACCCTGGCAACTCACCCTCTGTCCAAAGAATCCAAGCCTTCTCGACCTTCGTCGCCATTACCAGCATCGGACGCAGGAAAAAATTCCAGCAGTCGACGTCTGACACCAGGAATGCCCCCGACAAATCCCTAGCAGGTTATCCGGGAAAAAATACCCCTCTATAGACGATAAACTAGGCCATCAATCAGTCACCCTAGCCTCGGTGCCGCATCACCAAGGCAAAACACGCGTCTCTACCAACCGATCGCCATAATATAGGCTCGCCGACGAGTTTCGCCTAGCTTTGCCAGTTTACGCGCCGTTCCCCTACATAACCACAGCGGCATGCTGGAGGGGGTGCAAACGGGGTGTGACCGTGTGGGATGGAGTTGGCGGTTATTGAATTATTAATTAAGTCGGTTAATTAATAAACGATAGGCCACAGGCCCAGGCAGTCGGCCAACCCCTGGAATGCCAACCTCCAGCCACCAGTTTTACGCGATCAGCCACCACGACTCCAACCTTCCTACTCTTGTGTCGCAGGCAAGACTATTCCACGTCTTTTCATGCAAAATTTAAAACCAACTAGGTTAAAAATCATGTCTCAGAGAGACGAAGGTAAAAACATTTGTTCGAGACTCGTAAGAAACGAGGTGTGTAAGTTCAAGTAGAACGTGTAACTAATCGTAATAACTGGAATTATTATTGGTTGCGCATGATATACAAGGTGGTGTATTTAATATTAATTATATAATTATTTAGTAATAGCATTAATTATTATATAAATATTTAACAATAAATATTTCTCTCAATTATGGAGGCAAGAAAAGTATTTTGTATACGGACATCTCTTTCTGTTATTTCTGCCAAAATATCCTTCAAGTGTGCGAACGACACGAATTTAAACATTCCCGAATCGAAGTGACGAATTTTTGAAATTTCTCGAACTTCTCGATGTCAAATTACTTGCCAGTTCTCGATTCGACAACGCCGGAAATTTGTACGCCGAGCGAGGCAAAGGATCGGTAAATATATATGCAGCGTTGTAGTAACCTACGGCCCTGGTTTCATACATCTTCGATATTAGACGAAGTTGATTCTCTCTCCTCTCCGTTCTCCCATTTTTCTCACTGCGTCGTCCTCTTTGTCCGCGACCCCTTCCACGGCCCGGCTTATTTATTTTATCGTATCCCCGAGGCCGGTGCCAAGTCCCCGCGTTTTTTCCCGGCTTCATTCCACACCTGTACATTTTCATTCGCCCCGGGAAATTAATGTGCCCACGGAACATGAGTTCCTCCTTCCATCCCAGCGTCTTCCCGGCGAATTATTAATCGTCGAGGGGTGTCACGGGGCCGTGAAGCACGACGGGATTCCTCTTCGGCAACGTTACTCGTAATTCCTACCTTTTTTCCCCCGAGTCGATGTGACTCGTTTCTCCTTCTCCTCTCCTGCTCTCTTCCAGTTCGTCCCGTTTGCCCTTTTAAGCGATGGTTCCATTTTTGGTCGACTGTACGGTTTCGGGTAATTGGCCGGCTGTTTGTGTTTAGACAGCGGAGGAATGGCGGGAATAGGTCGGAATCGACGGTGTGGAACGGTTTGTACGATGTTTGTTGCTGATCGAGTGGTAATTAATAGCGATTTAATGATGCAGGTTTGAGCAAATTTCATGGGAGCTAACAATATGCGAGATTGAAGGGTATTAACGATAATACGCAGCTTGATGGATTAGATGCAGGATGATTCCGTGGCGATTGAATTTCATAAGCTAAGCATCGATCGAAAGGTTCCGGGCTGATTAATAAGCGTGATCGGTTTAAATCGGCGAACTCGAGATAATCGTTTCTTCGGTTATCGAGCGTTTCGGTGGCATTGTTAATTCGGGCTTCCATTGCGGCCGGATCCCGATCGATCATCGCAGTCGAGTGTCGAGAATTGGGTAATTTTTAGCCATTTTTTTCAAGAAATCATCCGAGATTACGAATCACTCTGACGTTAGGATAAATTATTTGGAGAGCAAGAATCGCGTTTAAAGCGTGAAGTTTTGTAGGTTCAACTATGGAATAATGAATAAACATTTTGCGGATCGTTTCTGCGCAAAACATAATACTCGATCGAGGGTTTTGATGGGTGATTTCCGTTGACGATTCCCGTGCCTCGATTTCGGGGAATTTAATACGGGGAAAGGGAAATATTTTGATAGTCAGCGACGGTATTTATAAAATTGTTGCAAAAATCGTCGGTTTTTTCGACGGACCGATATTTGGCCAGGAGGTAAAACGTTGTATCTGCCAGCCTCGTTCGCAAAACAGCACGCAGCTTGTGCAAATATTTATAAAGCCAGGAGCAGAAGCAAAAACGTTCCAATTTATTCGTCGTTGTAATTGTGCTGTAAAAACTACGAGACACAATATGCCATAATCAATGTCATCGTCGAGTCGAGATTTACGCTTCGATTACTTCGTATCACATTTTTTTTTTTTTTTATTATTTGTATTTTAATCAAAAATATAATCGTGTCACGATAAAAAATCATTTCATATACGCATAATGATACCAAAATATTACTATTATTTCATTAGAATAATAGAACTATGAATTTTCTCGCACTATATTGACCACTCTCACAGGTTTAGGATATCGTCAGTTTCAGTGATGGGGATAGAGGGAATAAAGTAGTAGAGGAAGGCTCTTCAGTGGCCTTGAGCGACTCGCCAATTCTGAACAGACTATAACCAAGAAATAGCACTTAAATAATTTGTAATATTACTTATACATCGTTGAATATTGCAATATTCGATCACCAATAAAACTCCCGAAGAATACCACACTGTATAAATAAACAAACAAATTTCTGAAATTGAATTACTCCTGAAGTAATGTTTAATCTTTAAAAATTACTTCGACTCGACGAGATTTTAATAGAGAAGGCATTTTTACGGATTATTCACGTTAATTTAATTTCGCAAATGGTACATTGTCCCGCTGTAAATAATTACAGGTAGGAACGATAAAAAGGCAACATTTCACGTGAATGTTTTCGTCTCGTCGGCCATTATCCACTTTAACGAGAACGCAAATTCGATATCAGTTCGTTGGTGCACGTAGTACAGTCACGCGCAAAAATCGAAGAACGCGTGACGCGTTTTAATCTCGGTTGTCTGTAACCGTTGTTTATTGCTATACCCGTCGAGAAGAATGAATACCGCCATGACTTATTAATGATAGGAGCGGAGAGTGTAAAATACCGACCAAGAGGATTTCCTAGCAGCAAATTCGTTCTGCGTTCGACGGTACGCTGAAGGGTGTCTCGAAATCGACGTTCCGAATTCCAACTTTTCATATCACCCGGAAAATTCCCGTAGAATTATACTCGAAATGTTTCTTTCCAATTTTTCATTGAAATATCTTCCCGTTCGATTTTGAAAATTCTCGATTAATATCGATCATAGTGTAACGTTACAGAGACATTAATTTGCTCGGACGAAGAAGTTATTTCATCTTCTGCGGGATGAAGCTACGACTACAGCAAGAACTAAGAATGATGGGATTCTAAATCTCTCCTTCTTCGGTGAAAGAAAGATACACCTAACGGGATTACCAGGACGATATATTATTCTAGACCGTTTCTAATTTTCGCGAAGGGATGTGGCAGTAATGTCAATATCAGAATTCGTGATAAAACTTTCACTTCGTAAAGCGGGAGGTTATATATCGCATATAAACGTATAAATCAATTTAGTGAATTATAAGACAACAGTGTTTCACGTGTGATGATAAAATATCGTCAATTTCGTAAGCCGAGGAACCCAGAGGTCATTAGAAGAAGAAAATTTCTTCGCAAAATATAATTCGAATAATCTTCGAATATCTATTAGAAATGAATTCCTTAATCTCGATTATCAACTATTCGATTATTATTTAATATTACGAAGGGAAAGAATATTCAGAGAGGGATTTGGCACAAAAATCGACGGTACACCGAACATAACTTAACTTGCATGCAAGTAATCAAGGCAAAGCTTTGCAAAGACCCAAACGAAAGTCATAAAATACTTCCAGGGACATTCACGCTGTCCTGCAATTTTTTCTGCAACATTTCTGAGCTTCATAGCGGGGCTTTATCGGGACGGCTTTTAATCATCGCGCCGTGCTCCTTCCGGACACCCGTTAGATAAAAGCTCGATCTGCGACAAACGCGGTGTAAGCCATGGAAAACGGTGGAAAGTACCGCCACGGTACGATAAGCTGGAGGTATGTTGAAAAAAAAACGAGAAAAATGAAGCCAAAAAATAGAGAAATATCATAACTATACGTCACGTGGAAATATAATATACCGAGTGGCCTCGATCTAGGGTATGTTACACGGCTTTAAAAGCCTTCATAGTAGTTTTCTGCTCTGCAGATTTAAAGCCTTCTCAAGGCATACCTTTCCTCCGTTTTATCTTCATTTTTAAACTGGGAGAAACACGTACGACCTGTGTGATTATTACATAATTTGTGGACATTACGGTTATTTAATTCATAATTTTTCAGTGAAAATATTTGTTTCCTTCAGTCGTATAATTTTATTTATAATTTTGGACTATCTCAAAGACTATAATAATAAAATGAGAGATAATAAATCGAATATATACTATGAGAGGGAAAAAACATTTCTCACTGAGAATTTCTTCGGAATAAATTTCAAAGAGCATAGTCTTCCGAAAGAAGAATATTTTAACAACAAAACCGAGAAATTAAAGGTCGAAGTTAACAAAGCGGGAAAATACAAAGTTATTTTATAATAAACGTAATGAAAGTAAAGCGTAAAGAACAGTGAAAAGTGGTTTAATAAAAATTTCCATTCCCTGAAAGAAAGGCAGCCAAGTACAACGTTCAATCAAGCCGATACGAGTGTGTTTGAAACATGTTATTTAATTTGCGTTAGTGGAATGTGTAACTGTTAAATAGGAACCGTGCATGCAATTAAAATCTTCGCCCGATAAAGAACGAGGCATTGATGATCTGAACGAAAGGAGAACGTATTTATATGAGGTGCAGCCTAGAAGCAACCTGTTGCCACCGGTGATAAATAAAATGAGTGATTGTATCGTTGGGAAATTTGTGCTTCTCCAGCCCTGTGATCCTTGTCGCGCATTCCTTCTTGCTTTTAATGTCCTTCCGATTCCGCCACTGCTGCTTATCGCATTCCCATTCCACCAGCTCGCCAACTTCATATAAACACTTCCCTATTTTCCTTTATCTCTTTATTAAAATCTTAATTAATTTCCGATAATTGTTACACAACATTTGACTCGTATTCAATACCATTTTAATGACCTTCCTGTACTTTAATCATTTATTTTACTAAACTGAGAATTTCATTTCTTTTCTATTAACGCAATTATTTTGTTTTAAAAACGAAAGAATATCGTGTCATAGACGTAAATTTCACGAAAGTTTCCTAATTCTCGAATGAAAATTGAAATTAAAAACGATATCTAAGATTCCGAAATGGAACAGGTAACAATTTTCTTCCAAATTTAGTAAAAACTAACAACTCGAGTTAAACTAGCGCCACTATACAGGAATTACTATAATGTATTACTTCGTAAGAATAAAAAAAAGAACCTTCTGGATTTCTCTTTGCCAAAACGGTAAACGTTTCTTTCCAAAAATAAAAAATCGAAGTCACGTTTCGCAGAGCTATTCGTTAATTTCCATGGCAACTAAGAACCGTCCAGTAACTGAAATGACTCAAATGATTGAAAACCCGCGTCATTTAGAGATGCACGAATGATCAAGATGGCCGCGAAACGGAGTGCGCGAGATTCAAACGCGGTTCTTCGGCGACCCGGAACGATTCCGATGCAATTCATCGGCGCGTGCATGTGGCCATCGGTTGTTTCGCTATTATTTCCACGTTCTTTCCAATTTCTCCGCGACTGGCTGGAAAATAAAAGCAGGCCGGCCACAGACAATCGACGGCCAGGCAGAAAAACGAGGCGGCGCGCCGGCCGAAGGGTAGACCGGAAGCAAATATTGTCGACGCATCGGCGACGAGGAGAAATAGAAAAGCACGGCCTGGGCGAAACTGAACGAGAAAAATCGAGCCTGCAGGAACGAAGCTCGGGGCAGCGACAGAATCGAATTACGCGATACGGACCATAAAATAAATAGACGAATATTCATTCCATTCCTTCCTCTCCGCCTCTGTTTTCCTTGCTCTTGTTCGTTTTGCGGTTTGTTCTTCCCCCTTTTTCCCTTCCTTTTTCCTTTCCTTTTTCATTTCTTGTCACCTATTCCGTATTTCCTGTTAATCGATCGCTTGGATTAAATGGAGTCGCTGATCCTGGGTAGGAGGGTTGATAGCGAGTGGTCGTTCTATTTCTTCCCTTTTCTTTTTCTCTCTTTAAGGGTGGAGGATTTAATGAGAGGTATGGGAAAGTGGATTTGAATGCGATAGTTCGAACCTTGGATCTTTGCCATTCTCGCGCCCTGTGGTGTTTAAATTGTTTCTCAGATGTTATTATTTTTCATTTCTTATCGGGGGAAACTGTTTAAAATAGAATTTAATAGCGATAATCGCCAATTTTTTCCAATAATTGTTTCAAAATTTTTAAACATATTTAAAAAAACAGTTTTTATTCAGTAATGTATAAAATTTTTCCCATAAGACAAGGAATATACAAAAATTCGCAAAATTTCGTCATTAACTCTCGTCCACTATAGTAATTAATTGTACCACCGCCAAATTATTATATCTAAAATTTTTCTAAAACTTTCCAGATGCTACGATATGACCATAAAACGAGGTGCTATGTCTATATCACATATAAATTAAAAGCGAAAAAGCCTGTGTTTATTATCCAGTAAGAACTGACGAAAGAATTTCGATCAAAATCAACCAGTATAATCGCAAAAAGACAATACACTCTAAAGAGAAATCAAGAACAATGTTACTCGGGTTATTATCAAAGGCAACGGCGAAAAAATCCGTGGAAACGGATAAAAGGCAGAAAAAATGGCAAACTGCTTTCGTATTCGATCGCACGATCAACTAACTTTAATTGCAATCAAGTTTCCGCCGATTTAAAATTCCCCCTTTCATCGTCTCTATCGCGGGCTCCCTCACCGATCCTCCCTCCGGCGCTTGCGTCGTTTCAATTTTCCGCGTTTCCGTTCGCCTACAATTCAGCCGGATATCCGACGTTCCCCTTTTTCCGTGGATCCGCGCGACGAGTAATTCGAAGGCCGGATACGTTCGAAGGCGCTCGAGATTTTCCGCGATATCCATCCCCTTCGCCTTTTCCCGGCTTCCATCGAGTTCTCGCACCCACCCTCTCGCAGCCGCGAGCCTGGCTGGCTAGCTTCAAAATTGAAAATTCGCGTACCATTCTCCCGTCACGTTCCGCTAAGATACAGCGGAATCATCGCGCGGAAACCGGGAAAAGAATCACGTAGCCTGATGGCGGATCTCCGGTTTGAATTTGTTTGAACGAGCAACTTTGATCGGGGATCGGATATGAGAGGTGTGTAGTAGAATTAAAGGAAACGATCGAGGGAGAGTCGAGAATGGCTTCTGACAAGTTTCTTTCTCCTATTTTATTTCCGGGATTAGAAATGCATGGGAATGTCACGTTTTTGTCGAATATTGGAAACTCTTGAACGTGGAGATGAAACGAATGAATGTAAATCCAATTTATTCTTTATTTCCTTTTTTTTTCTGATGGGGTAATTCGTGATAATTTAGGTATGTAGATATTTTTGTCAAACATCGAGAATTCTTAGAAAAGGGGATTAGGCTTGGAGAAAATGAACGACAGAAAATGGACGCGCGAAAACGATATTATCCCTGTTTAATCGAACCGATGCAATCTGCACGATTGCAAAACTGGAAAGTTTCGACCCCCTATTCGTATATCTCCTGAAAAACGTCGACTAGACACTAACGTTCGGGCTAACCAGCGAATTTCCATGGCTCGATTTCGATTCCTTCCTCCCCCCTCGGCTCGCTTTCTGCCGTGCTATTCACGAGAAACATCCCGGATATCACGGATAGGCGGGACGAAACCGAAACGTGGTACGGCTCGTAACGGGACAAAAACTGTAATCGAATCCGGTGTCTAGTTGCCGAACTCTCTTTTCCGGTCGCGCGACTCCACCAATTTTTTTCCAACCCCCGCACCGCGGTTAGGGCGAGTCGCGATCCCCTGAACGGCCAAGCGAATTAGAGAAGTTCGCGAATGAAACGACGAATTCGCGATTAACGCGACAAACTACGAGCTCCTTTCAACGCGAGAACGTTTTGTGGAGCTGCAAAAACGCGTCGGCTGTAACGCACACTGGCGATTTATGGTAAAATGTGCCTATAATTCACCAAAAGTTTATAACAGTTAATAACATACTATCCACGACGTAAATTTATGATAAAAGTGAAAAAATGAATAAATTATTGGCTATTCGTTGAATTTATAATGTACTTGCGTTGAAATGTAATTTGCAAAAAATTTATAAATTATTACACTGATTGTTAATAACAAATTAATATTGTTACTAACAAATTGTCCATGACGTATATTTATAATACAAGTGAAAAACTTAATAAATTATTGGCTATCAAGGCGGAAAAATAATAATTAATAGGCAAATCGTCAGTTATATAAGGAGCAACGCGGCAATGATCGAGTCATTTAATAAGGTATTAATTTTTTTCTTTCTTTTATCAAATTTGTTTTGTCGCTTCTATTTACTTTTATTCGAGAATTCGAATATTATTCGAATATTCGTCATTAGGTTGTTTATATCTCATCTTCACACTTTTATTTCCTTTTCCAAGATTTTATTTATATTTTATTTACCGGAGATACTAATACGTTTATACTGCGATCCTTAGGCTAAGCTTTAACGAAAAATCTTTGAAAAACGATTCGAAGCTGAGAGTTACTCGTGCATTGTCACAATCTCGTCATCGATGGCTGAGCAATCCACAAAACTATGTCCTTGCTCGAATCAAACCCAAGGGAATTAAAAAATTAAAAACTAAAAATTCCTGCATAAATTGCACGAAAATCCTGCGTGAAGGACACGGTGGTACTCGTTCAATTCGTGCATTCTCGAGGAAAAAACAATATCATTGTCTGTTGAACGATGGTAGAGCGATTGGACGAGGGCGTGAGTGTGGTGCGTTGATCAGTATGCGGAGAACGGAACGGAAGACGTAGCTTCACCCTCTCTTTCCATCCACTCGGCTTTTCTCCGAGCCAGAGGGTTTAGTGGGGAGTTTAAAATTTCCCGAGGGGATGCAGGTCGGGGTTAGATGGACCGATGATAGGGGAGAACCGGTCCGGGAACGGAGGAACGATGAAAAACGACGAAACTCGCGATACGTGCGTGATTCTCGAACGCGGACGACTCTCGTTGCTGGAACTTTCCGGCTGAAACAATTACCAGGGATAGTAGAGAGAGGATTTTATGTGATAGGGGTTGCAGGCCGAAAGGGTGGACACGCTGACGTGTTCTCGGCGAGTTTACAAATGTACAACTGTTTTGGTACTAGATTCAGAGCAAGGAGTTCTCGCTCAACGTTTCTCTTTCTTTTCTTTGCGGTAGTAGAGAGGGTGCATTAGAATTTATAATTGGTCAGAAGGAGCAGGAGGAATTTTTCAAGTCGATTTTGTCGAGGAATCAATTTTTTGTATTCATTTTTGAACGTAGAATTCCTTTAAATATTTTTATTGGAAAATTAGGGCTTCAAATTATTTTTAAACTACAAGATAGTACTTTTCGTGTCAGATCTTTTATATATTTATTAATAAATTGTTTATCAAAATATATGAAAAGATTGGTCTAGGTACTTTCAAACCACATATTTGAAAATTTAACAACCTGTAAACTGTAATAGTTTCCAACTTTCTCAGAATTTATAATTCCACGGCACCTAGCGTGACTTAAAAAAAATACTTCCCACCAACTACCACAATTTCCACAAAAATCTCACGACCGTGAGCTTTTAGAAAACCACATGAAACGTTCATCTACCTTCCACACTCCTCTCCTCGCGCTTAGAAAATTCTAAAATAATTCGACGTGCGAGCGAGCAGCGTCGAACTCGAAGAAGTGAATTCCAAGCGAGCCGCGAATTCCATGGACAATTGGAAAGCAGGTTCGGAAGCGCGTAATTTCCAAAGAATAAAGATTAGAAAGAACAATCGGAGGGCGAGGGATTGGAAGCTGAGACCGCAGGAGGTCGGACGGGAAACGGAAGCCGTTCGCGTTTAATCTGCCATTATTCGATATCGAGCGAGCCACCGGCGGTCGTGATCACGAGCAATCGCGACGGCTTAAAGCGAACGACGCTTTTGTCTCGCAAGGAAAGGACTAAAATGGAGGGCGCAAATTAATGGCGGCCGCGAGTGGAGTATTCTGTAGTTCTTTCGTGGCGTCTTCTGGCAGGAAGCCGGCCGGGAAAAAGCGGAAAAAGTGTTAAGCGCGTGGAAGTGGCTATAGCTGATGGAAGTAATGGTCCTTGGGAAAAAGGAGGAAGCCAGGCTAAGGATCCTCTCTAACGTCCGGAGGTCTATACGTTACCATATCTCTGGAACAGTAACATACTTTTCCTCTAATCTATTACACCGACGCGCACCCAGCGCCATTTTTGCACGCCGTGGCACCTTCGAATTTTCATCGATCACCACGGCAAATTCCCTTATGGAACGATTCACTTACGACTCGCGCGAAACCCTACGAGGGGAATTTGTTGGACCGTTTCATCGATCCTCCCGAAATTTGGCACCACGCTGCTCTTTCCACTCCATCTTTCGCGTGTTCGTGTGTGTATATGTCATTCTGCGTGTGCGTGTGTCTCTCCTATCAAGGGAAATCGGAGATCAAGGATTTGGAGGAAAGGTTGAGAATTTCGGAACGTATATTTAATTAAACGGAATTTAATTAGTCGCAAATATTTGCCAACCCGAATTCCCTGTATTCTAGCCCCTTGTTCGCTGTTTATTACGAGTATCGAGTCGAGGGATTTTTCGGAAAAGAATATTCGAGTACTCCAAGATATTTCTAGGAACGAATACTGACCCGAAGAATTCTTTTTAGAAATGAATACCAAGTCGAGGAATCTTTTCTAAATGAATACCGAGTCGAGGAATTTCCTAAAAATGAACATTTTAAACGAGTCACTTTAAAAAATAAATTTTGTACAATTTAAAAATTAGTAAATTAATTGAAAAAGGTAAGAAAGACTGGAGGTTATCATTGTTGTATGATTTTTAAACTCGCGTCCAATTTTTAGTATTTAAAATGACATCTAGAAAATTAGTATTTTATTTCCATGCAATTTTTCGACAGAGAGAGTAACAATTAATAGGATATAATTAAAATACCGTGAATTTCTCAAATAAAATTTCTCGCCTAGTTAAATATTTGTTATTACGTGTACACGGTGTGTACATTGTTTTTACTGGTAGCTGAGAATGAACTTTTTATTATCATCCGGGTAAATATTCTATGTGCGTTCTGCTCAGAAATTTCATGCGTCAGAGTGTTAAACGATTAATTGTAATATACTTGAAACGCGAACAGTCCATTTGCGTTCAGCGCATGGAAAGCTTGTATAATCACTGGTGCAACATTTGTCATCCTCACACTCGCATGCCGCACGCGAACACGATTTTGTAAATTTAAAAATTATTACACGTAACGTGGAAAAACCATTTACTCCATTTTTCGCGTAAAAGAAACCGCGTTATCGTGTATACCAAAAAAAAAAAAAAAAAAAATAAGCAAATAAATAAATAAATAGATAAACAAGAAAATAAAAGAACGAAGAATCAACGTGAAAGAGTTGAAAACGGAGTCGGTGACGTTTTTATTTTGAAATATATTTTTATTTCGAGAAATATTCGAAATTTATATCCCAGGGAGTACACTTGAGCGTCGTGGAGAGCAAACTAAGATGAAAAGGCAGGAAATTGTGTTCCTTGATCGCGTCGAAAGTGTAATTTAACCCTCTCTTATCAGCCGAGGTAAGCGAGTTCTAAAAAAAAATTGCAGCCACCCTTAATCTAAATGTAAACGCTTTACGAGACATCGACGCGAGTGCCTCTTTATTTATCTTCCCCATAACATGCTACATAATATCAGGCTGGCCTGTCGAATCGAGTACTAAAAATACTCGTAAAACCACCCTCTTGAAACAGCGGCTCTCCTCACGTGTCAGAATCGAGCCTCGCCAACGCAACTCTCGCGCAAACTATTTTTTCCCGTTACGCTTTTTATCTAACTATATTACAGAATATGGCAGGGACATTTTAAGTAACCTCACAGCGATGGAAAAAGGACATTTTTTATGGGGAGGAAAGGAAATTTTGGAAAAAATTGAAATTCAAAAAATTATCCAAAGATTTCCGTTGTAAATTTAAGTTGAGCTTGTATTATTTAATGATTCCATAGAGATTATGTATAATGTTCGAGTTTAAAAATGCAGAGAACTCTATGGCCGAACTTAATAACTATGATTTACGACTATTACAGTGTCCACGATGCTACACCACACCCATCCCACACCTCCCTCCACACTCAATCCACGAATAAATAAAAATAAAACAAAAGAAAAAATCCGAAAATGTTTTAAATATTCACGAAGAGTTTATAAAACCTACGCACCACGCGTTTTACAAAAGTTCGATTCATTAATACCCCTATAATCACCAGTAACCAAAAGATAAAACCAATCAGTCGTTATTTATTCCCCAAATTCCAATTGTTTCAAAATCCACAATAAAATATCCAAACCAGAAAATACAATTCGCAAGAAAGACGCAGAATTCTCGCAACGAATACATTCTAAAAAATCACGAAAATTCGATACCCGATTTCGTCGCTTGCCACCATCCCCGATTCTACGGCACCCCGAAATCCATCTGAAAGAAAAAAAACAACCCCGAACAAGAAAGAAGAAAAAAAAGGAACAAAACCGGAGAGAAAGCGAAAGCGGAAAAAATGCAAAACAAAATCGCGCAATGTTCACAGAGGTGGCTAAGGGCGACAAATAGGAAAAAGTTGGGCCAGCCGGCGGGCGAAAATATCGTGCCACGTGTTACCCTGAAAAATTAATCGTTTCAGGACTCTCCAGGGAGAGAGAGAGAGTGAGAGAGAGAGTGGGGCCGTGGCAGCCGGTCCTGGAGGACGAGTTAGCCCGTAAATTCCGGGCGAACGCGACGCATCGTCCGGCCGGCATGAAAATTAATGACAGGGGCGTGATAGGGGGTGGTTCCGGCGGGCAAGTAACCCTCGAAGACCGCGCGGAGGTGGCGCTGGCGTGGCAATAATGCAAACAGACACGCGATGATCCGCGATGGCTCGTTAGCAGAGGCGAGGAGCACGTAAGTCATACGTGTGCTCCTGCAACCCCTTGACGAGGGTTGCCTACGTGTTTCCCGCGCCGCGACCATCCGAGAGCCCGGAAACCAACCCCCGTCCCGTCTTCCCCCGTTCTGCCACGCGCTTTAAGGGTTTTTTAAACGGGCCAGGAAACGCGCAGTTTGTACGACGCCTTGCATCGAGCGTGCCATCGGAAAAGGGAATTTTCTGCTCTTTTCGCGGCCGGAGAGCAGGAGTAAAAGGGATTGCTACGGGTAGGGTAGGGTGGCTTCGAGAAGTTGCGTTTTGCGTTCGACTGGGTAAGCGTGCCAGCGGGGGTGGATGGTTGCTGCGCTACAAATTCGAGTTCAAGGGTTGTCGTCGATTTTTCTAGGGGAGGGTGTCGTATAGGGAAATTGCGAAAAGGTACAGTGGGGAATTATGCCTATTTTATTTATTTCTGTTTTAATTTATTTATTCCAGGTGTTTCGTGTTCTCAATTTACAATTTTATTTGTCACAGTAGGAATTTGTGTTTTATAACAT
Organism: Euglossa dilemma; assembly: GCA_002201625.1. Classification (NCBI taxonomy): domain Eukaryota; kingdom Metazoa; phylum Arthropoda; class Insecta; order Hymenoptera; family Apidae; genus Euglossa; species Euglossa dilemma. The sequence goes on from NIJG01000029.1 coordinate 4,171,497, forward strand.
TATTTGCGACGTTATAAACGTTGAATTTTATTTTATTCAGAATATTGTCGTCGAATTTTGTGGGGATGGGTGTCGTATAGAGAAATTGCGAAAAGGTACAATGCGTTTTGTAACATTATTTGTGATATTATAAGCGTGGAATTTTATTTTATTTAGAATACTCTATTTGTGGAGTTTCGAACGTTAAATTAAATAATTTTATTTAAAATTCTGATATTGCGATTTGTATAACAATATAATTTGATGTATAATAGAGACGCGTGGTGTGTGAAGTTAAAAATCGCATATTTCCAGGAATTCCTGCTATGAACGTGTTTTATAAAAGTCGAATTAACTATACGCGAATTCGGGTCGCTTGTTAACTAATTGGGTTCGGGATTGCACGTTTTCAGCAATTAGCAGCGAGAACGACTGATTTAAGCGGAACAGCTCGGAGCAAGGTTCAAGGATAACGGCGGAAGATTCATCGGCTAGCTCGGAAGGACTTAGCGGAAGCGTTAAAGCAAACGGTACTTAGAATCGAGCCGAAATCAATACCTTCGTACGTCTTGAACACGACTGGCAAATCCTCCAGCTTCCGACTCCTGCAGCTATCATATCGGTTAATTTAGAGTAAACAGAAACACCGGTCTTTCCAAGTCCACGTCGGAATGAAGTCGATAAAATTTCCCAATTATTCCCTCCTACCTACCAAAATACGTTAACAAACATACGTGCCAAAAATTGTGAAATCATTCTTTGTTTTATTTCCCTGCGAGAAATAAACAAAACACGCGAAAGAACCAATTACCTACGCTTCCTAAAAAACATAAATAGCAAATATATATATATATATTCACAATTCGATGTGTCATAAATTTCCTTAAAAAAGAAACTGTACCCTTGAAAAATCTTTATTAATTTCCAATTGATTTCCAACGCTTTCTAAAAATTGTAAAGAATAAATTCCCCACGAAACAAATTTCCAAAAAATATTCTTCATTGCCAGAGCTTTACCACACCCCCTGAAAAACAAACTAATACTCACTAACTAGCCACAAATTTTCCCAAAGAAGAAGCACGCGGAAGAAATGACCGATTTATTCCGGTTTAATTCGATATTTGAATAAAAATCCACGCCTCGGGGAACGTGGTCACTCGTGGATAAATAATCATAGACCCCGGAAGCGGGAGTAAGAGAGAAGATAACCGGAAGAGATACAAAGAGATAGAAGGAATCGCGAGGCGGCCGCGGCGGAATCAGCGATTAGGGATGCGGCTGG
>NIJG01000029.1:4172879-4279547 GCA_002201625.1 Euglossa dilemma
TGGGTGCGTCCTTTAACCGTCCCATACCTCTGCGATAATCAAGCCCTGGATCTGGAGACGCTGCTAGATCCTCTTCTCGATCCTCTCTCTCCTCTTCGCCGGATTGCGACGCGCTCGGAAACAATCGCGAGCCGAGTCGCCTAATTGCGCCGCCTGGAATTTCCCTGTGATCGCTTTCGTTCGATTTTCTTCCTCGTTACGTCCCTCCGCGGGCTTTTCTTCTCTTCTCCTCCCTTATCCTTCGCGGTTTACTCACCGAAGCTCTGCTCCTCGAAATCCTCTCTCTCCGTCTTTCGATTCCAACGCGTTCGTTGGTAAAGTTGGTAAAAGTGGATGGAATGTTTGAGAAGGTAGGAGATCGTTAGCATGTAAAATGTCCAAGTCGACTGCCGCTTCTTATCCTGCTTTGTGTTTCGCTCTCTGTGTTTCGTGTCGAACCTACTCCTCCTCGTGGTAATGCAGTCTCTGGTGGACGCAAAGGAAATTTGTCGAGGACCAGTTGTTAGGATGTCTGTTTATATTTTCCTGACGTTCTTTGCCTTCGTCTATGGTATGTTAATATTTTCTGTCCCCTCTTTTGTTTACCTTTGCCCCGTTCTTTCTTCCTTTGTTTATCCCGCGTTTATATCGTTATATATCTTCGAGGGGTTGTTTACGTTCTCCAATAGCGGGTTCATATCCTTCGTTACTCCTTCTTCGCGTTTCTTTACACCCTTATTTGCATCCTCGCGAGGTTCTACTCCGCTGTCCAGTGTTTGTTTCCATTTCTCGCTGTTCATTTACATCCCCCAGCTGCGCGTTCGCATTTTCGCGTGATCTGTTTACGTAATCAGCTGTTCGCTTACATTTTCCACTCGCGAATTTACATCTCTGCCTGTGAACTCGCATTCGTTCGAGTATCGGAGTGCCTATTTACATCGGTACCGTCTTCCCTTACATTCTTCGAACCCATCTCCGACATCCGATCATTCCTTTATTTCCATATAATCGCTTTCACTCTGCGATATTACGTTTCTCAACCTAGGTTCCTCGGATAGCCGAGACAATTACCCAAAACGGCCAGAAAAATTCTACTCGCTCCTTTATGGCGTTTCCTTCGACCCTTAAAACCCACGACCATTCCGGGCAATCCTAACTCCATCTCGCAAACCCTATTCCGTCCTCGAGAAACCGATCGCGCCTTCGCCATCGTCCAAACCACCCATCCATCTCTCCTCTCCGACGACTCAAAGCGATCAGCTGGAAAACTCCGGTGAAACTCGGGTGTACAGAGGTCCCTTTGACTATTTCCCGCCGCTTTCCTCGCGGCAGCTCGCGAGAAAGCCCACGGAGGCTCGTTCGATCGCTCATAAAATACGCGTTTCGAAGAGGTCTTTCGATCCACGGTTTAAATATTCAGCCAGCCCTGTTCCTTCGCCACCCCTCGCCCTCCAATCAAGCGACCAGCGTCGCCGCTTTTACGCCCGCATCCTCCACAAAAGCCCTCGAACCAGCTGTCGAATGGATACGCCAGCGAATCCTTCACGACTCGCCCTTTCTGCCGATGTTTACGATCCTGTTCGCCCATCGAAAGGAAACGAGCTCCGACGCGTGTGGATTCACCGGTGGAACGACCGGTTTCGGCATTCACGCCTCGCGTCCCGACGCTTCAAGCCCGCTGTAAAATGATATTTCCTTCGTTCGGTTCGGCTGGATTAAGTCACGTCACAGGGGAGTTTTGATTTCGCGGACGTCTTGCACGGGTTTCGTGACCGGTCGTTTTACGAGCAACGGGATGACTGCAGATATGATTCTTTTTATTGGTTTCCCGTATTCCGCTTTTTTCCTTTTTGTCCTTTTTTTTTTTTTTTGTTTTTGAGAGACGGAAGTCGTAGGTGACGTCGGGACGTTTCGTGTCGGGGGTTATTGGGATTTTTAGGGATGGTCATAGGGAAGGTTTATTGCTTTGCATTCGAGTGTGATGAAATTTCGTGGAATCGGAGTGCACGGCACTTTTCTTTCTGGTTTTGGATTAGATTTGGGTAATTTAAATTTACGTGTCATTAGTGTGTCTTTTTTTTCGTGTACCGTTTACGTTGAATCGCATTTGGAGAAAGAATTATAGAGAGAAAAGAGAATATTTTTCTTTAATTATCGTTAGTTTGTGTGGCACTGGCTTTAATCATTGGAAGATACAAACTCATCCACGATACTCATTTGAGTAGAAGTGTTGGATAAATATACAGGATATTCGTAGTAATATAAACCAACATTTTTTTTCTACAGTATACTATACAATAAGCATACTTTATTCTTTCATATTTCGCAAACGAAGATGACCTCAGATTCTTCGACACTTTTTAGAAGCTCCCTGTGCACGAGAAAAATGCTCGTCGAGATTATCACGAACACGCTGTATAATAAGAAATATTGTATAAAAATTCGTAACATCTAGAAAGAGAGAGAGTGCAGCGATATCTGTTAAAAATATCTGTCAGAAAAATTCCACCGGTTACCCACTTTGACCGTCCACAGTCGCCACTCCCGTGACATCGGAATGAAATATTCAGCGAGATATTTCATCCGCCGTTTGAACAGAGACAGACGGTGACTTTCGGCGGCGATAAACTTCAAGGAAGGCCGTATGAAATAAAAATAACGCTGAAACGTGTCCCGACCGCCGAAACTCTGCAATCAGACTTTCCCGACGCCCTTTAGTTCCCCGATTAACGCGGCAAACCTGCAAGAGAAAACGGTCTTTCGGCGAAAGAAAATCGGGACGACGCAAATATTTGCCCGATTCCCTTTCGTCCTCCTCGCGTCAACAAAAATATTTTCTCCGGGCTCAAACGTTCGTCGAGCAATCTGTCGCGTGCGTCACGTCGATTCGCGTTCTGTTCTCCGGCTCGGAATCGAAAATTCGAGTACTCGGATAAATCCCGGGACAAATCGCCAATCGAATAGACGAAGCAAAGGTCGCTGAAACAGAGAAATAACCGAGAAATCCCGTTTCCGGATTTTCCATCCGTCGCGATGACTTTGGGATTCGGGGATCTAGGAGAATGTTCGTCCCGATTCGGAGGATACGAATTACGATATTTTTATCGATCAACCGAGTCGTTAAGGGAGGAGAGTTTTTATCGGGAAGTATTGCGGAATATTCAGTCGATGCAGAGGAGTCTGCCCTGAGCGAAACTGGAAGAAGCACGGGACTCAAAGAGGGCCAGCGGTGCACCAGATTGGATTACGCCCAATCAGCTGTTGCGGAACTTTGTAAGATAACAGGACACAAGATACTCTTTAACAGACCAGCGAGCAAGTCTGAAATCAAAAGGGGTATTTTTCTGGAAAATTCAGAGTATCTTTGCGGATGCTAGGAGAGTTTGTTGATAGTTTCGAGATGACAGGCTTCGAATACTTTGTTTATTCAGTTGCTGAAACTGTTTATCTGCTTTTGCCGAATTAAGAGCAATTTTATTAAATTCGAATGGTGTCGTGAACTTGTCAGTTGCTCCTTGGCAAATATAACTCGAATCCTGCTTAATCGAGCGATATGAAATTTTGTGATCGCTGACCAATGCTTTTGCTAACCAATGGACCTACGAACTCGCGTTTTTAATCCAACATCGAGCTAGAAAAAGACACCAGTATCAGTGTATCATGCCACCTCGGATGAAGTTAGCTGGAATGCTTCCAAAAGGATACGGTTTACACTTGGAATCCTCAATTTTGATGACTATCTCTGAGTAATAGAGATATTTGGACAAGGACAGCGAAGATTTAGGCTGCTATCCAGAGTCGGGTTAGCACTCTGCAAAGTTAGGTGAAGAGTACTAGAATTAAGAAAGCGATTACTCTTGTATTTTCCGTTTTGAATAATTCAAAACGTCTCGATCTTCCGAATTTTCTGACAGAATTTCAAGAAATTCGCAAACGAAATAGCACGCTGAGGAAAAATTCTACCACCGACTTCCTCTTTTCGGCATTTACCAATTCGAGCGGTGATCCTGGGATATCCTTGAACCCGAAATTACAAAGAAACGGCGAGACAACGCCTGGTCTCGGCTGTTTTCGCAATAACAGGCTCTTCGGCGTTACACGACGGAGTCTGGCAAAGGAGTGTTTCCTCGGAAAACACGATCAGCGACGTAAATCCAAGAAAAACTCTCGGTTAAGGCCGTCAGACCGGGTCGTTTGCCGTCACGACGGAGGCCGTCCCGTTTCCCAATATCGATGCAAATCTTTTTGCAGCCGGTTGGTGGTCGCTCGAAGGAAACGTTCGCTCGAAGGGAAATTAATAGCTCGTCCCGTTTAACGGCAGCCAGCGCCGGTAAAACGCGTCGTCGCGACGTCGTGGAAATATATTACCGCCGGCGCAAACGTCATCGCTGAATATTCGGGATTTCTAGTCCGCGGGGCTTGATTCCGCGACACAATTTCGATGCAAATTCCCGGGGTACGAGCCGCCTCGCTCTCAGTGTCCCGAACAGACTGCCATTTCCCTCCGACTCTTTGTTTTCGGCTCGTAAGCCTGGAAAAATTTATTTCCGCCTTCCGGATCTTCCGAGAATTTCGCTAATCTCGCGCGAGGTGAGACTAAGTGATTAGCCATGGTTCAAACGTGACTCGAATCGGGCTGTGACCCGCCGAGAGAACCTTTCTTGGATTCTAAACTCGCAGAGAGAAGAAAAAATTATTTCTTCTTCTTGGACGCTCGAAAAATTCCTGTCTCTAGCGACGAAGCGAAAGAATATCGCTGTGACCAAGTATTCCAAGTCTATGACCCGTGAAAAATTTATTTCCTCGTATTTTTCGAAAATTCCCTTTCACTTTAACTTTACGTGGAATCGTGTTTGGTGTCCAAAGAAACCGCAGAAGAATATTTTCATAGTACGAAAGAAATTGTCGAATTAACCACCGAAACCACGAGAACTTGGCCAATTTTCACGCGTGAAATCGCTGAATGCAGAAAAAGCCAGCGCAACAAATATTCCAGCCGAGCCCTAGTGCTGATCCATCTCGATCCACTTGCCCACACGATTCTCTACACGCGGACAAGAAAAGCCCGAGAGCAAGATCTCTTTCGCTCATCATTCACCCCCGGAGACCCCTCGCCGAGAAGCCAAAAACGCGACTGCACCGCAAACCACTTTATCTGCAGCAGCTGGAGCAAAAAGAAAATTAAAGCCGACGGTATCAACCCGTGGAAGTTCCTTAACCGCGAAGAAAACCGAGCAGCCGGCCAAGAGGATCGGAGGCGGGCTGAAGCGGAAAGAGAGAGGGCTGCAAGCTCGGCTTGCAGCGGCCCCGAACGACAGCGGCAACGATCCGCCATCGAATCATCCCTCCTTGCCCGGACAGTGAAGGAGCGGCGAGATTAGACGGCCGCGCCGCTCCCGGGCTTTATATCCCGTAATTATGCAAAGAAGAGCCCGGCGTAGGTGGCGGAATCACGCCGCGATTCTTTCCCGTGTCCCATTTGCCGTATTTCACGCGCCATCCCCGTCCCTTCCGCGGCGGAACGCTCGCAGCGAAGGGTTAAACGGCGGAAAACGACCGGCCGTGAAGGAGCTGCAGCGCGTCGACTTCATTCCCGGTTCCCCGGCTCGGTAAATTCTGCCACGCCGGCCGAAGAAGCGAAACGGTGTAACGCGGGAAAGAGAGATGGGACTCGAATTAGAAATGGGGAGCGGGGGATGATCGCCGAGTGGCGGGCTCTGTTCTACCAGCAGCTCCAGCTTTTCACTTTAGGCCGCTCTCCCGCCACGGGATATCGCCTTTAAGGGGATGCTTCGAATAAATCGCGAGGTTAGTTCTTTTTTTACTACAGAGGGCATGGTTTGCGGGTGATGTTTCAGTGTTTCAGTACGGAGATGTAGACGAAAAAATGATTTCGTTGATTTTTTGGCAGACGATTGGGCGACGATTGGTTTGGTCACTTTTCGATTATGTACCTTTTTGGGAGAAGTGACGTGAGTGATGTCTGAGGGATTTTTTTGTATTTTAGGCGACGTTTGGAGACGGTTTAATGATCTTTTGTATAAGATTTTGAGAGAATTGGTGGTGGATGATGTTTGAGGAGATTTGAGTTAGGGGGATGAAAATGAAGATGTATGACAGTTTGATGATTTCTTTTTTATATTTTGGTAGACGTCTAAGGGTGGCTTGAATTTAAAGAATGGTCTAGCTACTGTGTAGATATTTTGGGAGAATCGATAGCGGGCGATGTTTGAGATGGTTTGCTGACTTCGTCCATATTTTAGGAGACGTTTGGGGATGAATTGGTGACTCTGTTGAAATTTTGGGCGCATCGTTGACGGGTGATGTTTGGAGATGCTCGAGTTCAAGTGATGAAAATGTTTTCTGTTTTCTGCTTGCGTCACACTGGCCAAATATTGAAGTGGCGAGCTTAGGGCTAATGGTGACCTCACTCGTACATCTACAAAGAGTACATTCTGGTCTCTTCAGAGCTTTCACGGTTAAATAGCCATCGTAAACCTAAGTCATCTCGAGGCTTCCTAACCCGAGCCAGGAGTCAATCACGTTTATTCATACTGTCGCAAAGTAACCTTCGTGTCTCCATAAAAAACCATATAGCAATATAAAAGTATTAATAAATAATAGTAATATAAAAAAAGCCACCCCCTGAAGAAATTCTTCACACGCAAAAATGAATTAATAGCGTAAAAGTAACAATGGATTATTAATGTAATATTCCAAATTCTCAAGGAAGACTCGTTTAACCACTGGATCATCGAGAAAGAAAGATCATCGATAGCGGAATGAATTTCCGAATTTCCCAACAGTCCGTGCACCCCTCGATTGCTAATCGATGAGGAACGAAAGAAACGAGAGATAAAAGAGCTGGTTTCAGTCCGAGCTCCCGGAGAGTCTATCCCGGAGCGTAAATATCCTCCGCAAGATTGGAACGCGGAAATTGTCCGTTTCTAATCCGCTTCTCCTGTTCGTTCTTGTGCCTCGACTACGAGATAATCTCGAGTCGAGTAGCAGAGACAATAGGGAAACAATTGAAGCGTTGCGTAGCCGAGAATTCGCTAAAAATTTCACCGAACCAACTCGATCTCGTCGGAAATGGGACGTCGAGGTTTCGGCGATTAAAGGACCCACGCGATCGGATAAACGAGAACACGCGTTTAGATGGGATCCGCGTCTAGGAAATTTAAGATTACTAACACGCGTGATTCGGGGTTGTATAATTTGTTTCGCGCGAATGTCGACAAGAAAGCGAAGTTCTGAGCTGGTGTATAAATTACGAGTGGCAAGAGTGCACGGTCGCTGGAATATAATAAAAAGTTCGACAGCTTTCTAGGGGAAAAGTGGCGGTCGCGGTGCTCGACGGGCGTGTTACCAGCCGAAACAAGAAAAGACCGAGATGGAATTGGACGCGGAGAAACGCAAACAAGCGGTGGATGTCGATAATAAAATTCGAGATGCATTTACATCGGTGTTCCCCCAAGTATTTGCCAAAAGCCGTTCGACGATCGAGCGAAACGCACACGAGCCTCGGTTTCCCTTTTCGATACACCGCAAACCTGCTCCCGGTATATTTCCTCCGCGAATATTTCATTGGGACGACAAAACCACGCTGTGTTTACACTGTTAACGTAAACTGCAATCCGGAAAGGAGTTTTAATTTATTTTAACAGATTCGCGGCTGAAATAACGGCGCAGGATAAATCCCTGGAGGCTAGAGACTTTGCCGAGTTTCGGTTAGACGGTTTCGGGAAATTCCGATTCCGCGGTAATAATTAAGACCGTGGGAAATAAATACGTGATTAAAACAGCTCGTACAGGCCTGCTTTTGCGATACGTCCTACTATGGATAAGATATCCGTATTATTTTTCTAATAATTGATGACACAGACCTTTGCACCTTTGTATCTAGGTCTAGAAGGTCTATTCGCAAGCAATGTGAAATATTCACAAATATCCTGAGAAACAAACGAATGGCTAAATTACTTGCACACGCTTTCTTCTGCGATTCACTCTTCAAACATCGCGATTCTTTTAATTATTGTACGATAAATAGTTAACGATGGAGGCTTCGATATAAGCTCTAGGTCTAGCTCTAGATCTATATGCTACCAGGATGAGATACGACGAATAAAAATTGCGAGAATTAAATTAGTTTACTTAACAAACGTCAGTTTCCGCGATTAATCCTTCGCACACTGTGATTTTTCCAATTGCTCGCATGGGTTGCTGTTTTTCAATTGTGATATAACAGAGACGCTTTTATCGCCTGTCAGGATCATATTTGTTATTTAGAAACGATCGCGTCGAAAACGGTAAGCGCCGTTTGGAATCGCGACAGTGGATACAATGAAACAACACAGACGGCAAACACGATGATCGGAAAATCTAATCTAAACTTGGCATTGCGGAGAACATGTTCGAGTTTGATCATCGGATTGATCGGATTACCCAAACTGTTGAAGTACATCCACATCCGGTGTAAAGCTGATCGTTCGATGCAGTTATCCTCTTCGACTTCCGTCTGAAGATGTCACAGATTCCCTCTCCCTGACCTCGAGTATTTCAAACATTTTCCCTCGCGATAAACTACGAGCACAGGTGATGAAACGAGTGCGAAAAAAAAGGAAAAAATTCCAAAAAGTTGGTGTAAAAATTATTTAGAACCACCGCTGGCATGAACACGCCGATGACTCAAACTTGAAACTCCGGGAAACGCGGTTCAACTCGTTCTATAATTTCCACTGTTCTACGCACAGTGAAATACAAATAGCCCACCCCTAATTTGCACACTGGACCAGAGCATTAGAATTACCGTTTCAGCCCTTAATTTCCATACGAAACTTTGCGACTTCCGCTCTGCTGCGTTTCGGCGCACAAATTCCACACCTTTATCTCTTTTTTTTCCAACCCCCTGCTGCCCCTTGGTACAGCGTTCTCTGGTCTCGGTGTACAGTTTACGGGAAAAATGGCCGCGTTACACGACATTAAAGAAGATGGCCTCGAAACACCTTTACGGGTTGTCCACTTTAATCACGCAGTTGTTCGAAACAATCTCCGTTGTACAGTGTCGGTAAAAAATTTCAAATTCCTCCTAATATTCGTACTATGTGTACAAACAAAACCAAAGGCGGATTAAAATTGATATAATGGTCCCTTTTTTACATTCAACCCCTATAAAGACGAATCGGGAATTTTTGGAACAAGTGTGTATAGTGTTTTGATAAATATCGTATCTGTATTTAACTATAAATATCTGTATTATTGATAGTAATAAATTTAAATAAAATTTTTTGGGGATTAATAGGAAGATATCGAGATTTGGGTTACGTTCGAGACACAGCGATCCCTATTCTCGGTTAATAGTAAATATAAGCGAGTTAATAAAGATGGAGGGTGAAATTTATCCCCTTCGGTGGATAAGGGAAGTTGGAATCGCGAGGAATCGCGAGGATAACTGTTCTAAAGGGGTGTGTAACGTGACCGCCTCGCGTTTACATTTAATGGCCGGCTACACTCCTTCGTTCTCACCCCTCGGGTTTTCTCCCCTGTTTTTTCGACGATCTGACCCGTGAAAAGCATATCGACTCGGCTGATCTTCCAACGGCGGGGATTAATTTTTACCCTCGCGGCCTCGTGCCGCACTTAATTTGCCGTGAACCCGGCTCTCACCCCCACCGTTCACACCCGCGATCAAGTCAACCAGTCACCGCCGCCCTGAGCGTTCGAACGCTGATTCTCGTTTCGTGAAATTGCCTGTAAACGACCCCGCTTTTTCTGGTTACTTTCCACACATAGCCATCATTCGTTGAGCTTTTATTTCCGCGCGACGTTTGAAGGGTGTGCGGAAGAATGGAAAATTCGGAGGGATGGAAGGAGAATTGATAAGCGGGGTAATTTTTTCTAGAGATATTTCCAGAAATTTTCAGAAGCTTTCAGCGACTGTCTTGAAGACGAAATTTGGATAAGAGAAGATTCGAATTTTGTACTTTTCGTACCACGTATTTTTTAAACGATATTTAATAAACGAAGAAATTATTGGAGAAATTTACACTTGGATTCTTCCCTTCAAACTGTTAGACAACCTTTAAATGACATTGAAAATCGTACGAAAGAGTTCCATCTTAGTTTCGAAAAGTTTTATCAACGATTTCAGGTGAATTTACAAACAACTTGAAACGATATTCTCTGTAACCTGCAAATAAACTTAAAAATTCTGCAAACAATTTTTAATGTGACTTAAAATCCCATCAACGATTTTCGATAAATCCAGAAATAAATTCCTCGACTCTAGCACACCCTGAAACATCTGCATACGACCTAGCACAACTTCCAACTAAGTTTCGAAAAGTTTTATCAACGATTTCAGGTGAATTTACAAACAACTTGAAACGATATTCTCTGTAACCTGCAAATAAACTTAAAAATTCTGCAAACAATTTTTAATGTGACTTAAAATCCCATCAACGATTTTCGATAAATCCAGAAATAAATTCCTCGACTCTAGCACACCCTGAAACATCTGCATACGACCTAGCACAACTTCCAACTAACATCTGAAAACTCTGTCACCCGAAATAACCTATAAACAAATATCTCGACGCTAGAACGCGATCATGGAACATCTTCAAACACTCGTTCGAACTTCCCAACAACCCTAAATACTAAATAACCTCTAAATGACCTCGAGATTACCTCGAAGATCCCAAAGATCTCGAAGAATCTCGACTTCCTGCTAAACACCCTCGAAATTATCGAGCAGCAATTCCATCTCCATCGACTCCTCGGCTTCTCTCCGCCATCTTCCCACCCTCGCAGTCTTCTACTCGCGCTTCATCGCTTCGAAAACTCAACAAGTGATAATCCCAACGCTCGACGAGCAACCCTCTCTCTCTCTCTCTCTCTCTCTCTCTCTCTCTCTCTCTCTCTTTCTCTCTCTGTTCCCCTCTCGCGGAGAAACGGAAGCGCGAAGCGGGTTCAGTCGTCTTTTCTCGAGTAATTTTCCCACCCCTACGGTCCCCCTGCGTTCACTGTTCATCTTCCCTGATTTTCTCCGCGATTTTCCCGCACCGAGGTTCCCACGGAATTTTCGCGTCGACACGTCGCCGCCTGTTTGCCAACCTCGCTAACCGAACGTTCGCGGTTATTCGGAAAATTCGCCGGCTGCACACGCGCGCTAATCGCGCCGCGAAGAAGGCGGCGGCTAGGCCGTTTCCGGTTCCCGGATTCTTTTCACCACCACCACGGACGAGCGTTGGAAATTTAATTGCCGTGCACACCGACCTTCCATAAACGCTGCGCTGCGTGTCGGAAAAATTTCCCTGAACGCCGAGCGGATTTTTCAGACTGTTTTCCCAGAGGAAACTGTTCGTATTAACGGTCGTGGATATTCGAGGGGGTGAGAGCGCGAGGGTTCTTGCAAATTTTAGGTACATGTAATATTACGCGTGTTTATTTGCCTGTATTTCCTTTCTCTTTCTCTCTCTTTCGAGTATCGCTAGTGTTGGTAATTATTCGAATGCAAGGATGGTTTCGTTCCTTGGAAATATTTCAATGGAATTTTCGTGGTAAGGGTAGTTCACGTGTTTCGAGTAACGTTACCTCTTGTAGCAAGATGGTTTTCCATCTATCTCGCTAGCGCCACCACGGTTCGTATCTCCGATAAATAATCGCTGAGTTACTTTCCAATTTTATTTTCTGATAAAATCTCGAAACTTTATTCTCGGTACGAATTTCTATTATCTCCGATAAATATCGGGACGAGAAGTTAAAGGGGTATAATTCCTACAAATATTCTTCGATAAGAAAGACACGTTTTAGTCAACGATCGAATCACGGCCAAAAACGATTCCCAAAATTCACTCGTGACGTCGAGTACGAAACGATGCTAGCGAAATACGGATTTCGGCGCACTAAAACTGGGAATTAACAGGGAACCGGACGGAACTATTAATTGACAGAAATGTATCGCGTTAATATGAAGAATTACAAGGCGCGAAACGAACGCACCGGTTGCAACTCGATTAACCGTGGAGCACGGCGCGGAGCATCCGTCAAAAAGAATTCGATCGGACGAAATTCTGGATGAACGACGGCAGAAGGGGTGGGCCGGGAATTCAATTAAAAGAATCGTCGACGCGTGTCCCTGCATTATCGATCCCCTCCGGCTGTGTCGGTTTACCGGGGTCCCGTGAAAACTGCCGCGTTAATGTCGCTGTAATTCAATTAATTAACCGCAGCTATTACACACGTTGCCGAGTGTCAAACGTTTCTCTCTCCTGTGCACCCTCGCGTTTCGCTCGGCCAACGACTACGCCCCTTTCTCTCTCGCCCCCTCCCCTACTCCCCGTCTTTCGCTCTTTCCAGCTTCCTCTCTCTTTCTCTTAATTTTTCCCTCCTTTCTTCGCTCTCTTATTTCCTCCCTCTCCAGCCTTTTCTCCGTTTTCCTTCTCTTCTTTATAGCCTCTCGAAATTTTCTTTCTCTATTTCTCTCTTTTTCTCTTTCCAGTCTCCTCTCTCCTTCTCATAATTTTTCACTCGTTTCTTCGCTCTCTTATTTCCTTCCTCTCTGGCCTTTTCTCCGTTTTACTTCTCTCCTTTCTACCCTCCCTCAATTTTCTGTCTCACTCTCTGTTTTATTCGGTTTCCTCTAAATTCATCGCCAGTAAACGGAAAGGTAAGCCGAGAAGGAGCAGCTCAGAGGAAAAAAGAGAAACGAAAGGGAAAACTCGGGAATAAAACGTAATAACGTGGTTGAAGAAGGAAATGAAAGACGCGGGGTGGCTAAGGGAAAAAATTCGAGAGAGGCCACGCATCGGGGGTCGCGGGGAGAGGGAAGAGGTGTTTCGTGGGGAACATAGAGGCGAAATATTTCGAAGTAATTGGCGAAGTAATTACCAGGCCTGTTTGTCGTTAGGAAAACCGCTAACGAGACAAGGTTAGAGCGACTGAGTAAGTGGCGCGGCTAGAGACCTGCACCGATATCGCCTTCCTCGCCGTTCTTTCCGCTTTTCCCCACCCCCGCTTCATCACCGCAGGGGTAAGTGATCCTCGGTCACACGTACGGGTCGTAACCCGGTATCCCGAGTCTCTGAGTAATGAAACAGCCCCGTACGACCACTGAGCACAGTTTTTGGAGACGTTCTTCCACCCTGGTGTACCACGGTTCCAGCCGGTGTTTGGTATTTCGAGGTCTGCACGGGGGATGTTTACGGTGTTCGGATAGAGTCAACTAGAGTTTTCGCGACCAACTAGTGTGGAAGGGGTGCTTTCGATAGGGGTGCAAGCGCAGTCGTCAGGGTAAAGCGTTTCCTCGCTGTTAATTTCACAGATTTGTCCGTTGGAATTTCTTAGATCTTCCAATTTTCTAAAATTACTCGTTCTTTGAACGTTTATCGTATGGTACGGTGATATAAAATATAAAAGGAATACCTACGATGTGGTATTTTTTCAAATGACGATGAACTTTAAATAGCGTTCCAATTTTGATGAGTATTCGTGTTTGCGACGATATTAAATAAAGGTAAACGTTGGTTTATCACGAGAATGATGCCAGTAAGGGGTACGACCAGGGGATTTTAAAGATTGGAAATCGATCTTATTCGATCTAATCCATTTTGCTCGAACGGAATCATATTTCCTCATACGCAGAGGATTAGAAGAGAACCGCAACCGATTCTCGGCGCAATCAGTTAAACGCGAAGGTTGCGCTCGCGCGGCCATATAATCCCGTTCCCCTGGAAATTAAGCTGAAAGTGAATGAAACTGTCGTTTGCAAACGACTTTAAAGCGGTGGTAAAAAAGAAAGCTAATTTTATAGTACAACGAGGACGGAATCGACTAGGAAAATTAAATGACCGGGGCAGAGCTGCTCGCGAAGCGAAAAAGGTATATAACAAATCCTGCTCATTTCCATTCGACCTTCTCCAAAAATAAGTTACAACGAATCCGTCGGAAAATATAATCAAAATACAAAATGGCTCTGCCTCGAGTTCAATCGAATCCCGCTTAAACGCATTCCCCGTTCGATCGAGCCTCTTTGCAGGCGAAATAAAACGAAATGAACCGATATGAAATAACGTCCGAGCAAAATAAAACGAGACAGTATGAAATAACATTAAAATAAATTAACGTGAAACAGTATAGAATAATATCGGAATGAAATAAAGTAATATCAAACAAGGAAACGTGGGAGAAAATTAAATAAAACGCAATCGGAACGGAAAAACTGGGGGGAAAATAAAACGACGTAAAAATTGGAAAAATTCCAAAGCCTGCCATGCGATTTCTTCTCCTACGTTAGAAGCGAATTAACGAGCGCATACCACGTGGAATTAACGAGGCAGGGCCGGGTTCGCGCGAAAGGTGGCACGTCGCGGCCATTAGAGGAAAACGTATAAATAATAGAAAGACGGGATAAGTTTCGGTGCTCTTAGAGGCGTCTCTGTGTCCCCTGCGTAAAGGAGGCGGGATAAGAGGGTGCTTTTAAGGGCATAAAATACGTAGACACGTAAGAATACCTGCGCACCGCCACCGTACACATGTGACCCCACCACTTTGCCTCGCGCCCACCCCGCTGAAACGCCACTTTTCTTTCCCCCCGGGGAATTCCGTAAGTGTATCGTTCGAACGGCCCCCTGCCTCCGACCATCCGACGATCCGACGATCGAACGATCGATCGTCGCCACCGCTTTCAGGCCTGCCTTCTTATTAAGCTACCGCTCGAACGTGTACAGACTGTTTCATAACTCGGAGAAACGATTTTCGATGCCATCCATGGGAAATTTCTTCGCTTGATTATTACTCGACCTGCTATGAAATTTGTGCGAATTTATATTTTTCTGCGTGAGCTTCCACAGTTCCGATAGTTGCGAAATTTTTCTTCCCTTTTTTTTTTTTTTCATTTTCTGGAAACTTTATGATACTTTATTATTTAGAAGCTCGTTAATTGACCCCCTTATATTTTTTTCTTTTCTTTTTTTCGAGAGTGTTTTTGGCATAATTCTATAATATTATCATATTAGAATTCGCCAAAAACTGTTAGTAGAGTTACGAGGTCCGAACAGAGATTTCTTTCCTTTTCTCTTTTGTTAGAATTGCGTATTAAAGTTATACAATTTTATTGCAACAGCTTCACCGGTTTATCAAACGCATAAGTAGTTTAATTCGAGCGATTTTTAAGTGCGTTCGTACAGACTATTTCCAACAATCCTTATCGAGCAATAGGAATATTTTGTAACTTCGCGTGAAAACCTCCGGCAGGGATGGATAGATCAAACGAAACCGCCGAACGAGCAGCGCCGCTTTCCCATCTCCGAATTCCGCTTCTAACTACCCGCACAAAGAGGAATCAGCGTTTGAGGCACGGGTAACATTTCACCGGCGAGTTCTAGAAATTACGCCTGTGTGCCCGGTCTCGATTTCAAATTTGTTAATCAACTGTCACGGAGAATTTCGGAATCTCGGCGAATTCCGAAATTAATCAACGCAGGAACGAAAGGCCGAGGAGGCGCAATTTCGTTCGAGGTGTTCGAAACGCATGGGCTGAAGGACCTCGAATATCGGCGCCGCGACGGGCTATTTAAACATGGCGGCCGAACGATGCCTCGCCGCGGCCGTTATAACGTTCGCATGATTTTTTCAACGCCACTTCCGCGATATGGCCGTCGGCAGGCGAATCGTTTCCCCGGCAATTCCACCACGAGCACAATGCGCTTCTTAAAAGCAGCGCGGCCGACGCATCAGGAATTCCTGCCATTCCTCGAGATCCCGATAATATTTCAGCGAACGCCCGTCTGCGTTCGGCCGGGGAGTCATCATCTTGGACTGCCTCTTATTCCGGGATATGTGCGTGGCTTCTCGCTTCTCCTCCGGTGATAAAAGTCGGGTTAGAGTAGCTGCACGTTTCCACGATATTGCGTTATTCATCGAGGGTATACGGGTTTTAGAGCAGTTGTCTAATTCTTCCGCGTTCTGCGCCGTGTTGCGATTCTAAGTTGCCTGAAAATAATTTCGAGTAATACGAATATTTATTTTTGGACATTGGTAGAAGACGGTTGAGGTTATTATCAATGATCGCGTTACTCATCGTTCCATCGTTTAATTGTTCCATCACTCCGTAAGTACACTGTTTTGTCGGTCGATTGACCGTCGTTCCATCGATTGATCACTTCTACTATTTCATCGTTCTACCATTTCACTGTTTGATCATTCCATCGTTCGATTATTTCACCGATAGATTGTTCCATCATTTCATCATTACGCTGTTAAATCGTTCGATTATTCTCTCATTCCCTCATTCTTCGAATTTTTTCAATTACCCACCTTACAATCCCCTATCTACCGATTTTAACGAATAAATTCAACTAATTAGTTAATTATTCGCGCGAATTAATCATTCCCGGACAATAAATTCGCACTGTGCTTAGAATAACATCTTCCGGGTAATAAACAAGATTGAATTTCGGACAGCGACCACTTTGCTCCTCGAAATCGTCCGCCGACTATACCCAGAGTAGCCGGCCAGGGATACAAGTCAATCGCTGAGTCAGACCCAAAGAGAATCACCTCGGCGTGACCACTGAGCACCGATGCGCCGCGTTCCGCACTTATCCCTTCAGAGACGCGTCTGCCTCGCGCAAAATCAAGTAATACAGAGGCAAATACCCAGGCGAAACGGCGCACATAACTCAGAGAAGCGTGGAATTCCTATGCGCATAAAGTAACTTCTAATTCGTCCCGGCTGCCAACTCGGATGGCTGCTGTGAACAGGAACGTCTTGTAGCCAAGAACTCCTCCAAGATAACACATGCTAAGCGTCCATGTCGTAAAACCCGATCAGCCTAACACGCGACCCCGTTGCAGAGCGTCGGGGCTCTCGCCGTGTGCGGTAGGTGATTCCGAAGCTGGGAATAACGAAGGATAACGGCGTATGTAAGGAGAAGCACCGGTGCTTAAGCGAGCAACGCTAGTTTTATGCTTTACAGGGAAACATACTTACGGCCTTATGAGCGAATTACGCCGCGAACGCTCGCGGCCCATCAGCTTCTTAATTAAAGAGACGCTTCCAGCCGTGTTTTCCACCGCGGAACGCTGATTCCCTAGTTTTCGCAAGCTTGTCTCGCCCGAGCTTGTCGCGGAAAACTGCCTCGACGTTTATTATTCTTCGTTTCGCGCCTGGCAATTTTGCTACTTTCCTATCGACCCGCTGGCAGAATCGATGTCGAATTAGTCGAGTTAATTATGATCGGTTCTATATCGGGAGGGTTCGTTATTTGTCGCGAATGGTATTTTATTGGAAAATCGTTGTACGGAAAATCATTGCGTTTTTTCCCAACAGAAGACCTAATTGTATTTTTTCTCAGCCAACTTCACATTTCAGCCGCATAAAAAACAAAAGGACGAAATGACTTTCCAAACGACCCAATATTTCATAATTTAGGAGTTAATGTTATATTAAAGACCAGAATGGTGGAAATAAAACGGTTTAGAAATTTTATAAAAATATAAAGAATACCTAGGAATATTCATATTGCAGAAGCATCTCACTCCCAAATATTCGAAATAGGTTAAATATAATTTGAGTACTATTAAAATTAACCTCGTAATCGTAATGCAATAAATTACAATAATTAATACAATCACAATGCACACCGTTTTTTACCTAAAGACTAGGGAAGTAAACGATGCTTATTTAACACCTACAGGCTATAGCTAGATTCGAAGTTTCTTCTCCTTACCACGGCTCACGCTAGGTTACCCTAACTCCTCGAATTCTAAGGAACGCCTACTCTCGATCACAGCTTAATTAATTTCTCTCTATCTCCCAACCCTTCTGCCCAAAATTTTATTTCTTCTCTCCTTGTAACATCGAATACTCTGACAAAAATAGCATCGAAAACACCATAATCGGAAGATAAAGCAACGTTAACGCTGGTAAATTAAAAATTCTCTGTTTGAAAATCATTAAAATTCTCGCAATCGGTAGAAACGCTCGGAATAGTTGGCAAACGAAAGACAACGAAGTTAGGATTCCGGTGTGCGGTTCGTTTAAGCAGCCTGAGCGTTCGTTTGGACCGCACGGAATACACAAGAGGGCAAAAACCTGCGAGCATAAATCAAGGGAAGCTTAGCGAGTCAACGTCTATTACTCAACGTCCTGTCAACACTTCGATTCATCCGTCAACTGCTGCAACAAGCTTGCGCCCTCCGACGCATTGCTAAGTATGAAGCGCCATTCGCGGAAACTGAATTCCGCAGTTTATCCTGTTACCGGCACACCACGTGCGATATCGTTTCGGAGGTTTCCAACGAGGAAATTAGGATGTACAGTTGACAATAATATCAGGTTTGGGAACAGTCTCGGCCGGATAGTCGAACTTCCAACTGGCGCAGAATTAGTCGAGACCTGGGAACTTGCGCCGCTGGACCAAGAATCACTCTGCCGGGGTGCAAATCACTTGAACATCGTACTTAGAATTACTTACACCGAAACTTCACCAAACGACCCGACTTTGAATGATATTCAAACCTCGGCCATTATGGGAGCCATGCGGAAATGTAAATATTTCACCGGCGAGTAAGTCCGCGAACTGTGGGAAATTCGAGAAATTTCTGGGGTAGAAAACGTATCGAGCCATCCCTGCGAATAACTTTGCGATAATTTCGGCGGAACGATTTTGATAGAATTTCAAAGTACATTGCGAAATGAAAGATGAAATTGCGAAAATGCGAAGGAAATGTTAATCGATTAAAATAAAATTTCTCAAAGATTATGAAATATGAACAGTTGCAATTTAGTAAAGTACGCGATGAAGTATTCGTTTAAAAATACGTAAAAATTGCAAGGTAGAAAAACAAATGTACCCTTTAAAACGAGAATTTTTCAAATTAATTCTGCAAAAAATCAACCCTGTGAAACTCACGACACACAAGAGTCACGTATACCCAATTAATTAATTTATTTTCCATTAAACACTCGCGTCTCGACACGAAACGCGAATTCGTACACGGCACGTTACAATAATCACCGATTTCTATTTCCCATATCGAGCCGGTAAACCCGGACGCTTGACAGGATATTCAAGACTCAAGAGAAACATCAAAGACGCGATAGAGCATTCTCCAAAGCGGAAAGAAAAGGAAAGGGGAGAAAAAAAGAAGGAGGGGAAGGTTTACTCGACATCATGGAATAAAAATCTCAAAGTTAAAAGAAACGAGGTCCCGACCTCAAAGGATCGCGCGTTCGCCATTTTGCGAAAATTCGCCCCGATCTCGCTGCAGGCGGCGAAGAGAGCGACAATTCAATCGTTACGAAACGATAACATTCGACTTTCTCCTTTCTCCTTTTGCCCGCGAAATAAAACGGGAAAGAGGGAGGGAGGGAGGAGGAAGGAAATAGGAAGGAAAGGGGAGAAGGCGGCGCCGGGCGTCGGTATCGGGGGTGTCACGTTTGACAGACGAATCAAGGTCGGTTTAATAGAGCGTAACAAATTGTCCCGTTAACTTTATCGAACTATCGTTCCGCCGAAAAGCTCCGCGCGAATACACGTCGACGGTTGCTCTCGTGTATTAATCTTGAAGCTGCCAGACCACGGCTATCGATCCGCTGTGTTTCATTCTGTTCGACGCGGACTCTTTCAACCTGGAAATATTATCGGTTCTATTAAGCGTCACGCGACACCGACTTCCTCCTCACCCCCTTCGAAGGCCCCGCTTCCGGGACAAACTCCCAGAGAACGAGAAAAGAGGGAACGGGGGCGGTCGTGATATTCCTTTTACAGTGCTCCAGACACGCGTCAAAACCTTCGGGAACGATTGTTCCCGAGCTGTTCTAGCCGTCTACTCCTTTAACAAATCTACCGATTGTTTAAAACCAGAAAGGACCGTGTAATTATTTTTCACGCGCGTTCTCAAAGAGAGGGTGGTTTTGAAATTTGGAAACCAATCGCGGTGACTTGATATTAAAGTAACGTTACGTATATTTTTGTCGGTGAATTTGGAATCCTGAATTAAAATGTTTTGAAAGTGTCTCACTGAGAAGGGTGGTTTTGAAATTTAGACACCGTCAAGAGTGGCAATTTGAAATGTTTCACGAGGTTGCAGAGCCTTACAAATAGGATAGTCGCTAAATTTGCACTTAATTGAAAAATCTCCTCATTTCCAACAGGTACTCTGATTATCCAAAAATAAGAGTTCAACTTCGAAATGCCTATAAAAAAAACACACCTCACCTCCGCCGCGATATATTTCCTAAACAAACAAAGATCGAAAAATTCATAAAAATCCTGCTACCTCCCCGCAAAGAAAAATATATACATCATCGTGCAATAAGTATAAGTCACCAGAAAAATGATAAAAAAATTCCAGCGACAGTTACGCGATCGAGCCTGTTTTTTTTCGAAAAGAATAAAAAGAAAAAAAAATAGGGGAAAAAACAAAGGTGAAAATTTAAAAAGCAAATGGAAAGTTGCACTTGGCGGACAGAACTCGTTTCCCATGATACATGGAGAATCTGACTGTCCGAAGGGACGAAACAGTAATTCATATTCACGGGGCTGGTAAACGGGTGTTTCGCGTGTCCCGACGCCATAAGGTGCTAATGGTCGCGGCTATAACTTTCCTCTCCGCTTTTGATTAGTTGAACGGGTGCCCGTTTATCTATCGACGTTCCCGGCCCCCCTCCCCCCGTTTCTCGATCGATGGCCCTTTTACTCGGACACTTTGTTTCGAACGAGCGAAATAAAGTAGAGCCGGGGCAATGATAACAGACGTCTGGCTGGCGGGAAATTATGGTTTTTCGTAAAACTCGCCCGGGGAAAGCACTTAAGGGGCTACTTTACGCGATTTCCTCCAAGATCCCCCCGAAATCCTTGCATTAAGTGGCTTTTGCTGTTATTGCCCTGTACGTCCTGACTACGGCCCGAATTCCTTTCCTGACAAATGTCCCCGAGTTGATGTTCCATGTCGGCTCTCATTGTTCCGCGCTATTCCACGATAGTAATAATCTCGTGTCTCGCGGAAAATCCGAATTCCTTTCGTTTCGGATGATTCCGTCTGGAGCGGGGTATCCCGGGGAACGGGAGTTTAATTTGGAAGAATTTCAGGACTCTGTTTCATCGTGACGGGGGTGTTTCGGGTAATAATCTACTGTCTCGTTGAGATTCGGATTTACTTTCGTTTCGGACGATCGCGACTGCGAAGGAATTGCGGGAAATGGAGTTTAATTTCGGGGAATTTGCGAATTTTCTTTCGTCGTCTGACGGTGTTTCAGGGTAGTAATAATATTAAATCCTGTGGAAAGCAGAATTCTTTTCGATTAGGATGATTATGTCGATAGGAATATTGGTAATACAAATTTTATTTCCTTGGTGAGGTGGGAAATTATGGAATTTTTGCTTTGGGAACGTTTAGCGTTTTTTACAGTGCTACTCGTGTAAAAAATCTATTATTCGTATTAAAATTGTATTACAATTTCAACTTTGGAAATTCTCAAAGTGGAAAAATTTCAAAGTTTTTATACATATATTATTTACTTTGGGAATTATCAGATCGGAAATACATTCGGATTTATAAAAATATTACTTGCGATAAAAATACAATCTCGAAGCTTTTCATATACTGCAGACTCTCGGAATTAATATTCCAAATCCGATCAGAATTTCTGAGAATATCGTCGGCAATAAAAGTTTCACTTTAAATAACCAGAAAATTAATATTTCAAAGATTGATACTTGCTTCGATACTTGCCAGAATAAAAATTTCATTCTCGCAATCTCTCGTCACTGATACTATCCGATAAAAATATAATTCTCGATATTCTTTGTCACCATCTTCCACCATTTCGTTCCAACGAAACTGCGATACAAAAATCGCAGGTAATTAACAAAAAATGATTCCAAAAATTTCCATTATATCCTCCTATTATGGATCTTCGTTGCATAGCCAGAAAATCGATGTATAGTTAACCCTGAGATGGCTCGAGTTGATTCTGGATAATACCAAGTGGGGAAACAGATAAAGACTAGCCAAACTTAGAACATTAGGGGTAGAATAGGGAGATTCCTGGTCGATGAAGAGTTCATTGAAAACTTAGGGATACAGTGTGCTGCATCTGCTTGCACAGGGGAATAGTTAACCGAATATTCGAGCTTCCTCTAATTCCAGATAGGCGGACACGAGCTGCCGAGAATCTGGGTTAAACTTTGCTACACTCCGCGTGATATCATTTTTCTACCTAACTCTCGAATTAGACTCAATTATATCTGCTTAATTGCCACCGCCCAATCCCCTCATCAGCGAAACAAATATCCATGATTCTCTTAAAGAGCCTTTTCAAACAGCCGCGTATTACCCTGTTTGAAACGGTGCATCACAATTAACAGGCGATATCGCGGAGAATCGTTTCCAATCAATTTCAGCGCAATTTAAAGCTGCTCTCTAATTCAGTCCATGCTGTTTCTCTCCTACTCGTTCATCCCCCTTGTCACTAGTCCTGTACTATAGCGGATTCCAATTTGATACATCCGGGAATTTGGATGTGTGCAAGTATTGACAGCGTGGAAATTCATCGGCCAAACCTTTTGCTAATTCTTCGTTAAACAGATTTAGTATGACTCTTCTATTGCTCTTTCGAAATCGGTTTGTTTGATACCGACATTACAAATTCGCAACGCGTATCTGGGCATATAGTATGTTTAATAATAATAATAATTAAAATCATGCGACGAATTATCCTCCTGCACGAGCGGAAATTAATATTAATTTTGCCAAACATAGCTGCATATTTTTGATAATTGCGAAAATATAAATTTCGAGACTAGGTCCTAGATGTATGTTTTATTATTAAACATTCTGAAACCGGGGTCTTTGATTTATTTCATATTTCTGACAAAAGGAGCTGCATATTTGTAATAATTGCAAAAATGAAAATTCTGCAATTAATATCCTCGGGAATAAAAGTTGAAGGTAAAGAAACGTGAAAAATTTCTCAACTTTGCTTATCACGAATTTCTCGCGTTTTCGAATTTTCCGTTGCCGAAGAGCGTTTCACGACTGGTGTATAACTTTTCAAAAATCAGACGATTCATCTTGACAGAATTGATCAGATTGGCTTCTGGGTGGTTCAATATGGATTCGTTCGCATTTTACATTTATTGTTTGACGAATTTCCAATACGTTTCCGACAAGCCAATGGCGTGAGGGGGTATTATACGCGGTGTGAATAAATGAATTATTTAATTATTAATTCCTCCGCACTTTTGTAGACATTATACTGATTTTAATATCGAGCCGGATATTTCCCAGTTAAATAGCCACACATAAAATGCGAATTCGAGACCATGAAATAAACAAAATATTTTCTTTCCCAAGCAAACTCGCAAACGCTTCATTCCGGATATACTGACTTCTATAATTACAAATAAATAATATCGTTGTATTTAGCTACCTCGAGTATAAAATCCATAGGTAACAGATTCTAATATCTCGAACAAAATCTATAACATCAGAAGATCAAAGTTTCAAGCTTGAAACCTAAAGAATCAAAGCAGAAAGACCGAAAAAATTAATGGAAATTTTTTTATTATTATATATAACTGATATTAATTACTTCAAGATTATGAAAAATTCATACGCACTAAAATTTCCACAGCAGAGGAAGAGTCAGAAAGACGCTTAAAACTTAAAAGAGGATAGAAAAGAGAATAGAAAAAACCAAAAAAATAGAGAGATCGAAAAACAAGCCTAACGACTGACACATTTACATGAAGCTCTAAAATCCCAAATTAAAACAAATTAAAACGCTGGTAGAGTATTATAAACAACATCACCGGACCAAGACGTATACAAATTCGCCGTAATAACCGCAAAGGAAAAACTAAGACCGAAATTCGAGCAACAAAAATGGCCGGCAAGAGAACGAGGCAGGAAGACGCTGGAAGCCGGAGAAGCGAGGGAAAAAGTAGAAAAATAGAGTGGGTCGGTGAAAACGAACCGGATGGGTGTCTGACTGATTTATCGCGGGATGGCTGGTTCGTTTATGTTGCTGGAAATTCAAGTTTGACCCAGTCTCGGCCACTGTTTCATGAAGTTCGGCTATTCGGCTCAGCTGTACAGCCATAAATCGGTAGTTAACATTTTTTTCTGCTTATCCGCCGGCGTTTAGATACGTTAGAAAACCAGAAGAAACAGAAAGGAGGATGAACGAAAGGACGGAGGAGAGTCGCGATATTCGACGCTTATTCCGGCCGTCCATCAGCGTCGGATAAGCGCCGTTTAATTTCACATCCCTTTAACCGGTGCTCGCCCGGATCCTATAAACGCGAAATTGGAAAACTTGCGAAAAGGTTGAAGAAGCTCGAATTACATCAGCGATTAATTGCTTTCCGTTTATGCAACCTTGTCCCTGTTAAGCCCGGCGAACAAAGGGCCAGAAGTTTCGTAGGCGGCCTGATAATTGCTCTTTCGCCCCGTTTCGACATTCTCATTAAAATCCGCTATCGATGCACCGCATCCACGCGTCGCGAATACTCGTTCCCTGTATTATCTGCCAGATCTGAATCTCGTTTACAACCGTCCAGCGATAATTTTCGAGGCTTCCACCGCGCAATGTTATCCCGCGATCGTTCGAATTCGCATCAAAGGCCGGATAATATCGGTTCCATTGAAAATGCCACGCGCATAGATACCTCGGGGAATATTCCACCATTTTCTTAGAAATTACATCTAGACTAGGTTATCATAGTTAACTTTTTATTCCGCGAAGCATAGAAATGGAATTAGAATAATAAATAACGCGGAGGGGTAGTCTGCTCGAAGGGTAATGCATTCAGCTTCTTTGAGAACTGAAATGATTTATTCGGGAAATAAGATTAAGTCCTTCCTTCGTTTATTTATTCTATTTCTCCCTTTGTAGAGTGTGGAAATGGAATTAATAATGTCTGTTTTATTAAAGAAGTAATACAGCTTCTTTGAGAATGCTTTATTTTCCAAGAAATAAAATTCAGTCTATTTATTTTTTGCATTGCATAGAGATAGAATTAATATTTCCTTTTTATAAACCCGAAATTAAATAACGCGCGTTCCTTTTCTATCGTTATTTGTTATATATTCCTCTATTCCAAGCCAATTGCAAACCATCCCTGTGAAAATCGAGGAATATAAAATCCAAAATTAAATGGTGCGTGATTTATCATTTTGAAATATTACATAGGTTTAAAAACAAATGTTTCAGTCAATAAGGGATGTAATATGGAAATTTGGGAAAGTAAGCGTCGAATCGCGTGAAAATTTCCCCCCAATCGCATAAATCGAAGAGCAACGATGCAAGGGCGAGCGATCACGGCGGAATTGCCATTTCGACGAAGTGGCCGTGGCAAATGTGCCTAAAGAAAGGCCGGATGAATGGCGGGACGAATGGAAGGCGTAAGGGTAGCCTGTCACGCGAGTGTCTTCCTCTCAGGAACGTCTTTAAGGGCGCCGATCATGCGAGTTTCACGGAAACTGGGAGGTGTTTCGTGTCGGCTCGCATTACGTCTTTTCAATCACGTAAATGGATTTTCGTTATCTGTCTTCGCCGATGAAAGGCTATATCTCGGTAATATGAAAGTGATCTCATCGAATTATCGGGGTTCATTGAAACCCTTCGAAAGATTAGACCATTTATTGGAAGGTAAATTTTGTCGGGAATGAAACGAGCGGAATTTTCAGAAACGAATCCTCCACGAGAAATTTTTCATTCCTTTCCCGTTTTCTTATTTCTAGAAAATTAATAGAGGAGCGATCTTTCGTTTATTTTTTTGAGAGTATACTTTGTTGGAAATGAATTTGCGCGATTAAAAGATTATTGAAATTGTATTGTAGTATTATTGTAATTTTGTTCGTTTTTTAGAAAAACGAAATTCGAGAATATTTATTAGAAGGTATTCTGAAGTGTGAAAAATGAAAAGGTACGAGCAGCTGTGTCGAAAACTTAACAAAGTAAACGAGATATACCGTGCAGTGAGTAGAATAGGTGAGTGTATAGTCGGACGCTTGCAGTGACGGTGGAAGAGGGCAGCGTGGGATTAAAATTGATGATAGCATATAATCCATCAAGGCCAACGGATGTAATACATGCTGAGGTAAACAACTTAATTTAAGCAACAAAGGATCGAATACGTCATAATTGAAGAAAACGTTGCAGCGGACCGGATGTATCATAAAAACCAAGTAGTAGAAAAAACCGGCTAATCAGACAATGAAGGAATTAAACGAATCCGTCTCGCGCGAGATAAATTCCTCGAATAACCCAAAATATATACCGTTTCGTCGATAATTGACACTGATGCGAGTAATACCACAACACATAACACGAATAATGTCGATCGATTGTAATTGAACAACACGAGGGTGCCCGAAAAACGAACCACCAGAGGGGAAACACAAACTACTGCCTCGTAATTGAACAACACGAGAATTCGCAAGAAACTGGCCAGAAAAAGGGGCAGAGAACAAAAGGAAAGGAACGCATTAGTTCTTCGATACGTATCGTTAGCGTTACAAGATCGGTAGATCACGAAACCTTACACAACGATATACGCAAATATTCATACTAGCATAAATAATGTAGCGATATGCGGAATTTAAATTTATCCCGCAAAACCCAACGTGGAAATTAATATTCAATTCATATCGGTATAAATNATTCATAGTAGCATAAATAATGTAGCGATATGCGGAATTTAAATTTATCCCGCAATACCCAACGTGGAAATTAATATTCAATTCATATCGGTATAAATATATTAACCCAGATCATATTGCAATAATATTTCAATCTGCTGTAGAAATAAATATTTTCAAATACCAATTCGTTCTGTCATACCTAATACGATCACGTACGATATAAATAACATAATTATATACACATCTGCTACGATACTATTTAAAAATAATAATAATCAAATAATACCGACGATGATGATAATAAAAATGGATATCCAGCGCGAAAAGAATTCAGCAAACCATTAACACCTGCTCGCAAAGCGGACTCACGCGAACATAAATAACGCGAGGCAAAGGAAAAAGAGAGATCGTACACGTTTCAATTAAGCAACCGGCTTAAAAGAGCGTTACAGACCGATATGTAGATCAACAAGTAGTACAAGAGCGTAACCGATCGAACAAGCGGCGGAATTTGCCGGTAAAAAGCAGCGGGTATTACTCGCGCTTTTTACGGTCTAACAAACAACTAAGATTTGTGGCGTGATCTCACGCGAGGCTCGTGCAACCGGCGCTATCGCTAAATTGCTGCATTCCGCAGCGCGAGCGAGAAGAAAATTCAGGCTCGCCTTTCGATAGCAACGCTGACGAATGTGCACGAGTGACCCGTTCGCGGTATTTTCGCAACTTCCATTTGCGAAACAGAAGCCGACGCGAGTCGGGGCCCTTCGCCGCGAGGACAACGGGCTCATCTGCTGCTCCACCCTCGTTTAAGCTCTTTATTCCGGCGATAAACCGCGATAAATCGACGGATTCGATTCGATTGCTCCTCTATCCTACGCGAAACATTTTTTCCACCTTCGCCATCGCTACCCTTTATGGCTACGTAATAGAGAAACCCTCGGTGTCCTTCTACCTTCTACGGTCGTGAAAGAAATTTTATCGGATGTTGTTTGGTTTGGTTATTTGATAGGGGTGAGTACGGAATTTTTGAAATTTTGGAAGGTTTGAGATTCCGTTGAGATTGGGATTTTAGGACTCTTAGAAGTTTGGAAACTGGGTTTGGCGATTTCTTAATTTTCCAGCTGCGAATCTGAAACTTAGTGAGATTTCGAAATAAAGTGAAATCGATAAGAAGCGAAATTTTAGTAGATTTCAAACTGATCAGAATACAGAATCATTCGATTCCAAGTGCAATATATATTTCTAGAGAACCAGATTTTACACCTGCATCTAAAAAAATTCACATTAACGTTCATTCGAATAAAGATATAACGATACGATTCGTACAATTAAAAACATACCACGGATGGCAAATCCTGTCATTAAAATTCTCGAAACAATGCCCGAGCCCGAATTGCAACCTCGAGAAACCGAAACTCGCAAGCTTCTCGTGGCAAACCCGGAGACTCCCACCACCCGTCCTGAAAGCCCGAAAAAAAGAGGAAAAAAAGAGGAAAAAACCGAGGAAAGAGAAGAAAAAAGCAACGAATGTGAAACGCCTAACCTGCCCCTAACGTCGGCCTTTTCAATTGCAGCTGGCACAGGCCCCATTACCAGCGGCAATTCGCGTCAGCGAACTGGCCTCTCGAGTGTCCGCGTGGCAGCACCAACAAGAGACTTCTCTCTTCTGTAATCACTTCCAAGTGTTTCCAAGCGGCACCGAGGGTTTGCTTTCCTCGGCATTCCCGGCCGGTCGGAGGGCATCGTTCATCCCCTGCCGCGAACCACCCCCGTGGGAGTTTACGTATGCCGGACATAGTTCGGCGTCGATTCATCAAACGGTCCTCCTTCCTTATCGTTCCCGGCCATTTAAGAAAACAGTCCACGGCAACCCCGGCGTGGAAAAGAAAGGACGAGCAACCCGGCGAGTGGGCGTGGCCCTCACACCCTGCCGAGAGAGGTGTCTCTCGGAGAGAGCAGCCGGAGATTGGGGTCTGTCACTAAGCCAACTATCGGCTCGCCTCTCACGTGTTTCGTGTCGGCCGATCGCCGCAGACCACCCTCTCCTCTCCCTCTCTCTCTCTTTCTCTCTCTCTCCCCTTCCCTCTCTGCCTCGGCTACATAGAAAATTGTCGGCGAGACGCGTCGGAAATATAATGGAAAGAGAGCTTATTGGCTGACGGACAATCGCAGTTGGAGAGTCTTTTTGGTCCGGTGGATCGGTGTGTGTCCCCGATGCGATCGTGTCGAGAGAATTTCGCAGGGTCGGGGTGAGGTTAGGGTTGAAATGGAAGTGTACGAGCGTGCCATTAAGCGGTCGGTCATTGATACGGAGTTTGAGAGCGGAATACCGCGAGGCTTATTATTGCCTGTGTGTGCCTGGTAACCGGCGAGATAAGGAATTTTCTTTTTTCGCCGCTGCTCAGGTCGCTGGCTCAGAGGAAGATACGACTTTGTTTTATGATGAGAAATTTCTCTCCGGGGAGACGGCCGAGACCGGTGATAAACGCGAGGAATATCCGTGGATGTACTTCGATAGCGTTTAAAAGCAGGCAATTACGATTAACCGTGTATAGTGAATCTTTGAAATTGCAGGGAAATTTCGAGTCGTGGATCCGACATCTAAACTCGCTCGATTCGACTCGCTTGTCTAACTTGATTCTCGAATTGCGAAAAATCGTTTGGAGTTTGCGATTCGATTATATTTTAATTCGTTGAATCGTTTGGACCATGTAATCGAGAGTCTCTCTTGAGTCAATCGAGTGTGTTAAATGAATTAAACCAACGAAATGAGAAATATCGGTATTATCAAACGAGTTAATGGAATGAACGAAATAAGGTACGTCGTTATTTTTAATAATACAACGATATCCGAGTAAACGGGAATTAATCGATTCGCATAGTTTCTCTAACGCAAGACACGTTTGTTACAACTTACTTTATATTCTCGACTGATTAAAGTATTTATTGCTCTGCCTTTAACCCGGCCTAGATAACGATGTACAATTCCGACGCGATATTTATACCTCAGCCTGATCGAAGCACGACAAAAGCAGCGTGCAGCCTATCAGAATTATGCGCGAACGCAACAAAGCGACGGATGAGCGTGCTTCCTTTTAACTGCAGCCCCAATCACGCGAATTACTCGCGTCGAACACTTCCTCGATATACTCCCGGCTGCTTCAGAGTTTCCCCGTTTAATTCCAGCTGCCGATAATCGGAATGCAGCTTTACCCCACCGTGTAATAATTCCAAGAACAATCAGCTGATCGACAACTGCCACGTTCACCCAGGGACGTTTTCACCGGCGGTTAATTCCCAGCCCGGAGCGCCGGATACTTTCATGCCGCTGCTACCCTCAAAGGAGAAGCAACAATGTCCTCCCGCACATAAAATCTCATCACTGACGACTAATCTTCCTTCCGGCCGAGGCTAAAAATTGCTGTCGACCGCAGATTCGCGGCCGGGAACGCTCTCTACTCCATCTTATTTCGTTACGTACCCCCGTTGTTCCCCGGCGATAAATGAACGTTCCCGGGATGATTTGCGGCCACGTCGTAACGATTCATCCGGGTTTAAAATTTTGATGACAAAGTTGGCCCATTTGCCGGCGAACCTTCTCGCAATTTTTAGAGGCTTGACACACGCTTAACCCACCGACACGGGAATATTTCTTCGGCTTGCCGGAAGAGAATCGCTTGTTTTAACGAGCACTCTTTTCTTTTCTCCGCTTCGTCGCAAACGGCAAGTGATAACGGAAATATCGCCAAGTGCGATGTACAAAAGTGGTTAATAGAAAGATATTCGTTTCGATTGTGAAACGATGTATATGTAATGGAATTGGTTTTAAAAATAGATTAATGAACACTCGGAGGGAAGTTTGTAAATATTTCGTAAAAATATCTCTGTATCATAAAAAGAACCTGAGATCACCAGAAATCAACCCTAGTCAAATTTATTTGCTAATCCAAACTATATCGAAGCATTTAAAATAAAAACTTTGCAAATATTTCAAAGATGAACCTCTGCTATAACAAACTCAAAATCTCCTTGAATTTTGTTACTAAGAATTTAATAAAAAGGGACAAATCAATGACAAAAATAATGAAATAGAATGAATCGCATAAATCACGAGTCGTAACACGGAGGATATTAAAGACTCGTCGAAATTCTGGTATTTACACGTCGAAACGTCTAGACCGAATTTTTACCACCAATTATACTGCTGTCAGAACCCTAAACGTCGATTCTAATGCAGACTCGCGATCACCTCGAGCACGTGCGTGTCCTAATAATATCCTTTGTGCCACTGATGATCGATGATTGTATCCTGCGTGACGTCTGCTAAATGTCCGAACGTATCCACATCTTGCGTCGCCCTATAATCCGTGTTCCACGATGGCCAACTATATTCTGATCGACGTTCGATTAAGTACCTTTTTTCCCTGGAATATCCGCGCTATTGTACCCATACAGTTTGAATACGTTCTCTATGATTGATGGCGTCTATCGGCGTTCATCAGCTCGATCGTCTGTTCGACACCCGGCTCTGTTTCGTGACGTGTAAATAATGTACGTTTCCCTGCTTGAGTAATTGATTCTTCTTCGCGCGATTTCGTTGAACGTTAAGTGACCTATTCGCCGGGGAACCGGGACGTATTTCAGCGAATTAGAGTCAGACCCCCTGGGACGTCGCGGGGGCTCGCGGAATTCCGTGAAATGTATTGGCCTGATCGTAAACTTCGCATTCAAGACGCTTTCGAGAACCGATGACGATCGCGTTCGCGTTCTCGATCGGTCGAGAGGATTGTTTGTCGACAAATGGCGCAGATAAATTGTAAAATTCTTGAAAGAGATAGTTAGTTCTGGTGACGAAGATTAGATGGAATATTTGGAGGCTGGTTTTATTTTGTGGAATATTCGAAGGCTACTTCGCTAATACGTAGGGAAAATGAATATCGATTTTAGTTTCAACGCGCAGCTCATTTCGTTCCAAATCATAAATCATCCACGTGAAACCACCCTCGATATTCTTCAAATAAATTCTCAAAACACATCTACTCACCCTAATCGAGTAACTCTAGCTATCGAATTCGCATACAATCACAGAAAAATGATAAAAATTTAACAAACCCAATAGTTATTTCCAAAACAACTATAATAACAGCAGAGGAAGAAAATCTACTCGAAACCACCCTCGATATTCCTCAAATAAATTCTTAAAACACACCTACTCGCTCGGTTTAAAGAACTGTGTCTATGAAATTCGAGTAAAAGCCAGAAAATGAAGCCAGGAATTGGAAGAGCGAGATATTCGTAAAGTAACTAAAGCAACTGGGACGCAAGGAAGTTCTCGTTGAGCCAGCCCCGAGAGCGTCCTTGCCGGTCGCTGAGCCGAAATTTACGCAACAATCGGTGTCGCCGGCGCCATTGGGCGTCGGATGAAAGGGTAAACTACGCCCGTCCCACGAGGTACGTATTGTCAGTTTCAGTCTCGGCTCTCGCTACTTGTAGACTCTGTAATTTCCGGCTGCCACTCGACCCGCTCTTATTTCCCGTCACGTTCGCCGGTCGCGTCGCTTTTCTCGCCCGGCCCTCGCCGGCCCTTCAGGTGTAATGGACCCGAGAAACAGATAATTACCCCCTCGGCCCTCTTCGTCCCGAAAGAATCGGCCCTCGACCCGCCTCGCGGATCCCGCCGCTCGTTTTTCCCACCCCGGAATCGACCAATTGCCAGCCCGAGCTGCAACGCGGCTTCCGGCCCGCGTTCCGCGTTGTTTTAGAGCAATAATCCTACTATAGCGGCTGCGGTCGGAACAGAATCCGTGTTGAACGCGGTGTAATTCGCGCGAGAGGGACGATTCGTTGGGATTCCGTTGAATCCATGGAATTTAGGGCTGGATACGGCGAGCTGAAAGTATGAATATGATTGGCAACAAGTGTCGGCTCGTTTCAATCTTTCGATTCTCATATTTCATTTCAGTTTATGGTTTTGCACGTTGATTTGCTGCTTTTGGTCGCCGTGACGAGTATTCGATGATCGAAGTAGAAATATGCGAAGGTATCGTGAGATTGTTGTAGAAATTTAATTCAGGTGGAAGGGTTATTAAACGTTACGTGTTGCATCGCGTTGGGATTGAAGTGGTTGTTAAAGAAGCTTGCTCTAGAAAATTTTGCGAAGGTATTAAAGAGGATGGAGGAATAATGGATCCATAAAAATAGGAAGTTTGGAATTAATTCTTAGACGATGGCTAAATTGCATTATTAATCTTTGGAGAGACATAGGAGATAGATGTATAGGTTTTATGGCTTATTATCTACACTATTGCGGTTGAATTATAGAGTCCATACTTTGCTTAATTCAGGCGCATAATTCTTGGCTGTGCTCCTATCCCTTTTTATCCTCCTATCTTCAATGCAAAATTCCAAAATTCGATGCCTGAATTTTATAATCTACCAATCGCTAAACTCCCCAATAATAAATCTCCTTTAATAATTACCAACGATTTTAATCTTTCGAAATCTTCCAAAAAATCACAATTTGAATTGCGATATCGTAAACGAATCGCGCTGCACGCACATCTGCTATTAAAAAAAAAAAACTCAAAACAAAGAAAAATCAGAGGAAAATAATGTATCATAAATTAGCGAAATTTATTTCTCGTCGAAAAGCCGGATTGAAATTATGCTGGACGAATAGGAAACCTAGGAATATTCCTGCATCGCGATCAAATAATTTCGCGCCTTTGGAACGGCATTTTCAATTGTGCAATCGCGAAAAAGGACACGCTGGAAGGATTCGGCGTGGACCTCCTGCAGCGTGGAAAAAGTTTCATATCTTTGGCTTATTTCATTATGAAAAGTCGCTCACTTTTCATCCCGCCGCCCTCCCAACGTATTATCGTGTACACGCTAAACGCGATACAACAGTGATGGAACAATTACAAATGAAACAATCGCTCTCTTTGCGCCGGCATAGCAAAATCGTTGCGATGCAATCATCGATTCCTCGATATTCTCGTGCCGGTGTATCGAACTCGAAAATAAACGCGTTCCCCTCCCCTTTTTCCTCGTTCGTCAATTTGCCTCATTCGCTTTAATCCCCTATAAAGCCACGTGGCTTAGAAATTGTTACACGAATCCAGATGCCTGGTTCCTTTGAATACGATTTTATTTACTCATCGCGGTGATTAAATCCGAGAGGAAGAAATATATTTTCCGCCGATTATCGGCCCTTTACGCGCGTCGAATCAAGCTGAGGCAGATTAACGACCGTTGAGTATTTTCTTGTAAAAATGAGCTTTGCTTACAGCGAATTACGCCGAAAAGAAAAGCGGGAAATTACGAAATCGTTGAGGGAATAAAATATCGGTACGCGATAAATTTGTAAAATTATTATAAGCTTAGTAGATATTAAATTAATATTGGAAACCGGACCTAATCGAGTGGACGAATAATTAACAAGTTGGAATATACTTGTATGAGATTTATTATATATAGAGGGTGACTTTCTTGGAATGATCTTGTCGTTGTTTCGAATTTAAATATAACACCTTGTACGCTTGTAAAACCTTGCAAAAAATTTTTGTAGAATGCCGAACAGTTCTAAACATGATCACTGATACTCGTCCCGGTAAGATTCGAATTGTCTTTGTAAAATATAAATAATTCCAAGAATAATTATACACACCTATGAAAGATTAAAGAGCACTATAAATATCGTGCATACCTATATAAAATTTGGAACATCTATCTCGAATTACAAATTCATCGAAAATTAATTTCCATCGCACAATCGTGTAGAAAGCCCTATATATACAAAATACGATCTCCCCTATTATTCTCGATTATTTAATATCACAATTCTCAGCGAAGAAACGAGGAATTAATTTTTCTCAAATAAACTGTCTTATTAGAAATGAAAGCGATCTGTATAGACCCACCTTAATCGAAGCATCTCTTCGGAATGACAAATAACAAAAAGAAAAAATTGCACACCTGACACTCGGTATACAAACTCGAGACATATTTCGCCCTCTGATAACCAGAAGTCGCGATCTCTTGGAAAAATAGGGTAATGAGTCATCCAGATGTCGTGTCCTTGTAAATGAGAAACGTTGATCCCCGAAATCCCGGTTGATCCTACGAAAGGCCATCAACAGATTAATTCTTCGCGCCCCGTTATCGCGTTTAACGTTCATCTCCACCTTCGTCCTTTCTTTCACCTTCTCTCTCTCTCTTTCTCTCTCTTTCCTTTCCCTTGCACCCTTTCCGCTCGACGAGAAAACAGGGCCGGCAGCAACTGAATCAGCGATGATAGCCAGAAGGCCGGGAAACGCGTGTCGGTCGCGTTTAAATGAAAAAGAAAAAAATTCGAGCGAGAGAAAAAGAGAGAAGGGAAAAGAGAGGGGAAGAAAAAATTCCTCCCTTCGCGATGCGGCAAGCCGGAAAACAAAAACGCGACGGAGAAATTAACAGCTTTCAGAGCCACTCGAATATCGCGCGCATTCGGAGTTTTATTAAAAGCCCAACGGGCCGGCGCACAATGGGCCCCGCGTATTATGAAAAATTGAGACGTTCAATTAACAATCCTGCCTTGGCTGAAGGCGAACTTTCGCCGCGACGACAAATAAACGGATTCCTTTCCAGCGAGATTTTCATTATGAAAAGAGATGTAAGTGGAAGGCGAAGAACGGGGTGGAGATGAAATCGGAGAAGGAAGGGACGATTGAAAATCCGGGGTGAGGGAATGCTGAGGAGACGAGAAAAATATGCGAGTTAATCTCGTGACAGTGAAAGGATCCAGGTTAAAATACCGAAGTCCGTAGCTTCCGTGGATAATTCTAAATATCGTGCCAACGAAACCAAATCGAGGCAAAAATTGTTCAAAAATCAAATTCGCTCTTGCTTATCGCGAGAATATTGGTTTCCAAGCTTCTAAATACAGATCCTCTTTATTTCAATCAAATTACGCTATTTTTCTGACCCATAGTTCTCTCTTCTCGAAAAGTAATAAAAGATATAACGAAAAAACGAGGAAAATCGCGGGAAGGATGAAGGATAAAATTAAATAACGCGACGTGCTTTGGAGAGAGGAGAGAAAGATAGGAGTGGTAACGAGTGGTAAAGAGATGAATTAAAGGAAAGGAAAACGTAAAGTTCACTTCTCCATCGTGTGGAGAATATTTCCTTTCCTTTTTTCCAAATAATTCCCATGGCTCCTTAAACGGATGAACCAGCGACGAGCGAAAGACATTTATGGCACTTCCATTTGGGATATTGATGAAGCTGTCAACGTGCCTCCATTTGTACATCGACACATCCAGCTAGACTATATTCACTCGACCGCCGCGCCACCTATGCTGCGTATAATTTATTCGATAGTTCGAAATTCGATCGCGCTGGGAAAAAATTCTTGTCGCGGGATCGTCGGGACGAAAACTCGGTCGTGGTATGAAATAAACAGAAATAAATATCTCTATTCATTTCGTTCGAGAGATTTAAGTCACTCCGCGCCGTTACTCTCGTTTCAGGAAGCCTGTTCCGTTCAACGAAACTCACCTTCAACGCTGACACTACCCTCGAACTTTACTGTTTACCATTATATTTTTACCGTTATTGGAATAATATTTTTATATTTTTCCCAGCTTCGAAAATAAAAACGGGAAGGTTCGAGTGTGCGTATAAAGCTTGGAAATTCTTCGCGACCAAATGTACGCCATAGGGGAAAAATTTCGGAATTGCATACGAACGAATCTCGCGTTACTAAATTTCCCTCTCCTGTTTTATTCTATTCGATGAAAATAAATAGACGATAATGAAATTACCAGGTTGACCATTGCCATGGAATTTTCACGGTGCATTAATTATTTTTCGGTAGAAGACAATATTCCTAATTGAAATTATTTGTTATAAAATACTACAGAAATACACGATACCTCGTTTAATAAAAATTCTTATTTCGGACGAAACTTATATTATTCCGTATTAAAAATTATTTCGACGATAATTAAGTCGATAGTTATTTGCAAAATGTTTATTAATCTACGACCACTCTAGTCACGGCTAATTCGCAAAGCCTATTTTCGTGAGCTTCTAATAAACCGTTCCTTCTCGTGATCGTGGCACGATAAAGGACTGGGTTTACCCGGTAAGTGGCATGAAAATCGGAAACTCGACAAAAATGGACTTACCATGTTTTCTCCGTGTGCTCTTCAAACGTAATCGACCCGCTTTCGCGCGACACGAAGGGAAGGAACGACGAAACCGTCGACCAAAGAACATATTCCCATCGAATCGTCGAAGATCGTTCCACAATTTACTAAAAGCTCCTGTCAATATTAAAAAGTCCTCGTTCCATTGGGCCAGCCGTTTCGCCTCACCCTTCGCGCCCCTATTAACCCTTTGCACTCGAGAGTCGGCTCTCAGTCGCCTCTCGTTTCGATGGCCATGTCAAAGAATAAAATAACGTAATAATACATCGAGTATCGATGGAATGTACACGAAATTAATTTAGACACGGCTTCCTTTTCGCGTTATTATCCGATGAAGCGTAAAGCTACGAATATTAAATGAGTTCGTCTCGATTGGAATTATGCAAATAGAATCCGAGATGGTAGTTTGTAATTGTTACTCGATATATCCTGTATCCAACACTGCGATCTTCACGCGTTAAATTGTAAAATTTCGAAAAAAAAACACCCCTCTCTAACCCATTACAGTCCAAACTTACGTAAACGGGATATTTTTCTTCTTTTTAATTTATATTTTTCATTTTGCGCTACTAACATTCCGTAACTCTATAGTTAATTACGGTGCTGGAAGTTTGTTGGTTATTATTAAAAGAAACGAATTCGAATTATTGGAATTATTAAACGAGACGAGCAATTTAATTTCCAATATACCGGCTGCTCGGAAACGAACGATGCTGCTGTATAGTGGAATAAATAAAGCTGCTGAGCCAATCGTGGGTCGTTTGGTGGTTGTACCGCGATACCTGAAAAAATACACCCGCGCAATCCCGCGATCGGCGTAATTCGTATGGGGAAAAAAATATGATAAGCTTCTTAACGGAGAAACTTTCGGTTGACACTTGTTTACAGCGGAAGAACCAGTAAGGACGAAAGGTTACATGACCGTAGGAATTGACATGAAAAGTCAGGAAGGAGGTCTGGAGGTGGCAGAAACGAAAACGTTGGGAAGGTTGGCAAATTGGCGAAACAAGAATCGAGCAGAGGCGGCGTCAATAAAAGTTTAATTTACGCGGAGCTCGGCGGAACGCGTTCTCCCGCTGCCGCGGAATTCCCCAAAATATTGCTGCAATTAGAGCAGCCCTGGCAGAAGTTCTGCAAAGTGGCTGGCGTAAAAATCAACTTCTAAAAGTCAACATCTCCCGGCGTTCTTCCAGGATTTCCCGGGAAATCGGAGATCCTCTAGATTCCTTTAACCTCGAATCGGGGGAAATCACGAAATTCTTTCCGATTCTCCGCCGAGAGTTTTCCTCGAAATTCTCCGATTGCAACCGAATTCTAATCTCGAATTCTTCGCTAATTATTCGCGTCTTGTATAATTCTCGTTTAACCTCGAATGGAGAATTGTGAATTTCGTTTAACTCATTTTGAATCAAAGACTCGTTTAGTTTCAAATTAAGTAAAATGAAAGGGTAGTTATGCAGAATTCAGAAGATGACTTATATTAAGAATATAAATTTAGACGCTTTTTTGTACACGTTCTTTCTTTGAAATTACGTATCAATCTGATTAAACATACCAGTTCGGTTGAGCTAAGTTAAATGCTATTTTTCAAACGCATCAGATTCCATTTTATTTCTACGTCAAGGGATTAATCCGATCACCACATAATTAAATTAAATAATTATACATAATTACACGTATATACTGTGCGTCTATACTACATTCAGCTACAGGATTCAAAGGACAGAACAATCCTGCAACATCCCGAACAACCCTCCTTCCCCTAAAAATCGAGAACTCGCCACTGGATTCGTATCTTGCGTGAAAATGCCCGCGCAGCGGTGCTCATCCAAACCGTCACCCACCCCGTCCACCTTATCCCTTTCTCGACACCCCTGTCGGCCACCATTAATTCGCAATTCCCGTCCGAAACCCGTCACGTTTCGCGGGGAACGCGGCGAAGCGTCGAACGACGATTTGCAGTGGTGCTTCGCGAGAAGGAAAGGTGTTGAAATTCGAATAAATTATACGGGCGTTAAGCGGGAAAATTTGTCGAACGATTACCGGGGAAATTCGCCGGCTCTCCATCGCTGCAGATACGTCGTATCAATGCGACCCGAGGTAGACGTATGATAGACGATCGCATTATTGGCCCATACATCACGGCGATCGCCGCCACGAACAGCTACTGCTTCATTTTTATTGGGCAGATTACAAATATCAGCGAGCCAGTGGCCCGCTCTGCAAGAGCCCCTCGATATTCCACCAGGGATCCGCCGCGGCGCCGATAAAACGACTGTTTTATGCAAACCCAGTTATCAATGCCGCGTAAACCGGACGTCCTCGCTTCCGCCGGAAACCAAGGTGCCTTCCACCGACCGCCTTTTTCCCGCAACCTCCGCCAATGGACTCTGTCACGCGGTTTTAAGCCGAGCCGAGGTAGAAGAGGTGTCGGGAAGAGAAATGTGCAAGGGACGAAACGCGCCGCAATGTGGGAGAAATTTTTGGTAAGAGAATAAATCTCGGCATGCGGCAACTTTCAGAGGAAATTTCATTTCGGTTGTACGAGTCGGTTTGAATCGAGCAACGACTGAGAGATAAATTTATCGGATGGTTCGATACGGATGCAAATTACTGTTGCTTTTAAAAACTCTTTACTCAAACTCTATACAAAGTAAAGCCTGAAACTAACCTCGAGCTTCGATCCAAGAACGAATATTAACACGATTCCAAACTTGTTACTCTTATTATTAAAATCAATACGTAATACAAAAATTTCCTCTTAAAAATTTAAAAATCCCTATCGATATCCCCAAGAGTATAAGTTAACCACAGTCTTTGATGCAAAAAGAAATATTGAAACTTGTTACCCTTAAAATCAGACGATAATAGATGGACAACGTGTTAAAAAATTCTTCGTTGAACCCTGGAGCAAGAAAAAAATCAAAAGATTCCTATTAATATTCGCGAAATTAACCAAACCTCGAAATTGCACGGAAGTTTCACTGAACCAATTCGAAATTTCTCACTCCTAGTAGCGATAAATCCATACGCGATAGACGAGATGAAGCCGTAATGGCGAAACGGGATAACCCGGTACATACGGTGCACGTAACAGCAGAGCACATCCGTTGAACCGCGAGCAATCTTCGTAGGAACCGCGCGGGTCGGAGCGAGTCGGAGCTGGTCGGAGCGGAAGCAGCGAGCCGGCGCGGATCTCCCGGATCCGGTCGAACACGGAGAATCTTCCGGAAGAAA
The DNA here is from genome assembly GCA_002201625.1 of Euglossa dilemma. Lineage (NCBI taxonomy): Eukaryota > Metazoa > Arthropoda > Insecta > Hymenoptera > Apidae > Euglossa > Euglossa dilemma. The sequence continues at coordinate 4,212,947 of NIJG01000029.1, forward strand.
AGTTTCGGTGAAAACTGCGCGAACGACGGGGCCAAACGAGAAGTAAATAACGCCGCGACGAGCGGAGGGTAGAAGCGGAAAACGGCGGGAATTATGCGAAAGCAAAGAAAGGGGCGATGGCAAGAAATATGCAAATGCAATTGCGCGTCGGCGGTTTAATAAAATCTGAGAGAGAGTGCAGTCCCGGCAGATAATCACCGGCGCGGAATGATTGAAGCAATAACGCGTAAAGGAAGAAAGAACGGGCGGGGGGCTGAGGGGGGCAGGACAGCCATGAATGCGTGAATCGAGAGAGCCGAGGGCTGGTGCATGAAAATTCAACGGCGGTCGAGAGACTGCGACGGGAAAAGCGGTGGTGGGGCGGAAAGCGAGAAAGGTAATTAGATGTTTCCTGCCGCCAAGAGCCGTGGATGAGAGCCGAAGACAATGAAGCTGCTGAAGAACGAAAACGAAAAACTCGAAACGATAAACGCCCCTTTTTCCCTTGCGGATCCGCCGCTATTTTCTGGCCGCCGAGGAGGGGGCGGATTCTTCGCTTGTTTTTTTCCCCGGACCTTTCTCCCGATGTTTAGAGCCGGTTTCGGTAACTTGCGAACAATTCCGTGGATGCGAGAGGGTTGTTAGAGATGCTGCTTTGGGGATGGGGTTCGGGGTTGCGCGGATTTGCGGGAATTTAGGTGGCGAAAAATTATTTCGCTACGCGTAAGGAACTTGTCTCGCGGTTGAGGAATATCGTTTTAAATCGTTGCGCACGTTTGTGGAAATTTTTATTTCCGATCGAGAATTTTCCAAGAGAATTCTACTGCAAATAATTAACTACGAAATCTTATTTTATATTATTCTAATACGACTGTATAACTGTAAGATTTGTGCAAATAATTTGCTTGCCAAAAGTTAATTTTTACATAGTATACCGTGATATTTATTGTTCGATTATTAATGGAGTCTTATTATTAGACGCCGAAGAGAGTAATTCTATTTTCATAAACTTCTGAATTTAGAAAAATAAATTGAAGATAAAGTAAGATTCTCTGCTATCTCTTCTTTCTAATTTACGAAGCTACCAAGGGAGCTTTCTCCAATCTCTTCGATCTGCTCGTCTAGCGTGTCAAACAAAATTTCAAAAACAGTTTCTCGTTCAAATTAATCGGAAATATCAGATCGGCTAATATATCCGGCTAATTTTCCAATTGCTCATCGCTGGAACGACAGATTGTCTATAAATCTCGGCCGGATCCTATTGGATGAGGAAATTCGTGGAGGAAAGGGGGATGATTAAAGGCGGTGAAAAGCGGCGAAGGACCCGCGTTGTTTCGACCCCGAGTGTCGCCTACCACGACGTCATCTCCCGGCTTAATTTCGATATTGTATCGACTTCAGGATCTGGCCGGCCCTGGCTGGAAAAGCTCGCATCCAGGGCTGATGGAGCCAAGAAACAGGCAATTATGCCGCGATGGCCTCGAGAAACTACCCTCTCAGACTTCGATGAACGTCATGGCAGCTTATAAGCCGATGCTGAAGAGTTTCCTCGATTATTGGGAACATCGACCTCGGGGATGCTCGCGAGAGCACCGTAGAGATGGAAGAAAAGTTTAAAACAATTTCACTGTTGCATTTTATATTTTCTTTACCAAGAACATGCACCGCTTTTCTTATTTCCTTTCATTCCTTCCCCGTTTTTTTTTTTTTCTTTTTTTTCCTCCGGAGAAAATAGTCTAGGTTTCTTTGACCCTGGAACTACCAAACCATGAAGAAAAGAAAGTTTTAAATAATTTCTCCTTTAACCTGTATTAAAATGCATACGTTTTATGCGTTGCTTATTCCTTCGCAAAATGCACGATGGTATTTCACTTCGTCTTATACCCTTTTAATTTTTAACACTAGAATTCTCGGACAATAGCGAGACTAATGAATTTTGTCTTCGAATATTTTTTTCCCCCTCTTTCGCGCTTTTATTACGAAGGAAATTGCGCAAATTTCTTTAATTCCAGGAATACCAAGAAAATTAAAATTATTAGCAATACCTCTATGATAGTAGGAAAGCTTAAAAGCGATACTTTACGCGGACACGCACAATTCGCAAAATTCGAATAAACCGTATCCACAAAAACACACCGGAACTCGTTGAATAATCTATCGCATTGCCAGATAGCGTGTATGCGTTACATTTACATACGTACGCGGTACAAGTCGGTTGGCCTAATGTCGTGAGAATGATTCTCGAGTCGCGAAGAAAATGCGTGGCTGTTTTAAAGGACTCCTCGCAGTCGACTATTTTACTCGGAAACGTATCAACGTTAAAAGGGACTTTTAATTGGATATTCGTAAAGAGCAGGTCCATAATGAAATATTAAATTATTTGGACGTTAATCTTGCAGACTGGAGGAGAGTGGAATCGTTAGAAAGAATGTTTAATTCGGGCCCTTTGTGAGACGATACCTCGTCGAGTATTCGGGAAATTAATCCTGCTGGCCATTAGATCGTTACACCGTAAGAAAAAACACCGTGTGCCCTCGTGTTAAAAAATTCACCGGATTAAACGTGTCACTTCCGGAATAGCGAATGAACCGGTAACGAGATTGATGCAAATATAATACTTTATAAATAAAGCAGCAGAAGGTGGCACGAAGATTCGTCCCGAGTCGTTTTAATTAGTAAAAACAGTTTACCTTGATACTTTTTACGAGCAGCCCCGTTTAAATTCATCCCCCTGCTGCTCAATTCATTATCCTTCAAGGAAAAATCTCCTCTGCATTAATTCTATAAAGCGATTCGGATGTAATCGTGTAATCGTAATTAATGGTTAATTAATATCAAATAGGAGAACATTTTTGCGTTCAACGGGGTTGTTTGCGAATAAAAAACGGGAACACAGCTGTTTCATTATCCTGAGTTTGTTAGAATTTGTGTAAATACCGGTAATAGTAGCAGCTGCAGGGCTGGCCTGACTATGTGCGGGGTTGAGCTACTGCAAAGTGGAATCTCGTATTTTCCCTTCTAATTTATGACCGTTTTATTTTTTAATAACTTTGGAACGATTCAAGGAATAATTTGTAAATAATTATTGAAATCTTCGAATAATTTTTTAACGATTTTAGTAATATTTAAAGAATTGTTCTGCGATATTTGCGTTCTACTTTCTTCACAATTCGAATGAATAATAATCTATGCACTCTGAATTACGTCTAGTCTGACCACTGATGGATTTATGCTACTTAACACCAGTCTGACTGACTGGGATTATTTGGATCCCGAAATCTCGACGAAACAAAGGAATGCATCTTTAATACCTTAGGCGATATACTCTTGCCTCAGGGAGCTAATAATAAACAAACATTTAAATTAACAAATACACGCTAGTAATAGCATTTGAATTTGTAATTTTCGTCATACGGTATGATACCATTATTTGCAACTGTAATTTCTTAATTTCACATGCTTACAGAATCATAAGATTAGTTGAAAAAATCCCGTTATTAAAATACTTGCGTAATAAAACATTTAATTTGTAAGATAAATGAATTTTAATCCCACATAGTAGTAATTGCATTTCTATTTCCGCGTATCTTTTGTACTTTTTACTTCTCTTTCGGGTATACGTCTGTAGTAATTATGAGGAGAAAAAAAGCCAAATGAAACCTTGAAATCTGTTAAACTCCTCCATTTGCAAAGCAAATACCTGCACCATCTATTTATTCTTTTTTTTTTTTTACAGAATTCTATTTGTTTAATACTAAAATTACTAACCTGCAACGTGTACCAATAAACAATGCAATATATAGAAACGCTAATAATTAAAATGATATAAAAGTACTAAATAGATATACAAATATACAAAATCAATATTTTCAATAACTGCAAGAATTTGAAAACTGCCATTTTGATTACTCTGATAGTTCCAGTGTACAACCAATAACTCAACTCAATTGCACGGGATAACAAAAGCAAAAACTACGATACAAAAAACCGTGAGATAGAAATATTAAAAATATCTATAGGAGTAAAAGCCACTATGATTGAACCGTGATTTACTATCTAACCTGAAACACTATTCCCGAAGCGAAATAAAAATTAATGAACACAAAACCTGGATGCACTCCATTCTACCAATATCAAAATTCGAAGCAATGTTTCGAGAAAAAATCTAGCAAAAATAGAGCCAGATTTGTTCTCTATTTCCAATTAGAAGTTCTGAGAAAAATTCTGGAAAAAAATCCAGTCGAAAAGAGGCAAAAATGTTTACCTCGTCTTCTCGCAAGATAATCAACACTTTTCCTGGTAAGCTTTAAGCAGGCCTAGAAGCGTATCAGTCAATATCATCAAGGACTCCGGCCTCTGCTTCCACCATTAACAACTAAACAGATTCGGTGTTCAAACAGTGTCGCGCTACTAGCGACCAAACAAACATTTGCTTCCGGCGAAGTTCGGATCGAGTCTGGCAGCATCATAATTCGCAGATTCCGCGAAATTAATAAACTTCCGGGTTAAATCTCGCGCTGAACGAGCCGCGCCGGCTCGAATTGGTAACTGGGTAACCGAGCAGGGACGAGCGGCTAATTAACTCCTTGCCGTTTCTTTTGCGCTCCCTTCGACCTCTTCCACCCTCTTCCCACCACCCTTCGTTTTTTCCGAGCAGACGCAAAGCCCGCGGCATTCTCCGGGAAAGTTTCCTCCAGGAAAGTGCGCGACACCCGTGGAATCGTGAAATGACTGACCGATTACTCCTCGAAACGTGTTCGGACTGTCCTGTTGAGGAATCCTGCCTTCCAAAAAGGACCAAAACCAACCCTTCGTCGAAGTGACGCTTTTAGGGTACTGTTCGGAACGCCGTTCGTGATAGGAGTTTGATTATTCGACGAGAAGGGACAGGTTAACTACAGGTATTAACTATCGTGGTAAGAAGTAACTATTACTGTGGAAATATCGAGTGAAAGGATGAAAGGGCTGTTTCGTTATTGAGCTAATAATCGTTTGGGGTACATGGAGGAGTATTGATGTTAATTTGAGCTAAGATGAGTAATCTGATAAATGTCAAGTGAACCGTCCTATATGGTTTAAAGTGGTTTTGATATTGAACGCTAAAATAAGGTTTCAGGAACAACGTGTCAATATTTCCGCGACTTCGCTTGGTCATTGTAAGATGGGAAAGAAGAGGATTAAAACTGACAGGGAAGAACTGAAACATTCCAAAAATAGTGTGGTGCTCTCTAGAGACTGCTGTCCCATCCCCTCCAGTTCCGTCAGCACGGTTTCCCTAGGGATTGTAATAAAACCTCTAGTAATCCCCAGAGGATCTCTACTAATAGGACTATCCTGTCTCCTAATCCTAGGCTAACTATTTTTATTCCTTTCAATTTTAAGATGGATATTGCCCCATTTTTTAATCACGCTGTATATGGAAATTCGAGCGGAATTAAATGGTATTAAAATCGAGCTAGTTTTATTCCAATATAAATTAATCGTTAAGAAAATCTTAATATCTCGTATTTTATGAACCACTGCAATTAAATATTATCCAATATGGACATTTATTCGCAAAAATAACCGAAACAAAGAAAACCACCATGGAACTAATTATATCTCTTTTGGAGGATAGTCTTTGTACGTAAAAATTATTTTAATAACCTCTGTACCTGCATTATACACATTCCTAACAAAATCCAAAAAAGGAAGAACGAAATCACACTCCAAAAGAATTTTTTCATTGGCGTGTATTACATCGGTTAAAATTTAATCGCACATCGAGAGAACAACCTAAAATAATAAAACAGCAAACGTATAATTGTTCTCGACCACCGCTCTCGCTATCCTAACAATTCAAAAAAAGAAAAGCAAAATCCCTTCGAATAAAATTTTTCACTGTGCATTATACCTGCTGAAATTTTATCCCTCGTCGAACAATCAATCGAAAATAATAAAAACGATACGTACAAAACATTCCCAAAAACATCCGCTTACCATTCTCTTACCAAAATTCGAAAAAATGCAGAATTTCATCCGCGATCACTGTGCATTATACCCTCTGAAATTCGACCATGTATCGATCAATTAATCGAAAATAATAAAAACGATACGTACAAAACATTCCCAAAATCCTTCGCTTACCATTCTCTTATCAACATTCGAAAAAGGGAAAGAAAAACTTCTCGAAATTGCCACTGGAAATTAGCCTGGAATTTAATCACGCGTCGAGAGGTTACTTGGAGCTAATAAAGCAGGATCATCGCAGCGTACGATCCCATCGATCTCTACGTTGTTACCACGGCAAGCAGATCGATACCTCGGCGGAACAAAACGTCGCGACGCTGCATGGTCGCGGAATAAAATGTACCAGAATTATTAATTACGAGCATCGACGAAACAACGATAGCCGCGTATTTCGTCTGGAATCGTTGATTACTCCCCTTCGCTTCGCGGTGGCCGACTTGCCGCGCGGCTCTACCACTCGCGCCCTCGAAAAGTTTGCCGGAAGTTTATCGCGCGGCGCGATTGAAAATCAATGAGATCCGCCGGGTGAAACTGACGTGAATTCCGGCGGGGAGTTTGCAGAAGGAAACGATAATGCGCGAAAGTGTTTGGGACAACAATCGCGCGGCGAATATCACCGCGAAACACCGGATCCGCCGTGGCAATTTTCTCGATTGAAATCAACCTGTATGAAACGGGAAAGGAGTGAAGGGACGTGTTTGTTTCCCGAAACGTTGCGATCCAGCTCCGCGCGCATTCGCGAATTTTTTGCGGTCGTCCGAACGCAAGCTCGCGCACAAAAAATTAATTCTCCTCCTTCTTTTATCTATTTCGTATCAACGTTAATCGCGAGCGTTAATGTTTTAATTTTTGTTCGCCTGCCTTCGATCTTTGTGCCTTTTTTTTTTTTTTTTTTTTTTTTTATTTTATTCAATTCCGCTCGTGGAAGCTCGGTATCGAATTTGTTATCCGTCGAGAACAGCGGTTCTCAATGTGGGTCGCGCAATTTCCAGGAGCAATTTCGATTGTTTCGGGAATTTTTGAAAAATTCCTAGTGCGAACCGATATATTTTAGAGAATTATTACATTAAATTGGTAGTGTCAGAAGTATTTAAAACGACACGAAGTTTTCAGAATCATTGCTAACGGCGGTATCTTCTGACACATTTATTCCATTTGAATATTCGTAACAGACACGAATGGAAATTTCGAGTTGGAAAATTCGGAAATTCGCACTTTTTCGTTGATTGAAAATTCTCGAACGCCAGATAAGAGGAGATATAATATCGATAGGCAGAGAAAAATAATTTTCTCATCGTATTTCACCATAGAGGATATACTCTGAAAAATTTTTCGGTGCAAGCAGCGCTATAATCGATAAAAAAAGAAGATAGATACATTAAATTTAAAACACAGTTTCGATATCAACATTTCTAAATAGAAACCTCGATGGAACATTTTCTATAATCATCGAAAAATCTATTTAAATATCTTTTATCCCCAAATTGTACCTTTACTGATTTCCGACAATTTCCAAGCCACGAAATCGGCAACGTAAAAATTCGAAAATCATTAAACTCGCGCAAAATTAGATCTTTCGAAAGCGGCATTGGAAAATCGTGAAATTTGGATCCCTCGTGAGTAATGGAGCGCTATTTCGCAGATCGATGAACGTTTTCGAAAATTCCACGGGATATAAGTCAGCATCTCGGTAAAGAGCTTCGCAGAAATCCCCATTTCCGCATATAGATCGCATATTCATATAGATCCTTTGTCCTAACACCAATGTCTCTACGTTTAAAGCACGGATCTAGAGGGTGGCCTACTAGGTAATCCACTAGTAGCCTCGGATGAAACGAAGCCCTCTGATCCTCCCTTCTTCCACCCCGTAACCCGCTCTACATATCAAGCACCCTTTTAAATTACATAACCCCGTGGAAACAATCGCTGAAATTCAACAACTCATTATCGTCGTTTAGAAAACTAACCTGTACCGATTATTAACGAGGAGAATCTTGGTCCGATTATCGGTTAGCCTAGACAATTGTTTAATTTAACAGAAATTCGTATTTTTGCGTAGATGGAATGATAAAAGTGAGAGATGAAAATTGATCGTGGCGAGTAATTAGGTAACGGATGATCTAGGTAATAAAGCCACCAGGCTGATGGATCTGGTGGACGACGGTGGACGGAGGATTAGAAAACGTGTTTCATATATTGGATAGCCAGTTGAATTTTCAGACACAGTTGCGAGCATTGGCTTCCAGAGTTTATTGTTGCTACGTGTCTTATCGAGGGTCTGGAGATTTGAGAAAAGATGGCTATCGCTTCTGCAGAGACAAGCGAATGGGAGACTGCGAATTTTAGGTGAGCTCCTCGGTATCGAGCTGCATCGAAATTTGAAGAAACAGGTAAGATATAATAAAAAATATTTCCGATATCCAAGTTATATACATACGCGATTAAAGTTTAATTTTTTCGAAACTCTTCGCTGAAGTTTATCTAAAGTCTATCCTATCTATTGGACAAATTCTCGTAACATCTTGATTAATCGATATCGTTAAATATCGTAATTTCAACGATATAAGATTACTCTAGCTTCAATTAAAAATTACTAAAAAATTCTTACTCTAAAAAGATCGAAATCATTGTGTACATCTACACGTACATGTCAACTATAGTCGTGCTACCTCGTTATCGCGATAATTTCTTCGCAATCATCGTGAACAACGTTGCGATAATCAATTATAACTCCGACCGCTGTTAACCGAACAAACTTGCAAGCACAAAGAGTTAAAACCCCGGCGTAGTTGATCAATTCAGGATGAATGCGTCTGAAAATAACTCCGCGAGACCTCGACAAACTCAATCTTTCCCGATGAACAGCGCAAGATCATCCCTCACCCCCTCTGGATCCTCAAAAACACCCGTCACCCTTGTTTCACGCCCCTCCCGACAGCCATTCAAACGGCGAGCATCCCCAGCGAACGCGGAAACCCACTTTCGCCCGTTGTCGCTTCCGCCCACGCGCCGCTACCCCGGTTGGTTTATCTTTCCGGCTGAAAAATTGCCAGCCGGCGTCACAAGTGCTGGAAAGTCATCGGGGATGATGCTGACAGGGGCCAGAGGGGAGAGAGCTCGGCCGGCGCTCCAACCCCCCGTTCCGTGGTGACAGAGCTCAAGTCGGGGTTCCTCAGGGGGTTGGAGGGGAGGAAAGGAGAGATGGTTATACCATTCCTCCAGAGGTATCTGCAGGCAGGCAGCGTCGATATAACCGAGCCTTCGTGCTCCTTCGCAACTCTGATCGAGCAACTTCCTCGTGGCAGCGCCGCGAGCACACACAGACACCAAAGTTAGCTCTACCCGGCCTTCCACGCGTCTTCTGTCTGTGTCGCCGGTCCCCCCGAGCCTCGCCGACCCTTCGTCCCATCCAATGCGAAGAACACGGGTCCGTACACCCGCGTCGGGAGCAAGTTTCACCGAAGATGGGCCAACTTTGATAAGATACCCGTTTACCCTCCGTCCCCCCGTCTCACCCCCGATTGATTATCTTCCCCGGCCGCGCCACCGGCGCCGCGCCGCCATCGCCACCATCGCCGTTGCCTTTTTACATCCGCCGACAATCGTTCCCGAAGATGATTCCACCGATGGTTATTGGCTGGAGAGCCTGGGAATTACGCTCGACCAGGTTGCGTCCCGGTTAAAGGGCCCACGACCACGGTTCTTCGAGCTTTCATCGCAGGTCTCCACCGGTTGTTGATAAACCGAGAGATGCAACGGAGGCTGAGAGTAACGTTTCTTACCAAAGGTATCGCGGTTTGTGTGATTTTAAATTTCCCACGGGTTTCGGGACACTCGGTTTGAGGGGAACGTTGAATTTTAATCTAATGGCGGGTAATTTGCCTTCCGGTTTGCGTTCCCGTGGCGCGTGTCGCCGAGAAGAGGAGAGTCGGTCACGCGTCGGAACGCTTGGTCCGAACACGGCGAAGAATAACACGGAACTGACGAGGCAGGAAGACATCGACGAAAATAAACCGATCGGTAATGTTTACGTTGGACACCGTCTACAAACCACGACACTCGTGTTTGGCTCCATTTTACCATAATAAAATGGTAAACTCGCGCTTCTGTCGAGAATATCGATAAATATTAAAGTTACCGTGGTGTGCGAATTTAAATTTCGCGTGCATTCGACAAATTAGGATAGTCGTCGTAGAATCATATACGAGGACTTTTATCGACAGTGTTACAGAACTATGGAATTATCGTGGATTGCAATTGCAAATTTCTCACGATTTTGAAAAATCGTATATTCGCTCTAAAATAAAATTGAGTTTCATCTCAAGCGTATAATAAGGAGATTTTTATCAAAGTTTCATAGCATTTTGAGGTTACGATGATTTCCAGTTTCAAATCTCGCGCGCTTTTACGAAGCTTATACCTGCCGGATGACTACACAGCCTTAATTTAGGGTTGATGAAATTAATTACGTTCAGGATAGACATTTATTTTAAAGTCTACAATGAGAACGCGACTGTCTGATATTTTTAAGGATATTCATTTTCAGTTATTACCTGTATGCTGATAAGCAGCGTGGCTCGTTTAAATCCATACGTTCGATCACCCTTAATTGAATCATTTTTAATATTCCTAGATTACCATTTGAAAAATGAGGTTAACACGACACGTACTCGCAACATGTACAGCTGAAACACAAATTCAACTGCAATTCGACTGCTCGACAAACGTAACCGAATTTGAACCAGAATTTTCGCGATCTGTCTATCCGAAATTACGCTCCCAGAGAACCGAATTAAATATACCACGCACACGAAAGCAAATCCAGTCCCACAACCCAGCGACGAGCTCGCAATAGCTCAACTCTGGTCTTTTCCAAAGAACAAACGACGAACTCTCCTTAGACTTCACGCGTTCTATCTTCTGTACTTCTCCGAAGTGCCCTTCAAACTGCTCAACGTGACCGAGAATTTTCCCGTCTGCACTTAATTCCGAAGCTATTCGTCTCGATTACTATCGCGTAATTAAACCTTTAACCTTTCACGTACGGCACGTCTGGCACAGAAACCGTTCCACGAAAGTCGCTATAGTGTCGTACCGTTCAAATTCGTGATATCCATGAAAGCTACGATCATTCTGAAAGATAATATCCGCGAAAGCCACTATTGCGTCGTACCGTTCAAATTAAAAATATCCACGAAAGCCGCTATCTTTCTAAGAGATAATATCCTCGAAAACGTCTCAAATAACGCCTCGTGAATAAGAAATGAATTCTAGCCGCAGAAGAAACGCTCCCGGAGCATAATTGATGAACGACAGAATCCCGATACCTTCGTCCCCATCGAGCCAACCCAGGGACACATCGTGCAGGTCGCTGTAGCGTTTGAAAAGCAACGCGGACTGCGCACGGCGAATAATAAAGGTCGGCAGGCAGTAATCGTAAAGCAAGGATCAATGTTTCAACGCGCACTGTTCTGCATCCAAGATGCAGGTAAACGGAGACGGGCTCTCGTGTTTCGGGCAAACAAGAGCTGAGCTCTGACCACGCCTTTAACCGTGTTAATCATTGAGAGGCTACCGTTGCTCTTACAGAGAGTTGGCCGATGTTAACGACCGACGCGTGTCCCTTCTTCGGCGTGAATTATGCAAATCGTCAAATAGATGTGACCCCGATACGTTGCTCCTCTGTTTAGATCGCCTGGACTATTAGCGACACGTGTCCCACCGAGACCTGATCGATATATTTTCATTGATACGTAGGACAGGGATTCTTGTCTGATCGTACGTTGACGTATTCCACTTTCTACGCTCCACTGGGAGCTAATTTCTGGACGAACCGAGTTATGAATTATTCGCAGGTTTCGCGTGTGAGATTATGACAGCTGGTGTTTTCGATGGCGAATCTAAGGTGTCGAGACGAGTCGGGAAGGATCGGAAATAGTTGTCGATGGTCCGAGGATAGTTCCAAGCATATCTAGATCTTCGTGTCGTAGACGATGGTAAGGAGGTTAGATATAAATGACCTGTGCGATGGAAACATGAATACGATGGAAGAAACGGAAATGGAGTAATGTTCTATTTTCGTTACTGTCTTCGCGGGATCAGTTCGGAGAAGAAATAAGTATAGTTAGTTTATTGTCGAGCCTGATAAGGATGTATCCTGCGTTTCAATTTGCAGTAAAGTTCGCTAACTAGCGATCCTCGATAATGAAGCATCCTATTTTTCAATTTGCAGTAAAATTTGCCTAACGAGTTAACTCGCTGCTATATATGTTTGGTTCCTCAAATCCAATTTTCAATAACGAGGCTAAAAGATAGATTCATTTTCGAATAGAGTCTTCTAATAGAATCTCGAAAACGGACAACTGGCGATTTCTCGATGGGAAAATAAATAACAACCCGATAGCATCTGAACCGAAACGAAATCTTCGATCCTAATTTTCAATAACTAAATCCTAAAGAATAATCTTGTTTCTCGACTAACAATCTATCAATTTCTAATTATTACACAAAGGTAAATAACGATTAACACGACGACCTAATTCTAACCCAAATCCTCAAACCCATTTTCACCAACGTTCCACGTTATTATCCCTGCTTCGAACAGAAAATCGCGGAATCAATCACGTCGGCAAAAATGTAAATCCTCGGACCCCATTTCCCAACATCAGACATAACCTCGACCAAACAAACCTGGCAAATACAACGCAATATATCACGGAAACAATCCTGCGAATCTAACCTCGAACGTTCCGCTCGCAAAAAACCAAAGCACCCCACGCACCGGTTGCCAAATCCTCGAAGCAAACCTAAACACTAAGAAATGACCCGACGCACAGCGTGGCACGAAGCAGAAGTAAAAATCCGACGTGCTACCCTCCCTCAAGGCAGACCTGACCCCCAGTGTCATTGTTGAATTGGACGGTGGATCCAATTAAAAACGGAGACGGTGGGCATCGCGGAAACGCGATTAACGCTCGCGCGAGATCCGTTTCGCGGAAATTCCGCGCGCGGAGCAGCGCCGGCATAACTCCGCGCGACGGCGAACGGATTAACATGAAAACAGAGTTAATAGGAAACTTCGAGAAAATTATGGGGGCGAACAACGTCGCCCGGCCAAACTTGCCGAGCCGCGGCGTAGCCGGCGTCGGCGTCGGCCGTGATTAAAGGCGTGGCGCGTTTGAAAAATCGTACTCGTTAGCCAGACGCGGGTTCGAGGGTGTGTAGCCCTCCACGGGCGGGAAAAACAAGCGGAAAAGCGGAATAAGGGGGAACCGCCGATGGCGGCCGCGGCGGAGGGGGTGGGAAAAACATTTCCAACTTATCGAATAAATTTAACGAACCGGAGGCAGAGGAAAGGCTCCTTGTTCGCGAGCACGCGTTTAGAGGCTCCTCATTATCGAAGCTTTCGGCGCCGCGAAAGCGTCGTTTACGCGGCAACTTGACATCGTTCCGCTCGCGCGCAAATTACATCTAGCCGTGGAGCCGGTCGGTTTGCTTTTTTTCTTCTTTTTTTAAACGCGCCCGTGCGATATTGTTGGCCCCTGGGGGCCGGGTCTGCCGAGGCGGAGGCCTCCGAGGCCACGGTGGAGCTAGAGTGGTCCCTTTTCCAGTCAACGAGGCCTCGAAACGCTACACTTTCCTCGCGGAATCAAGCGGCCACGAGCGAGACTCCCCTTGCCGACCTCTGCCAGCGTATAGTGTGTGGTGATCGCGAATTATCGGAGGGTTGCAGCGGTATGCGGGGGTCGGTTTTAATGTTTGGTTTCGCGGTGAATCGATTTTTCGACGGCCGGCTTTGCTTTGGTTTCGGTTGCTCGGTAAATTTATGTACGGGGTGCAACCGAAACAGGGGGCAGAGGTTTGCATATGATCCGGTTCCTGTCCTTGGGGAGACGAAACGAGATGGGTGCCTGGATGCGTGTTTTCGTTGCACCCTGTGCAATACAGGCACTTTCTAACGCGTTCTTTTAATATTTTATTTTTCTAGCGAGAGTAACAATTTTTGGAGATTAATCGCGAATACTTTGCTATTTTCTTTCTTAACCCCTTGCCGTTCTTTGACGAGTCTGATTCGTGACAACAATTTTGGATCAAACATGGGTGTCACGAGTTAGACTCGTGAAACCAAATGCGGGCTAAACGTAAACATCACCGTTTGATGAAAATGCGTACGGATTTTATCGAGCTAAATGGTACAGCGAGAGATTTACCGAACATAGTACTATCAATGTTCTGATTTTCTAACAGTATCGGTATTTTTTCGATAGCGTTAAAAATGTGCATATATTTCGAGAATTCCTCGATTCTTTGAATCACACCGATAATGTATCCCACAATTTACTTTGTGATTTTGGAAAAATAATTGTCTATTAAAGCTTGTGTAATTATGTATTTTCTAAAGAAATACTTTCGGAATTTCACGTTTCGTTGGAAAGAGAATATTTCCCGAGACGTTCGTTTGACACGACTAAAAACCGGCCGATGCGCGAAAGCTAATCTGCCAGTTACTCTAATGTAGAGACGGAACAACACGGCCGAGCTGCATATACTTCCAATCCTTTCATACCTCTGTGAATTTCCAAATCCATAACTTAACCCGCTCGCAGTTCCATATTCCTTAAACTTGCTAATAAACTCCTATCTCGCGCGTACCGAGACACGCCAACACTGGCAAACAAATTTCCTACCGCTCTGCCCTACCCTCGCGATACACGCCCGTGATACACGCGTCCCGGCCAAAGACGTGCATGCCTCGCTTCCATCCGATATCACTGACGGGGCCAAAACACGGGACCAAACTTCGCGGCGCACTCGTGTTCATTAACCAAAAACCAGCCTGGAATCCAGGAATATCCCTAAAAGTGCAGCGCTACCACGAACCCCGGGGTTCATTGTCTCCGTGTGGCAGTGACCGAGCTGGATCCCGCACCACGACATTGTCCACCCGGTCAACATCCGACGTCCCAGTTTCCTTAATATTCCCCACCGTCTTCCTACCTTTCCTTGCCACGGCCGAATACTTCCGAGGCTAATACCCGCAGGGATTAATCCACCATTTCCACGCGGGCGTAAACGATACCCCGGCGAAATGAAAAGCATCGAGGACCGAGGCTGAAAGGAGCGAGATCATCTCGGCTCGTCCTAATTAGATCACGTCGCGACGTCGATTTAGTGTAACGCGAAAAAATTTGTCCTTATCCGAGCCGAGGGGTTGTAATGTTTGACTCCGGGAACGCGTACGTGATTCGTACGAATCTACGACACTGAGAATTTGGAAATTATTCGCACCGCTTCTGAGATTTAAAATGAACTAAATATAAAAGTATCGCAATACCGATAATACGAATGGTTAGCTTTTGCGTATTAAAATTCGATGTTCGTGGAATTTATACCAATATTCTAGAGATTGTAGGAATTAATATAAAAGCGCATTAGTGTATATGAAACGCACTGATACTCGTTCAAACGCATGATGTCTATCTAAAGCACCCATATTTGCAAAAAAATGTATAAATAACAGAAATTTTACTCTTCGACTTTTGCCTATACTTCCAATAAAAATGTTTAGGACGAAAACTAATAGGTCGTTCGAAGAGTCATTTCGTTTTTTCCAATTTAGGGGACCTTATTGTATTTGTTCACAGCCAACTTCACATTTCAGACGCATAAAAAAAAAAGAGAAAAAAAGAAAACGAAACGGCTTTCCGAAGGAGCCAATAGCTTGGAACTGGCGGTTAAAGTTCCAATCGCGTAAAGTTAAAAACTATCAACATTCGATAATCCATCCTGAAGGAACACTGACCAATCGCTGGTCGAACCAGACGACTCTGCCTGTCAACTGACCGGCGTCACCCACCATCTTGGATCCCCAGCTCCTCCGTGGAGGAAGATCCGTGTGGATGAAATTCTGGTGTACTATTAGAAAGAGTGGACGATCGAAGGAACGGTGAAAGTTCCAGCTTATCTCGGGGCTCTTTCGCGGCCGAACAGCCGGAGACTGGTGCTGGAAGTTTCCAAATAGGGGAGCTTCATTTGCCTGTACCCTCGCCGAGCTCCTTTCCCGTTCTATTCCGAGTTTCTTTGAATTCCACTTGCCCCGTGACAATGACTTAAGTTTCATTCCTTTCGGATAGTTCGCGCAGTCTCGCGTATTTCCGCGCTGCCCCGACCCCGACCCTCTCCACGCCCTGTAATTTGCGCTTATCGACCTCCCAGCGATCCGCTTTTTCCTCCTTCCTTCGGGGGTCCAAGGGGTAGTTAAAGATACCATCGATCTCACTCCGCCGTTCTTCCTCATTAATGAATGACGTTTGCGTTATTTACGCTTCTGTGTGGCTGTCTCCGCGTAGGCCCCGTTTCGATCCCTCTGACGCTCATCTGTATAGCCCTCGTGTGTGACATGTCACTTCCGACAAGATCGTTCGAACGAGCGAAGATCGCTATTCAACGTGGAACGATAATTTTTTACGAAAAGAAATAAGAAAATCTTGTTTACCCCGTGCGAAATAATAACAAAGAGAAACGAAGATATTTTTTGCTTTTTGCTGCGTCGTTATAAATATTCTTGGAATCTTATGGAATTTCGCATTAGTGTGCAGGTAAATTTTTCACTCCGCGTAGAGCGATAATGAAAATATATTCTACAGCCGGGATCATAGTAGTGCATACGTAAATTCGTTAATATATGAAATAATAACGTGGCCCATAAGTTTCATTTAGTTTTGGGAATTAGTTCAATTAATCCTGACGCGAAAAATTATATGTTTCCACGCGTCGTCTGTTTCGTACATTAGTGTACCTTGCAGGGATGGCCAGGTTTACTTAGCCCCCTGCATTTACGCGCTTCTATCCTCGTTGTTGCTTTTTACCTTTACTGTCCTTCTTAAACGTCGTTTAAGTTTACTTTTATTATTACGTATACCCTGCGACTTTGTCGTGGATGGCTGCCGCTGATACCACCCCTAACCGACGTCAGAATTACTCGATTTACAATCGTCCCTCTCGCAATTTAACCGCGAATAACGACGGAATAACATCCTAGGAGAGAAAGGGGAGAAAAAAACGGAGGGATATTTCGAAATATCCTTCGCATAATCGCCGTCTGTGTTAAATGATGCAGTGCGCTAATATCGAAGGAAAAGAACACGACAACGCGTTCGACCAATTCCCTCGGGGCCGCTACCCCTCGCTGAGAGGCGAGAAATTCGCGAAGGTATTTAGTTGGCGCTCGCTGAGGGAAATTGTTATACATTAATTATGCCGGCTCGAAACGCGGTTACCAGCCGTGAACTTTTACCGTGCCAACGGCCGGTAGTTACGCCTGCGAATCCCACGTTTTAGTGGATCCTGATCGATATCTAACGACCGGCGAATAAATTATCACGCGCGGAAGGGTAGAAGGAAATTCAGCGCGAAGACGTCTGAATTATGTAGCGATTTTATTCGACGCGAGTTTAAAAGGGAAACGAGCGGCAAGTGGATGGTATTAAAGTATGAAAGATTCCGCGAGGTCCGACAATGTTTCTCAAATCTCCGATCTAATGGTTCGGGAGAAAATATCCGAGCTTCGACGGATGGATTAATTTCGAAACGTTCGAGATCGTTGAGCAGCCGATTTTTAGGAACGGATCGCGATTTGCGAAAGGGGTTTAAAGCCGGTGGAAAAGCTCGTGTAAGATATTAGTCGCGACGCATGAAACCCGACCTGCAGATAGTTCGAGGAGCCATTCAACTTACATAAACGGAGGATCACTTTGGAAGTTGGTTTCGATGGTAGTTTCCAGGGCTGCGCTCTGTATTTTCCTAGCTCAATTTGAAGTTCATGTTAAGAATATTGCGTCGTTGTCAACTTCTGCTAAAGGATTATGTTAAACGATAGTTCTTCGATGACCGCTTCAAATATAAATTCGAAAGAGATACGGCAGGGGTGTATAAACGCTATCGATCGAAAGTTTGCAGTGGCTACGTGTTCCGTGGAAGCCAAAAATTTCGAATGAAAGAGGCCGGCTTGAGAAAACACTTTGGTGAAAATTTTTCACGACGCTAAGGAAATATTTCATTTCGCTTCATCGAACGTCCAAATTTAATTAATACTAAAATTAATAGCCTCGTGCTTTTCGATCTTTTATAAAGAGTTAAATACGAATTGGTCGATACGCGAGTCCGCCAATACGTTGTTCTTACACTCGACAATCCTCTAAATAGTCTATTAACGATTCCATGATTAAACAGTGTCTTGTAAAAAAACAATCATGACCATACTCATGGAAACAACGCACGAAACCAGTTAAAAAAACCACCCTGATTTTTAGCCAGAGGTCTATACAAATTTATGAAGCTGCAAACAGCTAAGTACACGCTGATATTAAATAAAATCTCAGAGTTAACAAAGAGCAACGTTCGGAAGCAACCTCAAACCTAGAATCGACTTCCCTCCTGCAAGATTAACACCCCTCGCGAGAAGCTTGCCTATAAAACGAGAAATATTAGCCGTTACCGCAAACTCGTATCATCCCCTCGGAAATCACCACCTGTCACCCTAACCGTGTCGGTACCAGCGTCGACGACAATCGTTTTGCCAGGAACGAAGAAACCTGCCACGCCGGATTATCCGTTTGGTCGCGGACGGGGGTGGAGAGACAGGGTTGATTCCGAATTGATAAGCAAGGGTGGATTCGACGTGGGAGTTAAGGCAGCCCGACGCATAGTGCACATATGGAAGGGAGCTGGATGAGTTTGCGATTAAACGCGATTATAATTAAGGATAATGGAGTTTCGGGGCGGGAGTTGCCGTCGACTCGGAGTCCCTTCGCAGCTGGCGCCGTTATATCGAGTTCCTGTCGTCAGCCAGCAACCCTCACGGCCATCCCTCTAACCCTCTGGCAAGCCCTGAAAATGCTTTTGGTCATCTACTTCCTTCGCGTGTATTCGCGCACGTACAAAACGCCCACCCTCTCTTCTCCGGATCTCTGCTCCACGCACCACGTGCTCCTACGTGTTTTTCGTTGCTCCAATTCGCCATAGAACGAGCTTCCTGCTCGTCCTGAGAGTGCAAAGGGGTATTTGGTTATTTCCAAAAGACCCATTCCGTGATGGCGTGCCGAAGGAACAGAGAGGGCGCCGATCTCGGCTATCGATTTTATCGCGGAACGTGATACTTTTGATACGGGGGAATGATAAATAACACGGAGGAAAAGAGAGCGCCGGCCATTTTTGCCGGACGAAGGGTGAGAAACCTTTACGTGCAGCACGGCCGTGTTATTGTTTCACCTGGGAGCCGGTGAATTATTTTTAAGCAGGGCCGCTGGAAATTCTGCGCAGGGTATATCATGATTATTTTAATGGACAGAAACTCGGCCGTTTTGAAATTTTAACGCTATTTGATGCTCTCTGTTTAATTGTTCATGCGGCGTGCATTAAGATTTACAACCGTAACATTGCGAATGCAAAGGAACGCGGCGGCTCGCCCGCGCTGAAAGTTCCGCGTTACTTTGAACCGTTCGAATTGAAATTGGCAACGTTGTGTATTCTTGGCAGGTCAAATAGCTGGCCAAAGACACGGGCCGTAGACACGCGAAACCAAAGTGGCTTTACCGACTGGCTCGAAATTCGAGACCTTTGGGATACGATAACTAACGGTCCGGTGTTGCAACAAACGCGATAATTAGTAAACTATCCGTGATAAAATAGCAACAAACGCGTAAGTCCACGAAGCATAATCAATAACCGAATGTGTGCAACCTTGGTGCACGCCCTGCAATCTCTCACGCGGTCAAAAGCGAAAATCTAATTAAAAAGAACTCATCTGGGAGCCATCTTCCCCTCTGATACACAGTGATACCGTCAATAATTAGCTAATAATTACAACGGACACTCTGTTGGCGTAAATTTCAAATTTTCCAAAATCTCGAAACTTATTCGATGTGCGGGATATGACGCGAACCAAATTTCCTTTTTAATTGAAATTATAAATTAATTATTAAACGAAAATTGTATCGAACGAGCGGAAGGGAAGCTGGTAATCCTGTAATGATTAACACGATAAGATATCACCGGTTGTTCCTCGTTTTGGCGTAACGTTGATAAACTCATCTGGCGAACTTCCTGTTCTCGATATTCCGTTTTGAATATTTCGAAAAACTAATTTACGTTCGCGTCTAGTTCCTCCATCCGTGCTCGTCGCGTTTATTCTACAACATCTCGTCCCATATGTGTTCCATAACATTTAGGTCACAGCTCTGTTTATTCCAGTTTGAAAAAATTTCCGAACCACGGGAAACTGTTCTTGCGTCGCGCTGCATTAGAAACAAATTCGTCGCCGCGCCCTGCACGCTTCGTGTCCCATCGTTAATACACTGCCTACTAGCTCCCATTGGATATACGTACAACAAGAAATGTCCTATATCGGGAAATATTTTTGTAAAAGACGCGACGTCGAAAATTATAAAGCTATTTGTACCGTTATAACGATGTAATAATATAAGTAATTGTATAATCGTACGAAAATTGTGTTATATAATTGGAATATTACAATCATCGTATAATACTTGTTCTAACACTTTTGAATTACTCTAATCTGTGATACACATTGGGTGATTTTTAACTCTTTGCACTCGACGATATTTTCGTTGCAGGCAAATAGTCATTCGAAGACTTGCTGCCATAAACATGACGATACTTTTAAATAAATAGGAAATAAGAAATCGTATAGAAATTAAGACGTAGAATTATTTTACTTCGACATGCCACGCGTCGTTGAGTAATTTTAAATTTGATATCTCTCGAGTGCAAAGGGTTAAACACGAATACGTAATCCTCAGTTTCTCGATTTTTGGTTAAATTGAAAGATTACGCGAGAAGTAAGAACGTTGAAAGATTCACTCTCACCTTAAAAATTAAGCGGGAGTTTATTTTTCACCGCCTTTATATTAAAAACTTTTTCTAAAAAATTCACATCGTTTAGAAATAGAGTATTCAGAGCAATTTCCATACCTCTACAATTACTCAATAGATATTACAGATTGAAATCCGTCTAAAATGAAAATATATTACAATTTGAAGAAAACATTGCAATATAAAATGAACAACTACAAGTGGAATCGAAACAAGAATACTTTAAAAACAAATAAAGAGCCTAAACCAAGTAACAAAAGAATAAGAATGTACACAAACCATTAAACAGTGTTATCATACATTGCACATCCCAAAATTTTTCATATTTAAAAATTACACGTAAAATTCCGGAAAAATTATGGTCGAGTTATCATCCAATGCAATATCAGCAGTGAGAATTAGAAAATAAACTAAAAACACGATATCAAAGTACTCGTAAATCATGTTCGAAAGAGACCTCGAGAAACTCGCAGCGGGCAAACACCCCATAGCATGCGGTCCTTGAATTATTGCACGCCATCGTGTTCGTTCTTGCACGCCACGGCACCCCCGTTCGATTATTTACCCCGTGGAAAATGATAAACGCACGGATACACGTGTATCCACACGCTCGATTCCGTGTCTCGTAAGTTCCACGAGGGTGACTCGGCTCGCTAATAAAGATCGCAACCCCCGGGCAGTTCTTCTTCGCCGACAATGCAATTGGAATCGCTCCTCGGGGAGCGGCTCGTCCCTTCCACGGACACGTGGGCGGCACGGGAGTGGTCCGTTAACGGATCCCCAGGGTAAGGTCCGTGAAATCCTCCTGCTATGGTGTTCCACGCTGGTGGAGAATTCGAAAAGTTGGTCCACGCGAACACAGTGAAACCGCGACGTAATTGAGACGAACGATTCCCCGGCTCCTCCAGCGGAAATTCCTCTCCCGTTTTATTTTTTTCATCCCTCTGTGTACCACTGACGTCGCGTAAGCATTTCGGTATGTCCGCATTACGGCGGGAGTTAAATGTAAATTAGGCGAACCGTGGTATACCGTGTAGAAGGCACGGAGAAATTACAGGATGTACTTCTTCCGTTCTTTTCTCTCTCTCTATTTTCTCCTTTTTTAAACGACCGAGGATTATATCCTTCTTTGCACAGTCTTCGCGTTGTTTGGTTATTCCTTTAGAACCTGCAGGTGACGGTGGCTAGCGTCTTGTTTGAGAAATTTATTTCTCTTCTCTTTGGCTTTCGCGGACGGTGTTACCGGATGCTTGGAAGCGAGGTTGAAAATGATCTGAACTGGAATTATAATTGTTTTCTTCTACTGGCAGCTTTTATTAAAGTTCGAGTAGAATAGAGGAATTATGCGAAGAGATTTCGAAGGAAAATTGAATAAAGTATGAAGATACGTTGTTAGGATGAAATTACGTTTTTCCAACTGAATACCGTGCGTGCATGATGGAAAGATTACTTCGGAGAAGCGAACTTATCGAATTTTGAAAGGATACGTCGTAAGTAAGGAAAACACTGGTGTAGACAAGGAGTCTTGTAACCGACGGAATAATGAAAATGGAGCTGATTCCAGAGGGAAAAAAATAAAAATAAAAACAGAGACAAAAACGTGGAATGAAATTTTTTCATAAGAGGCTGCATTTTCGAAGAAATTGAGTTTGAATATTTGATGGTTTGTGGTTGCTGTACTTGTATCGGCGGAGTGGGGGTGATAGTTCACGGCGAGATCCGCAAGATGGAATCGTCGTTAGGTGCGCGCGCTTCGCGTAAATATTTCAAATCAATTTTCTCGAAAGTAAAGCCTCGTATGAAAAAACTTTATTCCACGTTTTTTCCTTACTTTTTTATTTAGAATCGCTCCTTCCGCGATTGTGCCAGCGGTTACAAAACGTTCTGCTGTATTCCTCGGTAAATAAAACACTTTATCGACTATAAACAAGCGAAACTCTTTTGCATCGGACTTTCCTGATTAAAAAAAATTCGTGTCTCGCTTTTCTCTTGGCTATTGACATCGTAGACATTGCAATTTATCTTTATGGGATTCTTTCTTTGACCCTCCCTCAAAATCTACCTCTCTTATCTTCGCAACCTTGGGAATTTATACCTTATTAACCCTCTTCTATCAGTTTAGGCATCTAAAAGGTATCCTTTTTAGTTCTCCGATTCCTCTTCGACCCTCTTACTTCTACGACCTTATAAATCTGGACCTTTCGACCTTCTTACGTCTAGAATCTTACAATGCTGCAACGTCTATCGATTTTTTTTTATTTAAATACGCCTCCATTCAGCGAGTTGAAAAAGCTTCGTGGCAGAGGTTCAACTCATTCGTACCGGGGTTCATCGTTGATTAATGAACGAAATTCACTAGGAACAAGGGGATGAAAGCAAGCAGACGTACGATCGAGTACGTGTACGTTAACAGAGCGTTTCTTTCAGCGAAGTTTCTGCTTCCGTGTACTGACGAAATTGGACGCGAGATTAACATCGTCTGCCTTGAGTCAACCTATGCGAACACACAGACAGAAACTAAAGTTTTAGCAGGAAAGCCCTAAGTTGCAAGAAGGGTGCGCCAGTGTGTTTCTCGCGTTAAGTGCTGGATCCCTGCAATGGTCAAACTAATTTCGACTTAATGGTAGCCGGGTAGAGACTTTTGATATTTTGCATGGGATTGAGACGTTTAGAAGTATCAAAAGAATACTATAAGCTGCCCGAATCATGCCACGAAAGCTTCGTTAATACGTCGATTTGGGGAAATATAAATTTCAATAAATTTACAGGATTATTTTTTAATTCATTTGAACATACTGTACCTATATTTTATCCAATTTTTATTTCACTTCTAATATTCTTGATGCCTTCTAGATCTTTT
The DNA here is from genome assembly GCA_002201625.1 of Euglossa dilemma. Taxonomy (NCBI): domain Eukaryota; kingdom Metazoa; phylum Arthropoda; class Insecta; order Hymenoptera; family Apidae; genus Euglossa; species Euglossa dilemma. The sequence goes on from NIJG01000029.1 coordinate 4,236,687, forward strand.
AAAAAATAAATGAATTTAAAACGAACGGAACACCTTTAAGAAATAAATATTACCCTCATTTGGAAATAAAAAGATTTGTTTCTTTTTTTGATGCTGAATAAAAATTAATTTGAAACAAAGAATGTAGATACCACTAAAATCGTAATAAAATACTGTGTCAAAATACTGTACTATTAACCTGGTTGTAATTCCATTACAAATTCCATTAATCGTTGTTGAACTAGCTTCTGTGGTAAGTAAAGCGAATAATGATAGTGCAAATGTTGAATTAGTTTCGCATCAATGAATGTAATTGGTTACGTTTCACCTATTCAACGATTCGATTATGTCGGTCAACTATGTGAAATTTAGTCGCAAAGGACGAACGAGTTACATAAAATTATTCGAATTGAAAACACATGAAGTCAGACGGGAGAAATATGGCTTGGATAAGAAATATGGTAGTTTATTGATTACTCCCATTTCTGTTTAAAGACAAACGTGGCGAACAAACGTTATTCAAAAACGAACTGTCACTACATCTATGAGACCTAGCAATTAAAAAAATGTACAAGAACGAACAATCTAGCATAATCTGCTGCCACTTCGTTAATACTAATTTACATCTTGCTAATGAAAGAAACACATATATATATATATATATCAATATGACATCAATTCTGGAATTAAAGACAGAAATATAAAATAGATAAGTTAAAAAGTCTGCGATAAAAGAGTATCCATTTAAATATCAATGACCTTTACGTATAGTACTAAAGAGATGCGTTAAGAAATACTGAAAATCTTCTCTAAAAAAATATTTCAAGACGTATAAATGCAGGAACGAAATATAAAAATCGTGAGAAAAGGCACAAGTATTTGAATTGTACGTTTTATCACTGGTAAAAAGGCTTTCAAGTGCGATCTCACCTTCCTTCTTGCCAGATCTCGTACGCAATTTCGATGACAATTAGACGGTTGGTCTACTTATAACGTTCGTCATAGTTTGCTGACTGAATAGTTCTGATTGTACAGCATTCAGGAACATCGGCACGCTGTGCTGTTGTTGCAGGTGTTGCTCTACCAACGTGCCAAGCGTCGCGGCGAACGCCGTCTCCAGGAGGTCTACTCCGTCGTCTCCGATTTTGAAAAACAAGAAATCCTCCTGTGACTCGGCGTACTGGCTAAATAACTTATATCGACCGTCCTTCATCCTGTCCACTCGCCAGCCAAACAACAGGTAACAAGCTTGGCGATACTCTTGCGACAATGATTTGAAGGCCTCCTTGAGGCGAGCAGTTCTGAGCTCGTGTGTTTGTTTCATCTCTTCTATTTCTACATATAAAAAAAAAATGAAGCGTGTGGTGCAGAGTAAAAGAATTAATTGCGAAGTTTAGGAAATAAAATGTGTAACATGAAGGAAATTTACATAAAGGAAAACACATAAAGGAAAAAAATGTTATTAATACAAAATGATAATGATAAAAAATCGGGAATGAAATAAAAAGTGAAAATCGATGCGTAGTGCTACTCTAGATTTCATTAAGTCAACCCCTTGCCTGATTTGAGGTCCGATGTCGCGTGCCATGAGCAACAGCACAGTCGGTCACTCGTCAAACCGTTTCGTCCGAACACCGCAAAGAATAACACGGAACTGACGAGTTGAAACCTGTGAGAGACTGTTTACATTGGACCACGTCTAACCACGCCTCTCGTCAAGGCCACTTCCCGTGAATACCCGACTTCCTTACCGCGAGTCGCACAACGATACCGTAGGCGAAGGGGTTAACAATGAGCGACTACGTTACATGTACATGACGACGACCTTCCTAATCGAACATTACAGGTAAGTGAAACGTCCTCCTCTACTACTCACGATTGCTATATTTTACAAAATTGTTTCTATGATATCCTTGTTATTTCGAACACTTTAGGCATATATAAATACTCAGAACTATTTTTTTATTATTTTATTTTTTACGTCATTTACTACATTTTATTTTCCTTTAAGCTATTGAGCAGTTGTCTATTCGTCTATATAAAGATACACAATGCAATTCAATTGATTTGAAATTCCAGTACAATTATGCCTGATTTTATTTTCCTTAGATAATAATTATAACGATAATAATTAAGAATTACCTTGCACTTGGAGGGAGGATGACGACGTGCCGTCTCCACCCTGCTGCCCTACTTTTGCCCTTAGTTCCTCCAGTTCGCGTAACAGTGCCTTCTGCTTCTCCTCTGCTTTTTGTTCCGCTATAGCAGCAGGATTCATAGTGAAGTGAAGTACACGCGCGTTGCAATTGAAGTCGCCCTTCAGTGCTCGATGCTCTAATTCACCTTTCAATCGCTCGACTTCTTCCCGTAACTTATTACACTCGTCTGCTTGACTATAGCCCTCAGCGGCTTGAAGATCGCCTTCTAATTTAGCAATTAATTCCCTGAAACCGTAGATCTCTTTAGAAATCGTGTTAACGTCGCGAATGAAAATTTCCAAATAGAATTTGATATTACCTATAATCATCTATAGTGCGTTCCAATGCAGGTATCCTTTCCGTTATTGCGCTATTGGTGTCTACCGTTATCTCCTTCTCATACAAGTCTAATTGTTGTCGGTAACTATCTCTCTCCCTTGTAACAAGGATCATCTTCTTTTGCAGCCTGCTTACTAACTTGTTCAATTTTTCCTTGGAAACTGTCACATCCATGGCCAATTTTTTAGCATCTTCATAATTCTTCGAAAGAGTGTGCGACTCTCTCAACGCAGCGTCGAGTTTCGATTTCAGCTGTCCTTCTTCCGCCTTTAAAACTAATTCAGCTTGTTGCAATCGATTCAATTCACGTTTTAAAGCAGCTGGTCCACCAATAATTCCAATAGATTCGTACTCTGTTAAACGTAATGAAAGCTCGGTTTTTTTTGCTTCAAGGGTAGCTACTTGCTGTTCTACTTTTTCTGTATGTTCTAGTCTATAAAATTACAAATATATTTAAAGATATATGATGAGGTCAATAAGTAAACAAATAATGAATGTTCATAAAAAATAAAACAAACAAATACCTTTTCATTACATTAGCCATTTGCTCTTCTAGAAGTAACTTCCCCCGAACAGATTCTCTTAGCGACATGATGGTTTCTTTTGCGGCGATGAGTTCTTTTTCTAGCTCATTCGCTCTCGCTGCTTTCGCAGCTAATAACTTTCCTTCCTCGCATAACGCTCGTTCTGATTCTAGTCTCTCAACTCTTATTTTTGTGCTTTGAAAGTCTACATTTTGCAATTCTAATTCCTGCTGTTTAGTCTGATATTCTTTTAATTTCTCTTCCAGTTGTGTTATTCTCGTTTGTGCTGCATCTAATTTTAACTGTGTATCAGATACATCGGAAACTTCCTTCATTACTGGTTTACTTTCATGTATCGATGCATGTTTGAGATCATCTGATAACTTTGAATTTTCATTCATTAATGCCATTACCTTCTGTTCTAAATTCGTTTTTACCTAGAAACAATATACTTTGTATGTAGAACATACAAACAAAAATATTAAAATGATTAATTTAATTAAACATAGTCACTATACTTGAAACAATTCTTTTTCTGCAGCAGCTTGTGCTTCATGTGCATCCTGAATTGTTCTACGAGAAATATCTAGTCGTACTTCCAACTGTTTTATTATTTGTTTATCCCTTTCCACCTGCATCTCTAAAATACCTTTCTCCTTTTCAAAAACCTCTTCCATCTGTCTACGTATTTTATGAAGCTGCTGTATAGCAGCCTCCTGATGAGACAATCTTGTTTTTAAAGATACAACCTAATAAAATAAATATACTCCTTTGATATTATCCTTTTCTAAATATTTATATACAACACTAATTAAAGATATATTACCTCTCCTTTTAATCTTCTCCATTCCCATGGACTATTTGGCACACTAGTATCTAAGTCACTCCTATTTAAACTAGAATTATTAGCGTCACTTAGTCTTGGCTTTTTAGGAGAAATATTACATCCATCTGGGTCAAATACTGGAGATGGGAATGCAGTACCCGATAATCGCAATGACATAGTGCTACTACTATTACTCTTACGATATGCTTCAGAACCAGATCTTAAGTCTTTTATCATTTTGATAACACTTGTTGGATCTTTGTCACTCATCTATAAAAAATAGAATGCAAATTAATGCAAATTATTTCTTAAAATAACACTTGAACTTGTATTTATTACACATGTATAGTAGTTATAAAATTATATATATATTATCACTAATTATATTTACCTTAATAAATTTATTATACTGTTGTTGTACCGAAATTCAAATACGGATATAACTGCTATTTAAGTGAAATTCACGTATATAAATATACATTGAAATATGACATTTATAATATTGTAAATACTACTATAAATTATCTTACTACATGTAATTACAATTTTTACTGCACTATGTACTATTTCATCAAATAAAAGTGATAAATTAAATTAAGAAATAAAGATGCAATAAAATTTTCGATAAATTTGAAGTATCATTACTGTTATACTTTAAACAAACGTTATATCGGAACACAAATATTGCGCGGCTACGAAATATCCCGTATGACGACACAGGGACAAGATATTCTGACCGCGTTGATTACCCCTACTTTTCGTAGTTACAAATAAATTTTCTAAGACTTCGTGCTCACTTTTCCGAATCAAATAGTACCTGGTTTTGGGGGTAAATCACTTCTAGTTTTTGTGATGTTTAACGTTAAGGTTATTATATTAATTTATCTAAAAATATATAACTTCCTCCATCATCAATGAACGTAACGTGATTAACAAGATGTCTGTTCTTGACCGCGAACTTTATTTTGCCGCAGATTCAAAATCTGTTAGAACAAAATTTCTTATACTTTCTCAATTATTCTTTAATCGTACGTTAAATGTAATTCTACTTCTGACTGACTTTCATATACATTTTGTAAAAGTTAAATTTAGTTGTTATTCTCATATTTAATTGGAATTCTATTTGCTAATTCTAATCTCAATGTATGATGCCATCATTTCATCTCTCTCAGCCTCAGGTAGAAACTACTCTCTTTCTTCGTTACGCAATGGATTCGTTAATATGATTACGTCAACCAGTAATAATAAAGCATGTGACACAAGGATAAACACGATTTAAAATGCAGCCTAGAATATTGGGTATCAATAGAATACTAGACATTCCTTTGCGTAGATATCTCGTAGACAAATGTAATACTATATTAACAAGTACTATTTAGTACACAATACGACTGTAAAGTTTATACTAGCGGTAACTAAGAAAGTTACGATGAATGTACTTTAGCTAGTGTGTTCGTGTAGTAGAATTATTATAACACAATTTTTACTTTTACCAAAATTAGCGTAAACCTATCTTCTTTTAACAAACAAATATAAAATAAAACTTTTTAAAATATATATATATATATATATATATTTCTATCACAAATATTTTCTAGGCGAAGAATAGTATATCTAACATATACTATAGCAAAAACATGGCGCATGGAAGAAAAGTTACTATGAAATTCTCATAAGAGTAATCTTGCTATATACCATGCAGTAAATGTAATATGATTGGTGAAGAAAGTATAGTACTTTATTCGAGATCATATATTTTGTAAATTTATACTAGAAACTAACCAATAAAGACATAGCAAAAATAATTGTATTGTCATATAAAGTCTATTTAAACCCCAATGAATATTTTAAACAAATTAAGAAAAATAAAGTCTGATAATAATTCAAATTAATCCAAATATTTAATAAAATTAAATAATGAATATATAAAAATATGAATAGTAATCCTTTGTAAATATTTCTAGGTTGTGTTAAACCACTTGTATCATAGTGCGGAAATTCGCACATTCTGTTCATATTATTCTATAAATAAATTATAAAACACTTTAATGGTATAAAATGAGAATTTGATTTTTTTGTACATTATATAAAATAAATAATTTAATAATGCGCGTAATATATATGTGTATAAATTTATTAGTCAGCATATTATCATTGACTCGTGGGGTTAGTATACTTTTATGTTTCTATTAATTTTGAATATTTCGTCACGTTTCAACAAAACATTCGTTAAAATTTTAGAGTGAACTCGATTATGATAGTTCGTTACATTTAAGACTATGGCATGCATTTAATGATGAGCCAGAGCCCGCTTTTATAGAACGAGGTAACATTACAGTGTCAAGTGTTCGTAGCGGTGCCTCCGCTATTGGACAAAATGGATTGTTACAGAGTCATATAGGTCAGTTAAAAAATCTTGCCAAATATGATGGTAAATATAGACTTCATGTAGTAGCCCGTACCTCTTCAGGAAATGAAGTAACATTTTTAACTTCTATACCAGCGGTAATTGTATATCTTTCACTATTTGTACTTTATACATTCATATTTTACTTATGATCATTCCTTTGCTTACAGTGTTATCTTCTTGGTTCTGATCTTGAAGATCTTATAACAATTTGGTTGGATAGTACAGCAGAGCCAATAGCTGTGAGCGTGTCATCACCTGGTCCTTGTAGCATACAGACTCCATTTACAAATATGTGGACAACTAATGTAATTATTAAATACCCCGATGGTGGGCCAACTCCAGATACTGCTACATATATACAAAAACTTGAACGTGAGAGAGAAGCAAGGGAAAGAGGAGAGGCAAAAGATAATAGATCATTCCTTGCGAGATATGTAGGTTTCTTGTTGCAATCGATACTTAGATATTTTATTTTGTAAAATACAATGTACGCATTATACTTTGTATTTCAGTGGATATACGTTGTTCCTGCATTGATCTTCGTTGTACTAACAGCAGCAGCAAACCCAGAAGCTGGAGCAGCAGGTGGTAGTGCCCAAAGATAGTAATTTAGAGCGTATGTGGTGTCTCCAGGAGTGTTTGAGAAAACTGTTTATTTATAAATTTACAATGTAATTTCACAATTACAGTTGTAAAACCTATGATTGTATCTTCTGCTGAATAAATTTTATGATTTACTTAAATTTCTTTATTTATATTTTATTTTTCCATTTTAATACTTACACTTTCGAATAAAGTGCAACATTAAAATTGCGTGTAATGTAATATGTACTAGCATGTTATAACATATTTTCTTCCCAAAGCCAACTGTTACAATTATACAGCATTTACCATGTATAGTATAGTACATCAGGTAAAGTTCATAGGTAAGGCAGGAAAAGATCAATAATCTACCCCCAATGAACAAGGCCACAAACTGTTACCATTATGCATTGGAAAATGCGTGATCATTCGCGTTGAATGTAACATGGCAGCGTTTTCTTTGAATATTCAAAAACACGTGGAGCCTGGACTTGTAAGTTCCGGTAAATTCGATGGTTCACATGCTTGTCTAGTGGCTGTAACTTACGGTGGAAATATTTTGGTACATAGCCCTCACAGGCAACCGCAAATAATCGGTCACGATCACGAACAGTCGGATAGAAAATTATCCTGGAGCGGAGAACTTGCGGAACTTCAGATAGGGTCTGAGGTATAATTAATTAATTACGAATTTTATACAAATCTACTAAGGCTCCTAAAGTTACAATTTAATTAATATCTACATATATATAGCTAGATTACAGCACTATGTACCGGTCGACTGAATGACGATGAGAGAGATGTCGTCCTAATTGGAACCGCAACTCACGTTCTAGCCTACCATATAGAAGACAACGCCGATATGTTTTATAAAGAGGTATCCTAATCAAATTGAACACGTACAATTCGAAGAGAACATGATAATTATATTGCTCTCGCGATTAGATGTCTGACGGTGCAAGATGTATAATTATCGGCAAGCTGAGTTGGCTACCTAATCAAGTTGCAATCGTTGGTGGCAATTCTTCTGTGACAGTCCTGGACTCGCAAGGTACAGAAATATTTTGGACAGTGGTAGGAGGTGTCGTCACTTCTTTAACGGTTTTTGACTTTGATGGAGATGACGAGAACGAGGTAAAATAATTCGAAAAAGCTTCAAGCTCGAGGAATAATCGTTTCTTCGATACCAATTTTTATTTTTATTAATCTTACTGTTTCTTCTAACGATTAAAATATATAGTTGGTGATTGGAACGAAGGATTTCGATATAAAGGCGTACAAGCGGGACAATCTGATCTGGGATGTCAAAGAAACAGCCCCAATTACTACTTTAACCGGCCTCCCTAACAGAAGATTCGTTTATTCAGTGGGAAATGGAACTCTCGGTGTCTATGAAATGGCTCAAAGACTATGGCGAGTTAAGGTCAGTCGAAATCGAAGAACTGTTAAATCTCTGACGAAAATATGGAATTTGGATTATAGAAACATTCGATTCCATAAATTTTTCAGTCGAAACATCGGGTGGTGGTAACAAGGAGTTTCGATCTCAACGGAGATGGTATACCGGAAGTTATAACCGGCTGGAATAACGGAAAGGTAGACGCGAGGCTGGCCAATTGCGGGGAAGTAATTTTTAAAATTCAATTATCCGCCGGAGTGGCTGGTATCGTGGAAGCCGACTACAGAAGGATCGGCAAATCTGATTTAGTCATAGTGTCTTCCTCCGGAGAAGGTAAAATAGCGTGTCCTTTTCTCATCTCTGGACATTTAAATTATTTAATTATTATTTTGAGATATAACGATAATACGATTAAAAAATCGATAGAGATCGAAGAATCGGAAAATTGATACTTTATGGCGTTGGTTTCAGTGCGTGGCTATGGTTCTGGTACCACGATGGATACGCCAGAACCTGGTGAAGCAATGCGGGATTTATTGGCCAAAAAGCAGATGCTTCAGATGGAACTCAGACAAAGAGCTGCCTCTGTTCCGAATATGTATCATGGAACGAAGTTGGCAGTTAGTCTGATGACATCCGAGGGTGCGGCTCGCGTTGCCCTAGCTTCTGGACCTGGACTTCTCGTAAGTCATTCAACCTGTGTGTGAATTTTGAGTTGCACAATATTATGAGAATAGTATACAAGTGCGTCGATCATTTCCAGATACATTGCGCGATAGTTTTCACCGAGGGAGTGTTCGAGGGTGAGACTCAGGTGGTTCATCCTAGCAGACCTAGAGGGGAACTGGAAATAGAGCTTCGACCACCGAAAAACGCCCCTGTGGACATACACGTGAAAGTTTGCGTTGGTCCACCTGGTGCAGATTTGTTACAGGTAGCATGGAAAGACGATAAAAAGAAATTTGTTCCCTGTATACTCGTCTGATCTATTTTCCATGCGTTTAAGGTGTTCGAAATGACGCGTCAATTGCCCAGGTTTTGCATGTATCAAGTCATCAAACGACCTGCACGAATTGCAGAGGATTTTGCAAAAAATAGCGTCACAGCTGAGGTACGTGTTCCGATGGACTAATGATTCGAATTATCAATTTTTTTACTATTATTTATTAAAGCGAAAGAAAGATCAGGATAAACTGTCATAGATGGTGGTTATTTATATGTAATTAGCTTGCAGAAAGACCTCAAAGAATCGCGCTCTGGCTGAATCAAAGTCTCATACTCCCTGAAGAATACGAAATTAAAGAGGAGAAGCCGAGCAACGGCAGCATTGAAATGTGGCTTTGCGGGATGAGAGACAACGCGATTCATTGTTTCATGGCAGATGCAACTGGGAAAGTAACTATTCAGACAGAGGATCCCACATTTGCTGGTGACATTATTCAGTCGCTAGCCTTGTATTTAGGCCTCAGAGAACTTACTTCTGAGGTCTCGTTCTTGGCGGAAGAGAAAAAGATGCTGGATGCATTGGAACGCGTAAAAGGTGACTTACCAGAGCGATAAACAACTATAGAGCAATTAGAAAAATACTGTAGGATATAATTAGTCATCTGATGTAGAGCTGAAGGAAATCGATGTTAAGCTGCAAGCAGAGACAGCCAACGAGACTACTTTACTGAAAAGTATCATAATTCGCTTGGAGGATGCGAGAATCCTCGAGAACATCGACGAGATGAAGAAGAGACTCGTACAACTGAAGAATGTCAACGTTGATCTAATCAGGGAACACGAGATCAGGATGAAGAGCTATCGAGAGCTTACAGCGAATTTGAAGGAGCTTAATCTCGGTGTGCAACGCGCAGCCAGATTAAGAGGTAATAACTCCTGCCTGTTTTATATTTTCCTTACGTGATATTTGAATGTTGTTTCAGTTGGAAAAAGTGCCGCGAACACGGTAACTCGTTGCAGAGCAGCGATTCAGGACGAAAATCCGAAAGCTCTTGCACTCGCAATAAGACACGGATGAATTTTAATACTCTTTTTTATATAGTCATTTTACTCGGACAATAAGACAGAAACTTCACATTTATAAGTACCATTTTATACAAACATTTTGATCGATCTTTCGAACGTATTCAACGACAGCAATAAGTTAAAGATACTTTGAAGTACAAGTTACAAAAAGATGTTTAAAAATTTCCTAAAAATGAACTCCAATCTTTCTTAAAGAACGTACGTTACTATACTTAATATTTATAATTCATTTTACGTTTTCCTACTAAATTTCATCGCACCCAAAGGTAAATAATTCCAAAAATATACTTCAAAGTCAACGAAATACACCCGTTGGTACTACTGTGTAACGACACGGAACAGTCAAGATTTCCCACAACACGAACAATTACAATGGAACGACAGGAAGGAAGCTCACGGTACAAGCTCAAAGATCGCCCTCAGTCAATGCAGTGTTCCCCGAACGGAAATGCTGAACCTTCTCTTGAGCGGAACAGGCGACGGGCGTCTGAGAGCGTCCAAGGTGCCGTCAGTGGAGGCTCTCACCCTGAAGGAACTCGTTTGTTGTCCAGAATTGCTCGGCAATTCCGTCAACAGTTTAAAGATGTCGGTGAAAACGGCCATGACCTGTCGAATAAAAATAATCGGGCCAGTCCGCTGCTATCGTTACGTAACCTCGCGGGATTATCTATTCAGCCACTATGACGATTATGTTTCATATATTTTTCTCATAAACTACGTTTGAAACCGGTCGCATTATCACTCGTACCATTTTTTCGCTCGCATCCGTACGAATGGTCCGAGACACGTGTAGCATCACCGAAGCATCCTTTCCACCTTCTCACCTCTACCTTACATTTCCTTCGATATAACACCAGGAACATCGTTACAATATTGTCGGTAACTAGAGCTTCGAGAAAAGCGACTCAAAGGAAGAGAATTTTAAGACAAAGGAATATTTTATAAGATCGGTAATAAGAAGAAGACTAGGTGAAATATAAAGGGTTCTGTTGCTCGACCACATCGTCCGAAGTCCGATTACATCTGGGCCCAGCGGTAATTAATCGTGAAACAAATTTTTAATTATGGCACATTACGATACCGATACTGTCGGTAGTAACTAGAGCTTCGAGAAAAGCGGCTGAAAGTAAGAGAATCCTAAGACAAAGGAATATTTTCGAAGACGGAGAAGAAGATCGGTAATAAGAAGAGAGGTCTGTGAACTAAAAAGGGATCTGTTGCTCGAACACTGCTGACGACCACAACATCGTCCGAGGTCCGATTACATCCGGGCCCAGGGGTAATTAATTGTGAAACAAATTTTTAATTACGGCACATTACGATACCGATAACGCGGGGACGATCGTTCCGAGATGCTCGCGGTATCGCCCGCTCTGCTCCACGATACAGATTTTGTTTACCACTCTTCGATCACGCGTAAACGCCATGACCGGTTTCCCAGAGGAGTAAACAATCGTTTTAGAAAAATAACGAGCCTCGCGATTAGGCTTCGCTCGCGAGACCGATCGAGACAAAGCGGAACGATCGATCCGCGAGGCTGTCCTCCCCTTTCCTCCTCCTCTTCGGCTTCCGGGTGTCGGGCAGATCGAGCAACAGCATGGTCCGAGATTTCCCATACGATTCGTTCCGATGGACCAGACTTTCTTTCACGATCGATGACGTGGCGTTAACCATCTCGATGTCATATCGTCGCGAGAATAATTCAGCTCCCCCAAGATATCGAAGCCTGTCTGCAGAAGCCTTTCTGGTCGATGACGTGCTGTTGTGTCAGAAAATTAAACAAATGCCACCGTGATCCAAGATGGGTAATTCGAATTTTCGAATTCGATCGATTTCCTGATGATAACGACGAATCCGATTCTCAAGGGACCGTGTCGCGTGATCCGGTAGGTGGAAGATTTTTGTTCCAAGGAAGACTAGGTTCGTAGATTAGGCGAAGTTGGAAGATGGGGGACCATATCGGTCGAGCTGTTATCTGTGCAACTTTGTAGTCGAGACTTCCTATAGTCACAGATTCAGAAGTTTCTGAGAAGAGTTAATTTCGATCAGACTGACTTCAATTCGGAGAAACGAGAATATAAAATAATATAGCATTTTAGTAGAGTAACAATTAAGATATAGTACTTCGAGTAGCATAAGTATGGAATACTTAATTCAAGCATAACAAGGGAAATATGTAAGGCAGAAATATAGTTTGAGATAGATGTGGCCTTTGTGCAATAAATTCGTTATTTTGTAACTGTTTACCTTATGTATGGCTTAGATCATAATTTATGCCTGTGTCCTAGCCCTTGCCACCTAAGGTTAGATGTATGACAAAAGAGTCAATGTCAGCGTTACGTCAAAAGCTTGTGGTTTTATCGTGAGACGTAACGCCGTGTCAATGACTGCTGATTTTTCCAAAGCATCACGAAGTGGCGGATGCCACGATTTTGTGTCGAAAGTGGCTCTATATTGTTTTCTTGTATCTTAATTGTTTGATATCTCACCAGCTTCTTGTATGGCTTATTGGTAACTTGATATATTTTTATATAATAGTAGACATAATGTTCAAAAAATCATAAACTTACAATAGAACAGGTTCTTCCACCATCTCTGATACAATTGGAAAAATGTGTCGTGCGAATTTTTATTGTTAAGCTGAAAATGCCATAATGTAGTATACATCGTGTTCCCCAAGGTTAAATTAAAGCACCAATACGGTATTGGCGATGAGTCTATTATTATACATCTAACTTTAGAGAATAAAGGCCAAGATAAAGGACGTTTCGTATATGAAACATTATTTTAAAAACGAGGAAATAAAAGTTGGAGAGTCTGTGTTACCTGTTCAACGGATTCCCGAACAGAAATTTCGTGAAACGCGTGGGCCTCGATCTCTTCCGCCCTCTGACGGCCTTCCGCAGTGGAAACTACCCTCTCCCCAGGAGTGTATGTCAGGTCTGCTTTATTTGCTATTAAGATCACTATTGGTGGTACTTTTCTGGTCTTCCTTGCGTGAGATACTAAAAATCTGAAACAGATTACAAATATTAAAATCACGCGAAGCATCTGCTATAAATTTGTTAAGGATTTATCGAAGAAATATCTTCCTCAAAGGAATGGGTTTTGACATTTCTTGCGTATAGTTCAACCCTTTGATATTTGCACGATTTAAAAATAGGTTGGAAGTTAATTATGTTCATTAACGTATTTACGCTTCGCTTGGCAAATTATCTTCCCCTTCTTTGATCTTATTGAAAATGTTGGATCATTAAGAAGAAGGTAATTGCAGGGGTAGGGGAAGTTTTTCATATGCGTGAAAGATGATTGACTGGCTTCTCACCGGAGACGAGATGTTTCGTCGAAGCTGACACGATCCGACACGGAGTAAACGAGAACGATGGCATCTGCCCAACGCAATTTCAGGTCAGACGGAGGTGGTAAATACCCCGGGGGGTCAGTTATCTCCCACGCGGCGTCCAGGAAGCTGTCCACTTTGTAAATCCTCTCGATGGAGCAGTCGTATTCCCCTATGTAGCGTTTCGTTGCGAATCGCACTGCCAGAGCTGAATATTCCAGTATAAGAATTTTTTGAAAATTCGAGGACTCGGGAATTAGCAACTTTGAAAATTAGAAAATTCGAAAATGTGAAATTTGAAACTTGAAAATTCCGAAACTCCGAAATTGGAAAGTTTGAAAATTTGGCAAAATCAAAATTCGATTAGAAATTGGAAAACTGCAAAATTCAAAAATGTTAAATGAAATTAGAAGGTTTGAAATTTGCAAGTTCGAAAATTGAATATTAGGAAATTTCGGAATTGGAAAATTTCAAAACCAGTGCGTTAGTTATTTTACAAGTGATTGCAATATTTTATTCGTTAGAATATTTATTGGGTTCTTACCACTTTTACCGACACCCTGGTGGCCCAATAGAATCACTTTGACAATTCTCGGATCCTTGGTGAGACCAAGATTCCACGCAATTGGAGGGCTGATTCTTTTCTTCAACGACGTTGCCGGTGGACTGAATCTCTCCATGACTTAACTGTTACTGCTTTCCCTCTGGGATGTTGCATCGATTATGAACCCTCTCTTTTATCCCATGATATTTAACAGACGCGTTCATTATGCACGCATCCTTCGAGCCACCCTTTTCTTCCATCGACCCGTAAGTGATAAACAAACTATCCGCAACATTAGTTTTTATTTTCTGCACCTTGCTCCCCGTTTATTTTCGCCTCCGTGACTTGCAAATTTAATTTAATTCGATTTGCTTCGTTCCCCACGATTCTTCTTCACTTTTAACGCTCCTTTGATTAATTCATTCCGCCAGATTTTTCAATCTCGTTTAATCGCTTGATTAATTATAACGTATTTAAAACAGGATTCTACTCGATCACTTATCTCACGGCCGTTCTTTCCAGAAGTACGATACTTTTATTTTTTCTCGTATTGCATCCGAGACACTGGCGACGTTTAAAATAGAAAGTTTATCAAAGCTGGAACATCCAATTCGCTCGATAACCAATTATTTGGGTAATACGGTTACAGGGATCATACGATTTCGGACAGACACATAGTCGTTGATTATATCGCTATAATCGTTAATTATGATTCTGTAATTATTTACGCAACGAATATCTAAATGGGCTGAAATTTTACGGTGCCATCAGATATATTCCTATTGCGCAAACCATTACGAATATTATACTTTCCCTGACAAGTTCAAATGAAAATAAATATATTCATATCCAATTTTCGATTTTTCCCCGTGGTTCGTTCCCACGAGGCCAGGAGCGAAGAGCAAACGCAAAGGTCGTTATATATGAAGTTAATCAAGATGCTTGATATCAGTGTCGCTGGGTCAAACGTTGGTTTCGCAATTCGCGGCCCTCCTGCTTGATGGAATAAAACCGGGGATCGCTGCGGCCGCACCCGCCACGGCCACACGATTCTACGACCTGGGTCCCGTCCGTGGCGGCACGCGTCCAACGGTTGTTATTACTTTTATGTAAGAGGCGCGGATGGCCGCGGGGCGGCCGGCCTTTTATCGCCTTCGTTACGCGCCGTCCCGCGGCGAATGATAGAACGCGCGCCAGGATGTCCGTGAGTCACCGGCGGCGCTTCGATTTCCCTCCGTGGTTCGTCGCACTTCCCGCCCCCTTCGCCTCTCGTGGAAATTCGATTGTCTTCGGAGGACGTTGCCTTTGGTGTCGCTGGTTGGCCTGGAGGACAACGACGACGCTCGGGTGGGAGGAAGTCACGGAGAAGTACGAAGTGTGGGAGGATAGAGATTAGAGGGAGAGAAAAATGGAAGAAAAATGAGCGAGGACGCGAGAGGTGAGGGAGGGGGGAAGTTGGGGTTGGGTGACGAAGACGTTGTGAGGGATGGAGCAACGGTGAAAGGCCGGCAAGAGGGAGACGGAGTTCACCCTTTGTGTCTTGAATTATGTCATTCTTATTCTTTGCTGATAGCTTTATCCTGGATAGGTTGAGACTGCTTCACTGGCGAATGTGGCGAGTATAAATAGCCTTTGCAATCTGCAGGGTATGAGCTGTGAGCGATGCCGGTGGACGGAGAATGTAGAGAAGAGGGGGTGCAGGAGGGTTAACCCTCTGTAGCCAGGATTTCGTTTGATACAGAATCTGTGGAATAATAAATGTTATAAATGGATCGTTTGGTGTCGGTACGGTGATAGATTAATAAAATAAAATAGAATTTTTGAAGGCTTGGATATACGAATGTGTAAGTTTGTCAAGAAAGGGTGGGTGGAGTAGAAAATCACTGAATTTGTAGAGACTTATCTGGCAAAGACTATTATTCTGATCGTGTCCCAAATAAAACTTCTTCAAACTTGGAATTTCAAAATGTGGCATGGTCACGTGATAGTGTAGATCGTGCAGTCCATAATCAACAATGTTGTTTGAAAAGATATGGTAGAAATTTTGTCATAGGGACTTTTGCATTATATAATAAAGTAGATCATAGAAATTAGAGAATATTATTTTTCTGAACAATTCTTTTATCATTTACGACGTCATTTGCTTGTATGTACGTAAATTTTTCTAAAAGTAGCTTCAGCTTAGGTTCTTTTTAATGGAACCAGATTCGCGAAATGTAAACTTACGAAACAAACACATGACTTGATCTGACGATTAGAGATAGTCTGTATCAAACATCAATACTTTGTTCGCGACCTCTTGCGGAACTACGTTCGTGTTGACTATTTTTATGTCAACTCGATTCCATCACTTTCTTGTCGCACTCTAAGTAACCCCGTTTCTCAATTTCCAAAGATACACCTAGCTCCTCCTGAACCTCTTAAATCGGTCAATTTTTTAATTAACAAAACTATTCTTTCCTTTTTTAAGACTTTCAACAGGTGACAAATTATAAAGATCCCTGCAATCTAACGGTGGATGTCTTTTTCTAAAAACTAACAATCTCTCCAGTAACCTTTCTTGAAATTCTTACCCATCTTCTACTTTCAACAGGAATAATCAACGCACCGATCTACCTCCTCTTCCATCACTGGATCTCCACTTGATTCTTTCCTCAGTTAAATACATAAAAGCTTCCAGCGACCTCCGCAAAGCACCTGCAACTTAGTTTCACCCTTAAACACTGCCCTATTCCACCCTTGCAACCAATCTCGAATTCGTCTATCAAATTTACCTTTCACGATGATCGTTTCAACCCCATATATAATCAGTAATTCGCAAGGAATTCCTCCGGCTGTGGCCTCAGAGGCTCGCTGGTGGTCTGATCGACGTTGGCCAGCGAAATGGCTGGACGGATCAGTGAGAGGCCAGTTTTCGGGTATCGTGGAAACGGATCTACCCGCAATCTCGAGCGGGCCGATTTCCAGGAATCCCTGGGCGGTTTCTTCTAAGCGTGCCCGTGTTTCCTGGTACACCCGGCCGACCATTGATAATCTAAATATAAACGCCACGAAGTCGGCCGTGTAGGAGGAAAGCGTGCCGCTCCCCGGTTGACCTCATGTGCGGGTTCCACGGGGTTATCGTCGTGTAACTCGCGGCCCTTATCGGTTATCGGTGCCCCGGCGGCGCCGCAATCACCGAAAAAATGTGCCCGCCAGTTTCACCGGCCGATTCAAACATGGAGGACGCCGCTCCCTAAGGAACCAGCTCCTTCGAACGTCGCCTGCTCCTCTTGTTCCCTGCTTCTTCCCCCTCGAAACGGCTGCTTGGGATAAGATAACGCGAAATTCCGGGCTGTCCATCGATTCCAATGGGATCTGTGAAATCGGAGATTACGATGGGGTTAATTTTTTTCCGCTGTTTTGAAACCGGGGCCTATGGTGTTTTCGGGGCCCCTGGTGTAGGTGTCGGGATTTATGAGAAATGGGTGCTGATATGTGGGGGAGGAAGGCAGAAAGGGCGAAGGGAGTATTGGGGTGATGTGTGAGTGTGAGGGACGAAACGAAGAGGCGGCATTCAAGTGACACTTGATAAATGACAGGAAATTTTTTTTCAAACATTTGTGAGAAATCCTACGAAAGACTACGACTTGTAACGTGACATTTTTAAATGTAGTTTGTTATATTTATATCCTGTGTTTTATTGTAAGTAAGTGGCAATGTGTTTATTGTCACATGAATATATTCGCACTGGGAAATCTGAAGTTGGTATTTGGGTTATTAATCTTCGATATGTATTTATGTATGATTGCAATTGAGGAAATATGATGAAAAAAACAGGTATATATAACCAAATTTTTATATAGATGAAGATTAAATTAATTTTACAAGAAATACCTGCATAATTTTAATATTTCTTACTACTGGGGTAGTGATCGTAAAGTACTCACAGTTCATAGAATTGACAGAAAAATATAAATAATTGACAAATAGTTGCTAAAGATCCTGATCCATCAATTTCCATCGAGTCCAAGTTGTTTATTTTCGTGTTCGACAAACTGTAATCGATATTTTCGATAGATGACCGGCTCGACCCAGGGAGAATGTTGTTATCTAGCCATTTGCTTATCTTCGGGACCCAGAGGGATCCAATTATGCAGCCATAATTTCTGGTGTCAGTCAAGTTCCGTGACCCCCCTTGTACTTCAAGGAGACGTTTATTTTTATTTTTCACAGAACCCCATGAAAGTCTAAAAATACTTTCGACTGACCTTTAGGTGAATATCTTGATGGCGTTGCAGTCGACACACACACGCATCCGTGTTTACCCGCGTGCAACCGAGCTTCGAACATTAAATCAAGAAACATAGTCGGAGCTGTGGATCTCGAAATTATTTCCATGACGGGATGCCCAAAATACTTCGCCTGGCATCTTTGCTACAGCTCCGTAACTTATCTGGGAACACGGAATCTGTTATTGAAGCAACAAGTGGAAAAAAATGCAAAACCAGATAAGATTGGTAATTGGAAAAATTGAAAAAGCGTTCTAATCTCGTTTACGATAGTTTACAAGCTAGATATTTCGACTTCGAATTCTGAACGTTCTACGGAGCATGTCCTACTGTATCGTTATCTATTTTATCTACCGCGTCAATTTTTTCTTCCTCGCCTTTTTCAGCGGTCACAAAAAATTGTCAATAGACACCAGAATTTTTGTCACATACCCGAATAGTTTTATTTGCGGTATCTACATTGTCGAAGATCGATTTGTACATTGGTATTAGAGGTGAATTATTAACGGAAAGTTAGATAGATCGACTTTCGACTTTCGATCGAACTTTAGATCGGAAGTCTCGCCTGTAGATAAATGGAGTACACACGTGGGTCCAGTTAAACGGTCGCAAAAACGCTTGGATTCGCGCGGCTATAAAGCGAGGGAACCGGAAATACACTTTATGGCGTCGCGACGATTTTACAAGCAATCGTAAATATTGAGATTTACATATATATCAAAATGGAGTTCAGAAATTACCAGCTACTACGATTAGCGAACTTTCTTCTGCGTAGGAAACATTCATTCTCCTTTCTAAATCTGATTCCTTAGAATCGTATGAGCATCTACAGATCTACAAACAATTACGCATATGCAGATACAACTACATTTATTTGCATAAATTTAACCCAGGAGCATTCGCGTCTCGTACGACTTCACTGCTACAAATATTTAAAATTCTTGATAATTTTTTAAATCCATAATCAGCGATAACAGCTGTAGAGATACGTGACGGTTTCTGAAAAAAAGAAGGAAAAGATTATATATAATATTTAAAGCAACCACGATAAAAGAAATCGCATGCTAGCGAATTTAAGTTTAATATCAGTTCAATATACTACTATAAAATAGGGTATCTGAATAAGGTTATCACATCCCACAATTAAATATCACTCATCGAAAAAGGTAATTTTATCCTGCAACCGTTAGACTGATAAAGATATGCCAAGGATGATGTTTCTTGCGTACCTTTCTTGGCGAAGCAGAGCTGACAGAAATCTTCGAGGAATTATATAAAAGATACAACGTTCCTTAGTTTCCAGTCGTATCAGTAAGTCGAAAACATTCATTTCGGCTAAGATAAAGTTTTATCTCAACAATGTTTTCATAATTCTACACGATCCTTCTGTCCCTTCGTTTATCGTTCATTCACGAAATTGGATTAATTGAAATCTAACCTAATTTGAATCAAAAACACATACGATTTATAATTTCCGCGCGGGTTTAAGCGTTTGTGATTGGAAGAAGGAAAATTAGGTGCGCATGCGCAGAAAAATCCCGCCAATTCTCCGACCAAAGTTCTTCTCGTGAATCAAAAATTAGAAAAAAAAAAAATCATTAACATTAATCACGCGGTATATCGAATTATTGCACGAGTCAATAAATTTTTAAATCATTCGTGAGTACCTTAAAATATTTGAAGTTTCCTCCAGTGTCTTTTATCGTGACGAGGAAACTGCAAAGCGACTAACTCTGTTCGCCGTGACATATTGCGCATGACTCATTGAGGTGTTGATAATCCGCGATCGAAATTAGTAAACAAGCGATCGTTTGTTTCGTCGATCTGCAAGAGTTTTCCGGCAAAAACCCAATCTTGCTCTTGTTTGCTTGGCCGTTATTGACTCCAAGCACAGTCACACACTTCGTCTGCAGTTATTTTCTCGCATTTTGTTCCGATAAAACGAACTATACTCTTCCCAGAAGCAAGAACCATGATTGCTACACCCAGAGAGTCAAACGGATATCGGATCTTTTAAAATAACAATTTTCTCCGCTGCATTATGTCATGCACGGCTTAAGCACGTTACATAACTATTACGTAACGAGCACAGAGTAAGTATATCCGACTAAATTTCACTATTATCGAATTCGTCGCGTGTACACTTTCAGAAATCGATCGATACAGCTACTATCGATTTATATTCGATACGAAAGTATCGAACTATTGTTTACTAATTAAATGCGTCCTATAATCCATGAAACAACGAAAAATAAAATTTTTTACGCATCTTTGCTAATTTGGTAAGACTACATTACCTACGAATCGAATGAGTCACACGTGAGTTTGACAGAAATGCAACAATTTTATGGTTAACCTATTTCACTGTTACAGCATGGGTGTTTATGGTCCTGCGTCATGGAAAGATTCTCGTATTAACGATTATGCCTATCTCCTGACAGTGATCACACCCGAAAGAATCGATTTTAGAATCCATCTTGAACATTACATATGCACGTGTATATTTACTTCGTTAGTTCTTCGTTGCGATCAAATATCCCTGAGTGTACGAAATCCTTTCACACGTGTTCCCACTTAACACCTAATAATCACGTACATATACATCATCTTCTTCGGAAAAGCGATAAATTGTCATTCGTCAATCTTGCTAAACGTATCCTTAAGGAGGTTAGTCTCAGACATTCCCTTTCGTTACTCAGAGAGCATTGGGATCGATCTGAAAGCAGCGCGGTCTCGCACGCATATTAAAGTTCCGCGAACGTTCTGATCGGAAATTACTCAGACTTAACCTAATTAAAGCTCTCCAGCAGCCCATAGATCATCCTGTGGCTATCAACCGCGCGTTTCCGAACGTTTCCATAAACCTAACCTTTCCCCACGCAACAAGGTGGCAGCGCGCTGCGCGAACCACGCGGCGCGACGATCGAGGGGTCGATTGTCTTCACGGAAACGGCGAGCTGTTCACAACGGTGCCGATCGGAAAACCCCGCGTTTCCCGGAATATTCTCTGGTTTGACCTGACACGATTCTGCGTCGCGCGATAGGGATAGGATTGTTGACCAACGCGACGGTGTCTTCTCGCCTACCAACCAACCTCCCGTGCCTATTAATAAGCATAGCCGGGCTCGTAAAAAACCCATTACCCGTCCGAGAATAATTGCCACAATAAAGATTGCCGTTTCAATTATAACGCGCCCGCCCATTAACCGGCCGGTTTTCCAACGCTCTCGCGCACTCTCTCGCGTCCGACCAGCCTTTTTCTCTTCTCTCTCTCTCTCTCTTTCTCTTTCTCTGTCTCGCACCCTCCCTCCCTCTTTCCCTCTCGCTCGCTTTTTCGTTCTCTTTTCAATTGATTGACCTATGAACCGATGTGAACGTCCAAGATAGCGCGGCCCGTTCCGTTCCGTTCTCTCTGTCTGTCACCGGGGGAGAGAGCAAAGACGCGATGTGTCATGCACCTTATTGAATATCTCTCGTGTTTGTCCGCGAGAACGGCCATTACGTATTGCGAGCCTTTCATGTATATAATAATAATTGCCGCGCTGGCCGCCGCCGCGGGGTAAAGTTTCATGTTTAAATATAGAACAATAACAGAACGAGCGTGGCGATGGCTGACGGTATGAGCGTAATATTCCGAATATTTAATCGAGAGCCGCGGAAAAAGCTGCGGGACGATAGGGTCCAAGACTCGGCAGAATCGACACTAGATGGAACTTCGGGGTGGGACTCCAGAGAGTCCCGTTACTCGAGCCTCGAGTGCCAATGTTTCTCGCGTTTTTGGGGTTATGTATGTCGGTCGAAGGGTGCGTTTCACGGAGACGATGTTTTTCGTCGCTGGAAACTGATAAAAGATTCGCGTGGAATTGCATAACGCGAGTCACTGCATGCAAAGCCAGCATGTTCCACGGAGCAACGTTCAGGGTGTGTTGTTCACGAACCGGTTACAGCAATTGTGTAACCGATGTTTTCTCGATGCGCTGTTTGGGTTCAGCTCCGTCTGTTTACTCGAGCAAACTCGACTCTTTGACGATCGTACCGCGAAAAACGTTTCGTACTATTTTATCGTTTCTATCGAGGCTGGTTGTTCGCAAGGTACTAGTACCGTAGAATGTTTATTTTTTTACTTTGAGCGAAGGTTCATTGCACGTTTTATAGCTATGTTCGATTTCAAGGTACTATAGATAGGCACAGCGGATCTGGCTTGACTGACATCTGTTATGTGTGTGATTTTGTGTTATTATAATTGCAATTTATGACGCTTAGGGCACAGTTTAAGACGGTCGAGAACGGTATTTAAATTTCGCGGAATTTATGTAGATTCGAGTGAAATCTGTGGCTAATAAGCATGTACCAGCAGCCCCGGCCTGGTTTAAACGTAACCTAGACTATCATCCAAGCTTAATATAATGGAGATTAATCTAAGCCTCACCCACTCTTACCGCATGGCTAATCGACCGCCAGCACCCTAATTTAAATCCAATTCAGGCTTATTTACTTTAACTCCTATCTAATTTTTATTGGTAATACCGAACTTCGTAATTGGTACTTTATAATGCCGAGATATAAAGTGAGGTAAAAACTAAGCGGTTAAAGACTGTTGTTAAGTCTCGTATTTTTTGGAATAATCAGACACTTATTTAACGGCAGTTTCACGGCGGTGGAAGAAATTGAGAGACACGAAGTATGCATCTATATCGTTTATTTATAATACAAATATAAACAGAATTTTTTAATTTCTGGAATTCTAAAAAATTCTCACTTAATATTTTTTATTTTTCACGTGGTCCAAAGTAAAATGTGGAGACATTGAAACGCAGCCAATCTCTGCTACTATTGAGCTTCAGGATACTGCTCCACGGTACAGAGGTAATACGCAATACAACTTGACAACCCCAAGTGAAAATTTTTTCTAAATTTAATCACGCGTATAGTGCAACCTTTCTTTTTTCCTCAGCATCGAGCTTCACGAGACATCTGTAATCTTTGGTCTGGTCTGGTCCTTGGAAAACCAAGAGCAAAGATTAATTTCGACTGAGATCTGTAACGATTGGAAATATCGTCCCCCGGTTCCCTGGTCCACGAACGAAGCAGAGGAGCGGGCACGTTCACCTAAGTAGTGCGTCTCTATCGGCATAGTCAGCGGCAGCCATGCAACGTGGATGTTTTCTGACCGGTATCACGATAAGGGTGTCGTCGACACCAGTCTGTTCCATCGACACAGCCAGGTCGATCGTGGCGTCTGAACTTGGACCTCGCCGGCGTAAATCAGCAAAACAACCGTCTCTGCAGATTGCATCCATAATTGTATTTTTATACTCGGGTTGAGCGCGTTCCCGCGCCGCTCCCCTAGGCAATTTGTATCGGGCCCTCGCCGAGAAATTCCGCGATCGTTCGTCGAATCGCCAACGACCGGGGGAAAGGGGTTAAATGGAATCTCGTAAACAGGTGATGAGCAATAACTATCGCGCATTCCGCCGGAATGATCTCTGTTTTCCGTCGTTATAGGTCCTTTAACCTTGTTACCGACGTTTCTTTTTCCTTGTTCGTCACGGATCGCCTGTTGATTCGAGCTTAACGCGTAGATCAAAAGGAAACGGGGCTTAGCTATTGCTTCAGTTTTGCTAGTTATAGCGTTTGAAGTCTTTTTTGTATTTTTGGTTTATGATGGGTTTTAATATAATCGTGATTACGTTTAAGGTTATAGTCCTGAGAAGACTTTAGTAGTCGAATTAATAGGGCTAGACGATCGTTTGGTTAAGAATACTTCTGGTTAGTAATCAAGTTTAATTAGGAATTAAAATTGTTTGTATATTATGGAAAAGATAATGGCGATAATATATTTTAAATGATTTCGCAATCTTCTTTGCCGTTAAATTTTATTGACGTCATTTGTTAAATTTTTGTCTACATAATCTTGTACCAAGATTGAATTAGCATACCTATTATTTCTAATGTTAATGCTCTTCGTAGTGTTCCTAGTCCCCAATTATCACTCCATCTCGAAGAGTCCAACTGAAAAACAAGGAACATGACTGAGTATGTGTCTCTAAAATGATTTACCATGACCCATGTCAACGATACCTTCGTAACCTCACCTTCAAAGTTCATCTAAATTCACGAGTCTAATAACCCCTAACAGGCGGCCAAGCGACGAACCGTAAGAAAAGCCGAAACAAAAAGAGGATCCACGATCACGAGACCTAAATTCCCCGGTCATAAATCAAGCATCTATTAAGATATCAAAGACCCCAGGACTGAGGTGTCGCGACTGATAATTTCGGCGGTGGTTCAAGGGCCCCGCAAGGTTGGAAGAAAATAAAAGAATAGGACAGTCTGGATTCGCGTGTCTGCCAATTATTACCGGTAATCACGGCAATGCCGTGTGTCAATCGGGCAGAAGAGCAGCCGTGAGTGGACCGACGACAGCTCGGCCAGAGGTCAGGCCGCGTGCACCAATGTGCACACCAGCGAGGGATGTGCACGAGCAAGGTGCATGATCAGTCAATGAGGTAAGTACGGGTAACACAGATCAGGATGATCCTCGACGACGTAGACCTACTTCTTTCACGTGTGTCGCGGCTCTCTATGCCCGTCCACCCCTTAACCCCGACCTACCCCGCTCCCATCAGGCCAACGATTCAATGCAGGAAGCTTAGATCGTCGTCGGCCAATTTGGTCGCGTGCAGTTGAACCGTGCTCGCGAATCGAACACCAGAACCAGAGACAGGTCGCTCCATCCTTCCATTCTTTCACCTTCGATCTGCAAGAATTCGAGATTCCGAAATCCCATCAGGGTGTAACGATGTCGAATGATCGATTCGTTGAATACTCTGATGGAACTTTGCACGAATTTGGCACGTTCGACGTGCCTTTCAGCGATTGGTCTTTGCATTCTATCTCTTGGAAGATGAGTAAATTCTTCCTGGCTCAGATTTTGGACAGAGTTCGTCGAAGAGGGTTCTGGTCGATGAAGTTTCAGGAAGTTTGGTGCTCTTTTCGATCACTCGTAGGTATTCGACTTAGGACCGAGGATGGAATATTAATAACCTTTGACAAATGGTGGCCCATGTCGGAGAACTCGAAGACACTTCGCGCGGATGGATCGGTGCCAATAAACGGAGTCTGGTTGCGCGAGGGGTTAACGAGCGATCGAATGATTTACGATGGAAATGCAAACGAGACACCGGACCACTTGTTCTTAAATTCATCGATTAAAGGCTAACGACGGCGGACAATTGCAATTTGGCCTGGTGTCAGCGCGGACATTATTCCAACGCGTGCATTAAGACTAACGATCGGCTGAATTAGACAGAGTTACAATGTAATAGTCGAGCATTAGGTTAATACGAACCCCTAACTCGATGAAATATCGCTGTGTCAGGCGATTAGATCGACGAGGCGGTAAAGAGAGGAACACTTGCCTCGGTCGCTTAGCGCGTAAGAAGTGTCGCGTATTTTCTTTTCCATTTTTTTATTTTTTTTTTTATTTTTCCCTTCCCGTTGGAACAATTTGTAGATTATTACCGGAGCAGCACGAGACTGTGTTCTAAATGTCGAGGCAGTCGAGAAACAATTATGCCAATTACGGTTCAGCCAGAGGCACAATCATGTTTGATCATTTAACCAGGACCGAACGAGGCAATAGGTGAATTAGATCACTAAGCTGAATTATTTTCGCCAATCATTCCGCTCTCGGTCCGCTCGAGTTCCGTCCCATTCGATTAGTGTAAACCCTACTATTAACCTGTTGAGTCTGGCCTATCGTAAATGCCGCGTGTTAGACGCTCGCCCCGGTTCACCGTGATTGCCCTCCTAAACAAAGAAGTGATATTATAGAAGCATGGGCGTCCTCGTTCCTCGTTCCTTCGAATATACGAAAACACGAGAGTACCATTTTTTTCAATACTCTTCTCCTCATTTTTCTAAACTCGAGGAATTCACCCTTTCAGATTTTTATTTACATTACCCGCCGTTTACCCTCGATTAGAAATTTATCCGATGAAAGATCGAAGGTTTAAAATTCATTTTCGGACCTAAAATAAAATTCATCTTTCATTCAAACGAATCATCGAGAACTGTCAAATGCACACATGGCACATACGCAGATAGAAATATGCACGATGCGACGCGATGGTTCACGAAGGTAATTCTGCAATTTCCACGTGCTGTACACGCGAGACACCATCATCGTTGAAACGCGTGTTGCACGATTTACGTCATCGAGCGAGACACGTGCAACAGTTGCAAACGTGCTGGCAGGTCGTTGACGACAGTCAGAAGAGGCTTCCGTGCCACGAGCGTCAACATGGCGTTTATCATTGAGAAACGATATCGCGAGCGCAAGATGGCGGCCGCAAGCGTTCCTCCTATGCGGTCGTTCTATCCAACGGAAGCAATCTAACGAATGGCACGAAGTTTACCCTACATATTCAATTTAGATCGTTAGCTCACGTTCGTGTGCGCGTTTATTGCATGCATTACGATTTTATTACACCAGGCAGAGCTGGGTCTCCTCTGACCACTCGGTTAATGGCTGCTGCGAAGCGCCGACTATTTCAGACTTCCGCTTATCTGGAAATTAAGTCCTCATCCGCGTGGAAATGTAGCCATCGTCCACTTTCGGTTCCCAAATTTCCTGCAGGACAGCGATGAATTTCTTTCTCCATTGTCCTACTAGGAACTATCCGAAAGCTTGAATAACTTCGCGATTGGAATTATGATTTAGTTACGGACATAACTAAGAGTTTATTCTAATTTATAATTTTCAAGTATTAGGCGATTTTATTGACGATGGTTTAGACTCAAAGAGACTCCATAATCTGAAGGATCAATATTCCTTCTTCCTTCGATCTTGGATCTTTTTCTGATACAGAACGGTCCACGTCCGTATCGGTCACAGATTTTTCCAGCTCGGTTCCCAAGAACTAGGACTCTGATTTTGACTCTAGCGTGGGTGCTAAAGATCCTTCTTCTAATATATTTCGACAGATTCGATGATCTAACTAATCATATCGATCTAGTAATCGATATTATATACTAATCGATCTAACCCGAACTAGACCCGAGCTCGAAATCCTGGAATTAAGGAAAGTGCGAGAAAATAAGAAAACGAGCGAACGATCAGAATGACCGATGGAAAGTGAACGGATGTGCATGGAAACTAGGCCGCTGAGCGAGGAGTTTGTACGCTGTCAGACGGTATTTCTTCACTCTTGGGCCGAGAATCAAGGGAAAAGTGGACGGAACGATCAGTGGCCTGCGTGTATGCACGATAAAACCGAGTCAATTGTTATTTCCTCGATCGTCATATCGGTTCCAGGTCGTACACGAGCCGACCTTAGACCTCTCGGCACGCATCTTGCTTTTCTGCTACCTCAGCTGGCCGCCTTCCTCCGTAGTATCTAATGAAATTGACCTCTTGCGTTGAAAATGTGGTACACTGAACGATAGGACGAACTTGGATATGAGGAGGAAAAAAGTCGTCGAAAAGGAATCGCGTTCGATGGTACAGCCACGAGCGATCACGGAGAAACGTAGAAATTTTCGCTCGAGTTCCCGCTGTAACTTTGTTGATTTGGGGTATTGTCGTGGCGCTTAAAAATTCGGTGAAAATGACTGGGAAATGTTGGCATTCTCGAAGGTCTGGATTATTGTACCGGCGAACCTTGTACTTGTTTACAATTCTTCCGATCGTGTTGCGTCCTATTTCTCGCTGTTATTTTTCACATCCTCTGGGTCAAGGCTGAAGAAGTCGAAACGCAGGAATGAGCTTCGTTGAAGTTGAAGTAAACACGTCGAGTGGCGGATTTGCTTGAAAAACTGGAATTTCTGGGGTATTGTTCCTTTGAAACCATTGACGTCGACTTTGAATCGTACTTCTGTATGAAGGAAAACGGGAATTAATTTTGTCGTATGTTCAAATTGAATTTTAATAGCGATGCTGTAGATTGTAAATTAAAACTCTCGTTTCGTCTCTGAATTTTGTGTAAATATTCGGTAAATGGAATTTTAAAAAAGAAAGTAATCATAACAGACACTGTGATGATCCCGGTTCATTTTCATTTTAACGAAAATTAAAACGAGAACAATTTAGTCGATAGCCATTCGTGGAATATTTACAATTGTCGTCCATTAATCGAATTATAAACAAATTATTAAATACCGACTATAATTAGCCGTCAATCTTCGGTCTAAGTTTGAAAAAAAGTCGAATGTAATCATTTATCAAAATGTAGAAGTGGATGTGAGAGTTGCAAAATATCTGCAACTAAATTACCACTCGAAGAAGTTGAAATCAGCAATACTCGATATCCCAACTGCACGAACTAGTGTAAGATTTCTATTTTAATCGACCTTCGTGTCTTCAAACCAAAGTTTATCAAAACTACAACTATAACACAAACCAGAATGAAGCTCAATGTCTGCGAAATATTTCCGCGAATGATGATTTACTTAAACAAGCTATCAATCGGTATCCAAAATCATCTGAATCATCTACACTTGCACCGAATCTACGATCTCCTACGCTATCCGTTTCGACCATTCCCCGGTCAAACATGCACGAACGCACACGGACAGCCGGAAACCCGCGTCACGTGGAAAATATTTACTCACGAGACACGATGATGGTGCATCAGCACGAAAACGCGTTCGCTGTGTCGACCGAAACTGTACCCTAGGCTATGCGGTGAAAATGGAGAGCAAGCGTCGCGACAGTAGTACGACCCAGTCCCTGGTCGGGCCAGAAATTCCAAAGACATCTCGCGAACGGTTCTCACGTGAGCCGGCTCACGTGTTCCACGAAGGCATCGTTGCGAAACTCGCACACGATCCGTAAACATGGCTCCTCGGGCCGTAGCACGCTCGTCCTCGTTCGATCGGATGTGTCTGCCGAGGCGCCTGCAGCTTTATCGCCCCCCGCGAGCCATGTAGCCCCGATTTCAAAGTGCAGTCAACAGCGTGAGCACGTGATTCCCGGCCGAATCGGAGCCTAGATTTGGCACAGCTGCACGACCGCGTTTCCGCGACGCCTGCGGTCTAGCATCGCTGGGAAAAATCGAGCCAGTTGAAAACAGATAGCCAGAAATGATCGACAGCGCACGATACCGCTGGAGACCACTCGAACTTAACCCCGTTCCCGAGGCTCCCGGGGAGCAGACCGAGATTCCCCGGTGCGAAGTCTAAACAACACCGATTATGCAACTTTCCGTGGTCTCGTCTGATGCAATGCTGCTGATCTAGGATCTTTCGATGGGTTTCTGCAATTTTTGGGGAACAGAGATCGATTTTTAAAAGGAAGAGCGAATTTTGAGAAGAGACTGCCTTTAGGGATACACTCGGATTCTCTGATCCACGCGGATTAACTTTTCGACGCACTGCTGGTGATCTAGGATTTTTGTAAAATAGAGATCGATATTCGAAAAGGGGAGCAAATTTTCAGGAGTCAGTGTCTTTGAAATAAACACGGATCCTTTGAACTTGGTTTGAGCATTCTATTCTGATGCACTGTTGGTGATATAGAGTCGTGCATGTGTGAACGAGCTTCCGAATTTTGGTTGAAAATGAATTTTGAGAAATCGATGTATTTCGGGATAAACTCGGATTCTTTGATCCACGTGTAGTCCAAACACGACGGATTACGCAACATCAGGACTTTCATCGCGATGTCTATTAGTAATCTAAGTTAATGTATAATTGAATGGAGTTTTGAGTCTTCTGAAATAAAGAATCTTAATATCGGCGAAGAATGGAGACTATACTTTGCGTATTAAACTGTGTAGATGGATTGACGATGATCTGGGTTCATATGGCTTTTTGGGAAATATAATTCTCTGTCCGAGGGAAGAATGATCTTCGAGGTTTCCCGGTGTCAGCTGATCCTAATTCCTTTGGAATATTACAAGAATTGCAGCTAGCTTTGTCAGAGGTGATAGTGAGTATCAGTGTGTCATTCGACCCCTGATGAAGCTGTCTGCTGTAACGGGCACAACGATCGGAACAGAGATTTAGAGTAGTCGAGTGTAATTTCATTTAAACGCTACTTAACAAACTGTCAATCGTATCAGACATTTGGATAATAATTAAAAAAAGAACCGACTTGTTATCTAGAAGAAGATATTTTTATTTCGTATCTCTTATCGAAGATCTACGATATCGAGATCGAATCGATCCTTCTTTCTCTTTTTCCTTCGAATTTCTTCAGTCGTTCTATACGCCGAATAGAAAATTGAATAGTCGACAGCGAGATATTTAATTATAGATATATTAATCGTTACGCTTTTGCTATTTTCGAGGCAACGCTGTAGAGCCATTAACGCGAACGTAGCAATCCCAATAAAAATACTTATCACTGATAAAATTACCAACTCTCTGTCAGTCAGACGGTTTTGAAAGAACTAAAAAACTTCGCACACAGAGCTGGCATTAACCCACACTACCAAAGAAATAATCTGCTCCAGTTATAAAGATATCTTCATCGAAAAATTCCATCGCTGCTCGAGAGGGTGACAACCCTCCGAGTAATCCATCGAAACCACCCAAATTTCATTATCCCACAATTTTTATCAGGCTTAACCTCTAGAATATTTCAACCCCGAGCACCTCCAAACAACCCTAAAGTCTCCATGACCAAAAACCCAATCTTTTACATTAAAATTAATAAAACACTCTAATTTTCAGTCTCACGCACAACCTTACAAAATTTCCAACCCAACAAGGCATAATACTACCCCCGAAAATTAAAAATTAATTTCAATTCAATTATACTAACTTTCACTTTCTTCCAAAGCAAAGAAAGGAGAAAAGGATTTTAAATTTCGAAGTGGAATCACCGAATTGTCAGCAACGTCCAGTCACCGAAGTCACGAGCCCGAAAAATACAGACAGACGAGATTAATCATCGTCGTACGATTCAATTACTCCATGATCGCGTATCAGCCTGTGGCGATAAGCGGCTGGATAGAGAGGAATGTCCCACGTCGAAGAATCGGAAGGCGATTACGGAAATTCGCACCTGGCCGAATCGGGAGCGGACGTCTCGCGCCACGTGCCCAGCTCGCGTCCTTGGACGTGGTCGCATAAATCCATGGAATTCGCTCGTAAATCACGATCACGTGCCGGCGAAAATCGCTATCGCGCAACACGTGGCGGACTTGCTGACGACCGCGAACGTGATGACGGAGGCCTGGCCATGCGGCGCACCGATATACACGTGGTGCGCTCGCAGCGCAATGGCGGCTGCTAGCTAAGATAACCAGACCTGGCCAATTTCGCTCGAAAAGTCTGAGATAACCGCCAGAAACCGCCAGTCCTCCCGAGTCGTGGTTTTTATTTCAGAAATAAGTCGCCAGTGATGATTTTCCTGTCGCTCCTTCTTCGTCCTTTGGCAAGGATCTCTGGTTCCTGTGGGCCCCGAGAAACTTTGAAAGGTCAGTATGGAGGAAATTATGCTTGGAAGATGCGAGGTAAAATTTGAGATTTTGTTTGATAATTTGTTCGAGTACTTTTTTACTGGGGTTGATTCTCAGGCTATGATAGCGCCTTTGTGCGCGTGTTGGTCATCCGCGGTTTGTTTTTATTGAAAAATATCATTGTTTACTATATATTCGGGGATTTGAAAGAAGCTTCGTGTTTTAGAAGTGACTCGGAGCTTTTGAAAAAATTTACGGAGTGCGGAGGGTTAATCTATGGCTGCTTCAGAGAGATGAAAAGGATCGTTTAGCCACTGCCACAGAGGAAATGGAAAGCAGTCCCCCTGATTCTCCAATTTTTCAATTTCACGATTTAACAATCAAATGCGAAAGGAATGACCAGTGGAACAAGCGGTGTCGATAAATATTTCGACATAAAACTGAGTAAACATTCCGGAACTGGAATTAGAAAACGTTTTTGAAACACGAAACGAGGAAAGAGACGGTCGGTGATAATACGCCACGAGGAGATCTAGAATAGCCGGTGTATAGAAGCTGGAAAGTGGGACTTATCGCGTTCCTTCCTGCTGTCGGGGATCAGATACCCTGGGATCAGATAGCCTGTCCTGGCGGCAGTTCACGTAACGCGAAATTCCTTCGTACGAATAAAGCAAGCATCGCGAGTGCGATTGCAAGGGCGGCGCCATGGGAATCGTAGGACTGGACAGGGCATACCGTTCCTCCCGTGTCCGGCTTGTAATACCAGCCAGCGTGTAATGCGAACGAGCACAGTCGCGGGCATCGATGTTCGCGAGACTCGCGAAACCCGTTGCACGAGTCTATAAATACATCCCCTTTGCGTAACCGGACAGGAAAGCGGCGAGGAATAAAAGAAACGTAAAAGAAACCATAACCGAAATCCATAAAAACCATGACCGTACGACCAGTTTAACTCGCAAGCCGTGCGCGTCTCGTCTTTCATAGTTTACGAGACGGCTCGGGAGGGCAGCGTTCGAGAAAAATCACGGAATCAGCCCGTTCAACTTCGGCTAAACAACAAAAAATCCTCCCGGACACGTTTCGATTACACTCGCGTGTGAGCAATCGATACGGATGCTGACGACCCGTAAACCGACACCGTCCACGTTCTCGCTATTCCGTCTCTCCGATGGTCGACGAGAGCCCAAGGAAAGAAGGGAAGAAAGGAGACGGACATCCATGTACCACGAGGATTACACTCGAGAGGATATTTCGCCGAGTTCCTTCCGAGATCGGAAGGACCCTTGTTCCGATCGGTCTCGCTATACCAGGACCAATCGTCATCGGAGTTGATCCGAAGGAGCTATACTAGGAGCAATTGTATTTCACTTGGCAATGCCAGGACTCTTTGTTCTCTAGAGCCAATCGGAAGAGTGTACTCTGCTCGCTAGTGGCAGGCTAGAACGAACTGCCCTCGAAGCTTAATCGGCGGAACGTACTTTGCTCGGTTCTCCTATATCAGGACCAGTTATCCCCCGATTTGATCCGAAGGAACGTACAGCACTACTGCTAGACTAGAAGCAATTATCCTGAGAGTTCAATTGAAGGAATGTACATACTTCACTCGGTACGGTTACACCGGGACCAATTGCCCGCAGACTCGAACAGGAGGAATGTACTTCACTTAATATCGCTATACCAGGACCAATTGCCCCCATAGCCGAACCATCAGCGAGGGTTCCGGTAAAGGAATCGCGTTGGACGCTGAACGTCACCTTCTAAACCGTGAGTGGAAACGTCGGCCGTTATCTGACCAGCTGACTCGTTCACCCCCCATACGCTTCTATTCATAGAAACGGCGGACGATCTCTCCGTGGCTGAACGATAATCGGAATTGGTGCGATCGTCGGAAAGAAACGAGGGTAGGAGGTCGATCTGGTGTCCCCCGTCGTCCCCACGGCGTGTATCTTGGCTCGAAAATACGCGGACGATTTATCGACTCGGGACGAAATACAGCGCGATTAATGGTTCGAGCCACGGGACGTCGCCACCCCTTTGTCTTCCACGATCGACCACGAGGCACGCGTCGGTCCCAGACTCCACTCACCGTGAATTCTCTATGCGTGTGTGTGTCAAGAAAATCGTTAAATCTCGACGAACTGTACGGAACACTAGAGGCAACGACGCGACGCGAGCCACGGTGGCGAAACTTGCCGAGGATCCGTGGGCCCAGGGGACCGAAGCTTCACCTAGGTCTCTCGATCCTTCCGTGGCGAGCAAACGGAACAAAGATCGAGCGATCTCGCTTCATCGACCCCTTCTCTCGATGTACTGTGGAGCACACACGAGGCCGTGTACCACCAGCAGCCAGCATGACCTCTCCCTTCTCTTTCATCTTCGCCTCACGCTCCGCCACCTACTCCGCCTCGGATCCGTTCCCCTCTCTCGCGTGCGTCTCCTTATCGTTCCTCTCCTCTAATCCGTGAAATCTGGAACAAGAACCGCGTGGCGAGGCAAGCCGGTACCAGTGGCACCGAGGAACTCGGTACCAACGGAGGTCTCATCTTCGGGAACGAGAACCGCGCTCTCTTCGCCGTCGTCCGAACGACGACCACGTTACACACGCCCACGATCACGAGTCGACCTGGGCCAAGTGCGCGTATAAAACCGATCCTGGTCACCTGGACTACCGAGTAAGCCTAGCCACGGTGTCGAGTGAACACGGCCGTTCCGTTTCTCGAGAATCCCGCAACCGTCGCTTCTTCGACGCCACTCCGTTCGGTTTAGCCACACGCACAGCGGTGCGAAGACGTTCCAAGACAGAAGTTTCTCGAGGGGTGGAAGCACCGGAGACACGTGTCGTGTTGCCGGAGAATGCGGCTGATAGCGAATCGCCGGTGAATCGATCGAAGGGAAACGAGAGTCCGCAGTTGGTCGCGCGCCGTGTCACCTGGCTGACATCCAGTGCACGTTCTGCATCGTCTCTGAAGACGGAGAAACGTTGTCGCGCTTTCGCATGTCACGAAGTGGTCACGCAGCAAGCACAGCCATGTTTCGACGGAGCAGAGCCAGGACGATAGTCCTGGTCGGCCTGGTGTTGCTCATGCTGCTCGACACCATCAACAGCATCCCCTACAAGAGGTCTCTGGTCAGGCTGTGCTCGAAGGACCTCAGCGACGCGTTGTACCTCGCGTGCAAGGACCGCGGGTACAACGAGCCGTTCTCCTACAGCGGTGAGGACGACCCCAAGGACTCCGTGGGCCCGGGTCTCGCGGAAGAGTGTTGCTACCATCAGTGCAGCTATTCGCAACTGGAACAGTACTGCAAGCCTAACAGGACCAATCCTACGGACGCCGTGTGAGTGGATGTTAGTTTCTCCTGTTTTCTTTTTGGTATTTTTTCTTTCACCCCACACTCTGCGATCCTTCGCTACGCTATTCTCATTGCGACTGCACTGCTTCTGCACGGGGTCCTAGATCCTTTACCATCCTTTACCACCTACAGATCCCTACTAGATCATCCTTTTCGGGAAATAAGGAAATCCGGTGAGTCGTTTGGTAGTTCTAGATAGTGGTCGCCGGTTCTTGGGGATTTCTCGGCAGGAGTGTTCGAGTAGATTTCTTTTCCTCCGATTAATAGGTGTTTCGAACGATATTTTATTCTCGGTGTTCGAAAAAGAACAGCATAGTTAGGATCTATCGCATTCAGTTATATTGTCAAAGTATCCGACTTCATAGTTTAACAGTGATTTTGAGGAAAGTAAGGTCGATCGATCTTTTCGCTTTCATTCGTGCTATCGTTATTTAAACTCGTTATCGATTATATTTATTTACAAATTTTTATAATATTGTTCGCGTTTTATTTTCTAGTTGAGTAGAAATTCGTCGGAAGAGAGGTTTCGCGAATCTCCGCGCTTCCGTTCCGAGTGAAATTGAGAGGTCAACGTCATTCCGATTGCCGATTATGGTCGCTTACCTCTGACACCGTTAACCTTTCCAATAATACCAGCGAAGGAGCCTTGACGATCAATTTTCGCGGAGGTGTTTAACATTCAGCTCGGCGATCAATTTCCTGGCTGGCCGTGCCGGGAATCATCGACTTCGCGGAATCCTGGCCGATTTAACTGTTAAATTGGCCCGTTCAGCGGCTGAATATTCCATTATGCAAAGATTTTTGCAACAGCCTCCACCTTCCTTCGTTTCGCCTTGGGTTTTTTCCAGTGATTTCGGCTGCAATTATCGGCCATGAGATTAATTTCCCGCTTAGCGTTCCAAGTTCGGAGCCGCTTCTGCGACTCGGCCGTTTCTTTTACTCCTCTTATTTACACGCGCGCCGGTTTTATCGTTCCCATCCCCGTTTATCGAATTGTTTATTAATAACACAAGGAAGCTTCTGCGACTGCATCGGCCCCCTCGTGATATCGGCGAGCCGAAATTCGGCCGTTTCGGCCTGTCAATGCCTCGGGATCGATCGGCAGCGCGAGTGTCGCAACGGAGATCGTAAACAGAGCGACGTGAACGTGATCGAACGATCCTCGATTAAACCTTCGAGAGTCCGTTTATGGGCCTGTTATCGCGCACTGCCAGTGTAACCTAGATTCACGTGCAAATCGATCTCGAATTACCCGGACCAACACCTTAACCCAATTCTCGGGGCACTTAGTTAGTCTGGCTCCCGAAATCCCACCGCGATACCATCTCGTCCATAGATCCTCCGTTCACCGATACTGCAGAAACGGTTTCAAGGTTCTCTTCCGTCATCGAGAAACGTTTCCAACTGCTACCGAATCTCTGTGCAACTTTGACAATTAACTCTGCTCGAGCAGTAAATGAAGACCGTTAGATCTTCTGGATAACAGGATCAGAGAATTACGATGATTTTACAAAAATTAAGAAGAAAAAAATTGAAACCGTATAGACTAGGTCGGATGATTGGATATTGGAAATAGACTGGAAGAAATTTTGTTCGATCGGTAACCCAAAGATTAGATTCAAATTTGATCCTAGTGAAGCTTCGTTAATTATTCCAAACCAAGGATTAACCTCGAGGAATCATCCTATTACGAAGAATCCTCTTAGAAATCTTGATCTGGTTAATTACCGAAGCAATTCAGACGGCACCCGGAGCAGCGCCCATGGCTGCGATTAGGTGCCCACGGTTGATAGATCGGCCGCGACCAGGCCGGTAAAAGGCACCTATTTATTCGCGTTGGGTCGTCGCGTTGAGCTTCCAATCAGCTGCTTGTTATTCTTTCGTTCTCCACGATAGACGGGAATTCATCTCGTTGGACTTTACCACGTCGATAGTAGGTGGCTCGCGGAGCCGTGGTTATTAGCCGGTCGGTTCAATTGTCGCAGAGAGACCCGGAGAGAGAGAGAGAGAAAAAGAGAGAGAGGCAGAACGCGGGAGAGCGGCCATTATCAGCGGCTTCACGATAATCTCTGTCGCTTTTCCTAAAGTTCACGGTTGCGTGAAGTGGCCTCAGCCAGGAAGGTTAGTCCGAAGTACTAGGACGATCGAACGTCGCTATCTCTTTCGTTGCCGATCTACACTTTTTTCTCCTTTCTATCCTCCTTTCTCGTTCCCGCCACCGGCCGACATCTCCTTCCCTCCTCTTCATCCCCCTCGTCCTCATCTTCCACCGATTCTTCTTTTTCTCGATCCTCGGCCCAAGATCGCGCGCACGCGCGCGTGCGCTGCTCGATTATCGATTTCGCGTCTCTTGTTTACCAGAGATACGGCCGGCGATACACGTGAATCGAATATTTTCAAGCATGGTCTCCGGTCACTCGGAGTATCAGCTGTCTTCCCGAGTAATCTGCTGGTTCCGTGAGAGCACGAGGTCTTCATCCGCGATGCGCGACCGTCCCGATGCTTTCTCGCTCGGTTTTCACTCTCGTCTCCTTCGTTTTACGGGGTAAGAATGTTTGGGGACGTTTGACGAGGTTTGACGAAGTTTTAGGGGGTGGTACAACGTCGAGAACGTTTCCGAGGTGTTCGTTTAGGTTTGACGAGGTTGTAGGGTGTTTAAAGCAGATTGGTTTTATTCGCATTTAGCTTCGAGGTTTGAGAGTTTGCTCGTGAATTTCGCAGAGAAAGATCTCGGCTGCAATTTGCTTTCGCGCGTTTGTTCGAGTTTGAAGCGGTACTAATATCTCGCTGCGAAAACTGCCATTTTTCTGCCGCTCGGTGATATCGATTTCTCGCGAATAATTTATATATAGACGCGTTAATATTTTTAGCAGGCAGATAATTTTTATTACGCTTCTTCGAGATTTTCCTGCACGCGATATACTACACACCGTCGCGCGATTGCTATCGGAGGTTATTTCGGTGCGAGTCGAATTATTCCAAACAGCGTGAATCATGTGTCAACGGGGAAAAAGGAGGAGAAAACAGAGCCGAAAAAAGACGGAAATATTTGTTATATTTACATTTTATGCCAGACTGAGTATAAAAGTTCAGGGAAACGCGAATGTTAAACACATCAATAAGATAAGTAACACTCTAAACAAGCAAAAAGAGAAGTTATAAGCTCGATATTATAAACAATTCGGTGTTATATCAATATGTGTCAACTTCGGCGAATAAAAGCGTCTTTCGTCACTGGCAGTCTATTTACTTGCCAACTAGCGTTAATAATTATACCAGGAGTTTATCTCGATATGTAAGCCGTTACAAAACGTTACGTTAAGATCTTCAACTGTTTTATTTTCGTTACTTAATTTATCGCTGGATTTATCTTCCTAGGATAATTCGTTTATCAAACCTGGTTCTTAATCTTCCGCCATTTCTATTTCTCGCTTGGACCGAACGATTAATTCCCGAATTTTCCCTCGTGTCGAAATCACGTTGCAACTTCTCCTACTTCAATCTCTTTCCTCGCTTGCGTCCGATTTGCCTGCTCTCTGTTAACTTTTTCGCAGCTCGAGCGGTTGTTCGTCGAGTGAAATTGACTATTGCAATTAACAATTGCCACATCAGCCTTCAGAGTAGAGTCTACTTGTTCTATCAAAGAGATATTCTCATATCTTATTTTACGTTACACGATCAACTTCATCAGAGCCTCTTCAAACCTCTGACGAGGAACATCAATTGTAATTAAGAATCTCTTTAGTTGAACCGATGGAATGCGTCTTCTTAATGACCAGGCTCGCGCACTTCGAAAGGCAAGAATTTCCTTTGCGAATGGCTCCTTGCTTCAACGACTACCTCTGCAAAAAGTAATTACCACAAGGCGAGGAATAAAGCCTCGTCGATAGCATCGATGAAGAATGAGAATAATCGCACCTTTCGCCATGAGCATTCCTCGGTCAACAATAACGTGTAATGAGTGAATTACGGCTTAACGATCTTCTGTCGATTGCACTAATTTTCCAATTATTTTATTAACGTTCCGCTGACTTTTTCTCCAATATTTCGCTATTTCCTTAGCATCGTGTTAAACGAGTTCTTTGATAGGTTGGAATAAAAGTATCGTAGTATTATTTATTTATTTTCTTTTTCGTAATTATCGACTATAGTAATTTTTCTAGCGTTTTTTTGATTTAAATTGATTTAACTTGACAGTTAAGGATCACGAGTGAAAGATGTCGAATCTTATCTTTTAGTATTACGATATTGTAGGACATTATAGAGCTTTCTTTCACTTCTGAACAGTGTTTGTTATATACTAGGGAAAATATGGTAATACGACTCTCTCAAACGACCCTTCGGAACCCATTCTCTATCCGCGTCCCTCGGCATCCCTTTCTACGCCTTACACGTCACACGATCTTACTGTACATTGCCCAGCATTCAAAAATTCCTTTCCTGGTCTTGCATTCTAGGAACTCATTCGCTCTAACATAATTATCTTCTCCATGCACTGCTGCACCTTTCCAAACACTCATCAATCGCGTTGATAATCACTCGGTTCATTCGCCAACACCATATTCGACCATTCTGCACTCGGCTATATATTTAGTAATAAAAGACACACAAAGATATAACAAATATTCAGTACTATAAGAGCTAAAAATATTGCAAAATATATATTATAAATATTTAATATTCTAGATGAAACAAAGAAATAAAAAAATTAAACAAACTCGATATTTATATTTCTAGACACAGGTATTAGAAGTATTCGATATTAACAAGCATAATATTATACTGTATATAAATAGAGACACTAGAAATATCTAATATAAATAAAATATATGTCACCGACGAATAAAAGTAATCTAGCCGCCAACCCCAAAGAACTAGAAACACGACTGCATGCCAGCATCCGCACAAATCATCCTCATTCTCATCTCTATCTCGGTCCAGGCCGCTTATCATTTCCACGATAAATCGGAGCGAATGGAACCCACGCTCACCCTCATTGTTCGCCATTTCTGTTTCCGCCTTCTGCAGAAGGAGTCCGCTCTGGATAGAAAAGTACTCGTACCCGTCCGCGAGGCCGGCAGCCTCGTCGTCGTCGGAGGATAGATCGAGGTCGGACATCGTCGACTACGTCCACGGCACGATCAAGTGTAGAATCCACGGGTCGAGGGGAGGACGCAGGAAGGGGCCCAACTCGGACCGCGAGGACGACGCCGGCGGCTGCGATGGGAGAAACTCGCTGAGAAGGCATCGCATCGGCCATTGCGGCTGCAGGCATCGACGACAGAGGCGTCGTCGTCTTGGCAAGGTGTCTATCCACCCTCTCAGACCCTTTCACCGAGAGTCCTTCTCTGCTTCCATCTTCCTCCGACTGAAAAGAAAGATCAGCAGAAGAGGTACAACGTCTCGCAGCGTCTATTCTTGAGACGCACCTCCTGGGTGGCACGAGTTTTACGATGCGCTTCTGATTCACCCGGCACCTTGTTGCTCTTCCGTCGAGAAGCGTTTTATGGCCTCTTTCAAGGGCTGTATTCGAGAAGGGTCCTCGTGATTTTATTGGCCATCTGCCTCGAGGAATTCTAGAGCAACCAGACGAGGAATCTCATCGATCGTCGACTCACCGGTCCTTTTCGACTCGTCGATTCCGAGAATTTAATCTATCTATCTAGAATTTGACGATTCGATTTGACTCGCTTCATTTTTCACGATCATTGTTCTATATTTTTAGATTCTTCGTTAGATATTTCGACTCGTGATAGCATGGGCTAGGTTGTGCCAGTCTTTTATTCATCATCGGATCTCTTAGCAAGTCCTGTTCCGTTCTCTTTGGCACGCGATTCTAGCTATTTGTCGTAACTTTTTGACACGATCGTTCGGATCTGTACGATTTCTTATCGCCGGTTCACGAGAGCTTTTCTGGATCCTTCGATCGATCTGTCTGTGCTGTTGCATAAAGAGTCAGCATGTTTCACGGCGAACGTTTCCACAGTGACGGTGAATTATTTTCATCGAATTATTAGAGAAATTAAACGACGATCCGATAAGAAGTAAACAAGGATGATAAGGGAGTTAGATCAGAGCGGTTTAATTACGCTTGCATAGCGAAAGAGGTTGCACGCGTTACCGAGCTCGCCTCGTTATTCCCTTATCTCTTGGCTAATTTTTCTTCTCCAAACTGCTGCTCGTAATCGCGTTTCGCAAATTATGTGCAACTGCACAACACAGACGATTCGCTGTGTAATTATCACGCGATGGTATCTCCATTGAATTCCGTTTAAAAACTTCGTTGTATCCGTTCAAGTCCAAGGGTCGCGTAAAATTTTAGAAAGGCGGTCTAGTTAAAATAAAAACCCTCTTCTATTTCTTCGTTACACGACGAGTCGTAATTGTCGTTCCAGTGAGTTCAATGAAAAACTTTTATCCTTCTCACAAGTCACTGCTTTGATAAACAAGAGCTGGAAATATCAGAAAATTCTCGTCTGTCAGCAAATTTCCTACTAAACTTCCAAAAAAAGATTTGCATACATGGATCACGAACGATATCCCGGAATCTTCCCGAAACTCTTCCCGAAACTCTTCCCGAAACTCAAAGATCTCCCAGCGAAAGTCGATTATCCGAAATCTAGAAAAAGGAGAATTTTCAACGACTAATAGAGATTGTTCCTACCTCCACAGATGTTTGAGAGGACACCAGGCGACAAATCATCTGGACACGAAGCCTTGAACACGCC
This sequence comes from Euglossa dilemma, assembly GCA_002201625.1. Classification (NCBI taxonomy): domain Eukaryota; kingdom Metazoa; phylum Arthropoda; class Insecta; order Hymenoptera; family Apidae; genus Euglossa; species Euglossa dilemma. The sequence continues at coordinate 4,278,618 of NIJG01000029.1, forward strand.
GGTGTCGTCGAACGGAGGCAAGTACGCCTGGAACCGAGCTGCCAAGAAAGAGGTAGACCCGGAGAGGTCGCGAAGAAGCATCGAACTCTCCGTTCTACCCTCTCTCACACCTTCTTCGCTCGTACACCCGTCGAGAGGGTATCGAAGAGGGCCGCGAGTCGGAAGTCGATGAGCAATCGTAACGAACAAAGAGAGTAACCGAGGAAACGTGAAAGCCGAATGGATGGAAGATGAGGAACCGGTGGAGGAAAGTGCGAAGCTGATATCCGAGAGGACGGAAGCGGGCAGAAAGAGAGGGTGCAATCAGTAAGATGTCTAGTCCCATAAAACAGTGATAATTTGGTCGTGGTATTTCCTGGAGTACAGAGAAAGAGAGAGAGAGAGAGAGAGAGAGAGAGAGAGAGAGAGAAGAGATTAGAGACGAGTGAGAATAGTCGTTCGATCGTCCTCCCTTCGAGTCCACGGTGTCGAAGATCACGGAAATTTCTAGTCTCGCCAGGTCCTACCATTCTCTTCCTTTTCCTCTCTGGCCCATCGAGAGAGAGGAGCGTCTGACCGAGGTAGAGAGGAGAGGAAATAGCGAGTGGAAAGTCGTCGATTTCCGTGGATTTCTCGTGGATCACTTCGAGAACGACGCCCTGTCTCTGGAACACTGCTCGTGACGCGGAGGATCGTCTAGATCCGAGAGAAAAACGGAGAAAGCTACGCGTATACGTTCGAAAACCGATCCTGGCCAACAGCCGCGTGATCTCCTAGAGAAAGACTTAAATACCAGTGTTGTAACACGCCTAACCTAACGTATACTGTGCGTATGCATATACATATATATATTTTTTTTTTTTGCTCGATTTTTTTCGTTTTACTACATTTTATTATTATTATTATTTTTCTTTTTTGTCCACCTCCCCGGCACTTCTCTTGTTTTTTTTT
>NIJG01000029.1:4279591-4309244 GCA_002201625.1 Euglossa dilemma
AGTGCCGTCGGCGACTCTTTCGTTCTCCATTTCCCACGCCCGATTCCCGGTCTGTTACTTCCGGCTGCCTCGTCGAACAATGATCTCACTAGTATTAGAGCTAAGGAATTCTACGTTTAATAAATTAGTGCTGAACGAACTAGTCACTAAGGACGACGGTAGGCAGCACCGGGCGACCGCGCGGGAAACGAAGATCAAAAGGTTTGTCGGGGTTTCCCTCGAGATGCTCGACAATCGCACCAAAATGGCGGACCTTTTAGTCAGCGCTGTCCAAGCGTCAAGCTTCTTCGACTCGTCTCCGAACCAATAGACGCGGAATCTGTCAGTTGTATCCGAATCTATGGAACGCGATCGCTCGAACCATGATCCGGTTCTCCTGGTTCTTGTACATATCCTAAAACGTAATTAACGAACTTGAGAAGGTTTGAGCCGATCGAATGAACCACGGGAAAGCCAAAAACGATCGAGTCCAGTTGACAGGGGGAATGATAATCCTGGAAAACGTCGTGGTATCGAAACTGAGAAATTTCCAAGGGATAGTCGATCGGTTTTAGTTTCCACGTGTGTTAAGTAGTATTGAACGCGTGCGAGGAAGAGGAAGGAGAGATGTTCGAGTTTGGACAGCGTTGATTTTTGTTCCGAAGCGGAGAGAAACGTGTTCCGCGGAACTGGAACCGTTCCGAGGCAAGATTGATCGGTGTTGAGGTGGCTGCAAGGTGCCATTACGCGAGCTGAAAAGGGCAATCTTCGGGCCGTTTCTCGGCGGAACGAAGGACGAAGAGCAATTTCGCTTTGCGACCGAATGTAAATAAGCAGATGTAAATAAACGGATACCAACAATGGAACACAGCAGTGCCGTTTAACACCGTTCAATCTTGCCTGGTACTGTATAGTGAGATACTCGAGGCACGCTCAAGTGGTGCATAACAATCGAGGGTCGCGAACCACCAGATATCTTTAACGTCATTCGCCCCTAGTTTTCAGTTTTATTAGCTAATTTATTTAATTCCACTCTCGACGCACGCACACTCGAGTCTGCCGCTTCGAATTTACGCTAAACCGAGGATAGTAGCGAATAGCGTACACGCGGACGTAGCGAGATGTCTGAAGAAGTATAGCGAAGCGACCCTGATCTTCTATTAATTGTCTCTTGTATCTTTTTTTTATTTTTCTCTTGTTCGTTCGAGTCAAACGTGTCGGACGATTTCTGCGAATCTGAGAGCGCAGATACGCGAGTAGATTCGTGATACGGATTCGCTATACTTCCTCTATCAAGTATTCATGTTTCACGAACATATGTACATAGTTGCCCATTTATTCGTCGCTCGTTCATCCCATCACTTTCGACGTTTCGTTGTAAATAGACAGTTCGCCACGGGTCCCGACTATCGAGAAACGATTTATTTATATCGAACAGCCACTTGCTCGCGATCCCGCTCTTCCTTCCTGTTTTGCCACGTCGATCGCGGCAGATCGCGATTCGTGAGGGACACGTGGCGGGTTCTTGCGTAACCGGCTTGCAGATAGCGATGGGATCGATCTTCCACAGCTGTCGATCTGCGTGCAAATTTTCCTTCAACGCCTGACAAAATTTGCGGGAAAAATTTGGCGATATTCGGTTCCAATTTCGAGTCTTCGACGTATCTTTTGACCCATTTTTACTCATTATGGTATTTAATAATCGGAATTTTATATTACAGAGTATACAGAGTGCGAGATCCGTGATTAACTTGTGACATAGAATTCGATAAGTGTCCAAGATTTCAAAAAATAGAGACTTTTATACAGGGACCACTTTTTTGTTTGGAATAATTTCGAAGAAACTCAATGTTAGATTTTAGAAGTCTGCGAAGAGAATGCGCGTAAAATATTGTTTCTGCGAGTGCATTTTGGCGCATCTTCTGGCAGATTGGACCATTAACGTGTCACGTTGGTGGCAACGTGTCGAACACGATGCTCGTGCACAAAGAGCGAGATCGTGCACGGCCTCATGGTCTTTCTGGCCAGTAGAAAGATCTACGAGAGTTCGGTCTTTATTAGGCGATCTCGTGACTGCTAATCCGCGATATTCTTCTTCAAAATTAGAAGCCACGCTCGTTAGCACGCTGTTGGTTCACCCCTGCTTCCCACTTGTCGTATCAATGTCCGAATAAATTTTAAAATCCAATCATTACTCCAAAAATCCATCAAATCAGATGCCCAAAATCTAAAAAATTGTTCAAAGAATCTGTACCCACTCTACAAAACCGAATATCGTCAATTTTTCAACCTTGAATCATGTCGAATCCTTAGAATCTCTATTACAAGTTACAAAAAGGCTTCAAGGGTTTCCATCTTCTGTGAAAACGAGTGTTCAATCCTGCAGCGAGCTAACGAGGACCATTAGCCACAATAACGGACGTAACTAGACGTAGCCGGGAATTTTACAGTCTGACAGCGCCAAAAATACGACCTCTGAATACATGCCGCGACGGACAGTGTCGTTCTACGCTCGGAAATAAACTTTACGACTATTCGCAAAATGTGGCGAACTCCTGGAATGAAAGCAAGGGGAAGAAGGAAGGGAAAAGGAAAAAGGAAAAAAAGGGAAGGGGCAGGGGTTGAGATGAAACGGGTTACCCCGTGTCCGTCTCGATCCCATCACTACCTGCACGCCATTATTCCGACAGCCATTAACCGCTGCACACGGTTCGCTTGTAAATTGGATGATAGTAGCAAACCCACTACGGGACATCGTCTCTCTCGCGATTCTCCGTGCGAGTGCACTTTCGGCCCCGAACACTCGCGGCGTGCGAGCGCGATGAAGATCGTCCGATCTTCGATCGATCAGCCCCGAGAATCCGATCGAACCGAGTTTTGCTCGATCGGGTTCTCGATCAGGGCGGAATCAAGCAAAAGGAAATGAAAATTGTCGTATTAGTCGCGCTGGATGCTTGTACATAGGCGGTGATGTATTAATTTTCTGTAAATAAAATGATTATTTGTAAGTTACCTATGGAATATTTCTCTTTTGTTCAGAATGTCATTTCGTTTTCCCAATTTAGAGGACCTAATTGTATTTGTTCACAGCCAACTTAGCATTTCAGTCGCATAAAAAGAAAAAAGAAGAAAAAACGAAATGACTTTCCGAACGACCCAATATTTAGCGTCAATTGATGATAGAATTAATCTAATACTCGACGTAGAATTGTCATCACTGTTTTTAATATATCTGCAAGGATAGTTCAATTACAGAGAACTGTAAAGTAGAAATTCTTGCATGTGTAAACCTGTTTGAATATACACATTCACGAATCTCGCAAAGATTAATGCGATTCACCAGTCGATCGACGTGTTTTTTATTTCAAAGTTAAAAGTCGGAATTAAATCCCGCGCTTCTTTCTACCAATCTATTATACACTGATTTATTCGGGACAATTTCGCGTCTCATTAGAGGCGCGGAATATCGCGTCGTTTTATCAGGAGATACAAGCTTAAATTTCAATCTTAAACGATCCTCTTATTTTTCAATTTACGTCACATGCCTGGAGTAAAATTATCTTCGGGCTTTATGGCGGAAATTGAAATTGAATTTTCATTGACAGATCAACGTATCGTCCTCTGTCTTAATCTTGAAAAATAATTAACGAAACAAGCGCGGTATTGTCGCGTTAGATCTTGCCCTGTTGAATAATCGCGGTTACCCCCACCATCGTCCCCCGTTATCCCCACTACTCCGCCGCGCTATCCCCGCCACCCCCATTCGCTATCCCCACCACTCCCACTCGTTATCCCCTCCAGGTCACCTCGCGGTAACCCCGCCAGTTCTCGTCGCTGTCAAGACGCCTGGCGTGTTTACCTTAACAGACCAACACCTTCGGCACCTGGATATTTCCTTGTCAGCTATGAATACCTCGTTTGTAATCCAATAACGGAGAAGAGAAATATTCTGGTTATACTAGAACCCGATTACCTCCTCGATAACTGACCATGGACCAGAACCGTTCGCTGTTTACGCGGCTCTCTATACCCAGTCTACGCACCCAAACAATAGCAACATCTGTTTGTAAATACACGCCGCGATTGATTGAATATAAATAAAACCTGTTTGCACGGGAAAAGTGATGACCGTCTGTATTTACATTTCGATATCGTGAAACCAGATACGTGCTCGGTCTGAAATAGAATTGTGTTGTGTCTCACCTTAGTTCGTTAATGTCGCTTTTTCGTAATCCCGTCTGCGCAGCGATATACAGGGCGGGTATATCACGATCCTTGCTTTATCAGTGGGATACTTCAAGTTTTAACGATTATTTCATGACGAAGCATTCCGTACGAGAGTCTATCGATTTCGAGCGAAAAAGGATTGCCTCGGTAAATTCTTAAAGCTTCGGAAATGAAGTGTATGTATTAACAAAAAATGGCACGATGTAACACGTGCAATTTCCGTCATTCGACGTCAAACGATCTTTACCAGATCTGATCGAAGATAATTTTTGATAGGACAAATCTGGATTAAATTCATTTGAGATTACACGGATGAAAACATAAATTTCTCGATTAAATTTGAAAAACATTTCGCTATTCTAAATTAAACTAGATTTAACCTAGATTTATAAATACGAAGTCAGCTTAAGTCAGAGGGTAATATAAAATTAGGTAAGGTAAAGATAAAATTAGGCAGAGTTGACGGAAATTTTCAGGCAAACACAACTTGGCTGACACTTGTATTTCCTTAAAGATTCTCAGACTCTGAGAATTTAAGTACATTCGATTATGTACATATCGCGCTATGACGATCGCCATATTGAATTTCCCGTTCGCAGTGAAATTTGGCAGTGAGTATTTTGGCAGTGTTAGGTGACGATGAGTCGTCGTTGATAGTTAGAATCCCATGCATGGAATCAGGTCCGGATTCTCGTAGCAAAAGTTCTCGTTCGGACAGCATTTCGCGGCGATCAGTTGGAAGATTTTCTTGTTGAGATCCTTCGAGTTCCTCGGCATCCTGTCGCCGACCTCGTCGTGCAGTTCCTCCAGTTCTTCGGCGCTTAGGCTGAAGCCAAGAAGATCGTCCGGGTTCTGTAGAACAGCATAGCTCTCCGTTAATTCCGATTCTCTCAAATGAAACCTCACGCGTGTCTTTTTCATTTCGCGGCTCGAAGAAGATTAAAAATAAAAACAGCGCGGCGAGTGTCAAAGGCGGAATAATCGATGGATCGTAAAGAGTAACTCGATTATCGTTTAAATGTCAGGTGCGTCTAATATAAATTCCTCCTCTCCGAGCGATCTGTCGTTTTGTCATCGAAAAAGAATTGCAGACAATAAAGAACACAAGTCGATATAGAGATAAATAAGATTTATTGCTTTCATTTCACTATAATGCTACATTAAATTCTATCGTTGACAATGTTCCTCTTATCAGAACTATAAATAGCCTCTGAAAGTTTTCCCATGCCACCGATCCCTCTACTCATCCTCGCTGTTCTTAATTACACCGTAACCCTGTACAACGCAACACGCATAGGCGTTTCAAATTCGCGAGGGAACAGCGATTCCTATTTGCACGCGAATCTCTTATTCCTATCCAGCTGAAATAAACTCGGAAATCCAAATTTTTACCTTATAATATTATATCTATTAAGCACATCAAATTTTGCGTCGTCTCTCGGATAATTCGTGATATATATATAGAGACTAAAACGCGAGTGAATTAAATCGCGTGGGAAAATTAGCGAAAATTAAATTAGGTGAAAATGCAAATTTTGTCCATCGATTCCGAACTCTTGACTCATCGCGCGGTTACAGTCGCATCAATCGTCACTTATAGCCGAACTTACAATGGATCTCAAAACTAGAGGTCGATAAGGGATAGGTGGTCTGTAGCCATGTTCTGCCATGCTACCGTACGAAGTGTCCAAGAATTCGAGGCCTCCCGCGATCAACTCGGATTGGTGGAACTTGTCCTGCATATAGTTCTGTCCCGGATATCCGTAACTTACGGGAGGATACATCATGGTCCTAGGCGCCAGGTAGTAGAATTCTCTTTTTTGTTGATTCGCTTGCAATTGCTCGTTGTTTGTCTCCACCGATTCTGAAAGGTAAACCGACCTGTTTAGTCATCTCTCACATTTTCTTCCCTTTTATTCCCGTATCTTTTCTATATTTCTTTGCATATTTCCCATTCTTGTATCTTTAAATCCTCCGAAACGAGAGGCAACTAAATATCTCTTCTCAACTTCTACAGAAATTTCGCAGAGAGATCTGCCCGTTTAGGAAACTCTTTGACCATTTTTTTCGAGAGAATATCGTAATTGATCGTTTCTCTGTCCCAATTGACCGAGTTACATTACAGGTACCCACGATATATTTAGTTAATTCGAATATTCACAAACGAGGCGTTAATTCACGGAAAATATCCCAATTCCCGTTGACGAACCGCGTGAGATCAAAGGGCAAGTTCAATAAACGATAATTCCATCAGCTGGGACTTTTTCAACACTCCCTGTCGATGTATCCAATCAACGACAATTACCAGTCCTCTCCTCTTCGACCTGACCCATCTACCCAATGAACTCTTCTACACCCAACGATACCGAAATCACTCGCAGCTCGACCTTGCGAAAACACGCATCCACGCACCCTCTGTACCTCGAAAATTTGCATCCCCAGGAAAATCGCGAGAAGCTCACCTGGCTTATCGACCTTCGACATCTCCTGGTCCATCTTGGAGAGATCGGCCTGGTCCGCAGACCGTTTGATCCTCGGTCCCTTGCAGCTGTTTATAATCACGTCCCTGGCGATGTTCTTGCACTGCAAGGACTGCCTGGCGTTGTCCATCGGACTGGCCGCGACCGCGACCACAATCGCCGCGAACAACGCGACATGCATACCACGCATATCTGCACCACGTTTTCTACTGACTTTGCACCACGATTCGCCCGTTTACCAACACACGATCGTGCACTCGATATCGTCGACCCGCCGGTCCTTAGGCTACTCCATGCACCGACCACGGTCCTTCGCACTTTTAACGGGGCCATTATCCGGCCGAACGTGTCGCCTGGCCGATCTTGCAATCGGGTTTGTTTACCCGGTAGTCGGGGTTCCGTGCGTCCTCGATCCGGGATGTTATCGATGCCGGGAATCCACGGAGGCCGAGAACAGGTGCGCATCGAGTTACTACGTTCTCGTCGTGACGACATCCTGCGTCCTGGCCCGAACCACCAGATTTCAGGCATTCCTGGTGTCACGGGACAAAACACGAGATAGCTGAACCACGAATTCCTCAGTCTTACTTAGCGCCAATCACTGCGTGTAGTATTGCGGCGAAAGAATAATGCTAGGGTTCCACTGCAAGAAGACTAACTTTATTCGGGTTTGGATTCGGATATATATAAAGAAAGGGTACGGTAGAGAAGGAGGAGGTTTTTGAAGGATGGTGATTGTCTAAGGATTGATTATCACTGGACTTTGGATGATGCGTGTCGTTTTTGGACTTCGCAGATAATGACGTCGTAGGTGAATAATCTGTCTTTTTTGTGGCGGGCGTTAGTTGACTTAGGGTTGACTCCGGAGTCACTGGTACAACTTGAATCAGGGTGACGAAGTTTCCTTTACACTGGCAACTGGCACGTTTCATCGGAATCTGTGTCTTCGGATTTGACGAGACCGATTTCTCTCGTTCGATTGCCGCTCTTTCGTCGCGGTTTGGTTATTTAGGTTTCCCTTGGTTGCTCGCCTGATCGACCAGTTAGGGCTGATTCGCGGTAANTCGCGGTTTGGTTATTTAGGTTTCCCTTGGTTGCTCGCCTGATCGACCAGTTAGGGCTGATTCGCGGTAAGTTCGGGGTAAAGCGAGGTTTGGAGTATGGTTAATGAGATCCGACGATTTGACGGACCGGTTGCTTCAATTATACGACATTAACAGGTTTAATCAACTTACATTAAGTTTGCTTTTAAATTAAACTCGTAGTTTTTTTTTTAACACCGGTCTTTTGCATCTATCTACCAGTAGGTGAAGAATTTTTGAAGTAAATTTTGAAACGGGTCATTTGACCCCGCTTGGTACGTTTAGTGTTAAGAAAATACATGGTTTTCTTTATCCGTCAATATGACAGGTCTCTCTAAAGTTAGGTATAGAAAAAACGTCCGTAAACGTAGCGTTGAGGTGGAGCTGGGTTAGTCCTAACATCGTTTAACGCTAGATATAATGCACTAACATTAATTTCGTCCAAATTCTGTTTCCAATGAACGTAAGAAGAAGAAGAATGGAATCCGCGAGGGTAAGATAGGGGATGAGTTGGTGAAGATTCTAGAAATGGGGTGAAAGAAGAATCTTATATGTCAATTTAGGGGTTAAAGAGGGATTTTCCAAATTGGACAGCATTTACGGGTGGTAATATAGTAATGGAGGTTGAGATTTAGTGCGCGCAAAGTGGAACGAAATAGGAATTTTATGTACGTACGTAATTGTTTGATATTTTATAAGAATTACTGCGATACGAGATAGCTAAAATTTTCAAAATTGAATCCTTGAATTGCGTCAATTTCGAATTTGGTGTAATTCATTATCAACGCAAAGAATGTAAGAAACCTGATTACAAATAAGTAGACGTAGAAGGCGTGATCACGTACTAATTATGACGCCATTGGAAAATTTTTAACTGCAGGAATTTTTTCGTTTTTGTGGATGATAAGTTTGATTCTAATTTCATTTGGTGGCTACTGACCTTCTCGATCTATTAAATCGTATAAAAATCTACTACATTCTTATCGCAAACAACTGTCGCTAACTTTATACAGAGAAACTACGAATTATCATTTCCCCGGAGTAAAGAATGAATCTTTCTCTATCTACATTCCAATGCTGTTAAATAAAATACTAACAAACAAACCGGTCATTCTCCACCAATCCCAGCCAATTACGAAACCATGCCTAACCTCAGCTCTACGAGGACTAATCGAAAGAATGAATGCTCATTTACCGCGAGGATACTGTGACTAAAAGCTGCAACCAGGGATGGAATTAAGAGAGCCACCCTGCAGCCGGAGATAATTAAAGCCTCTCGATTAGAGGCTTCGTAAAGGGAGGATCGTAAAACCGCGAGCGGGTCGCCGGAGGATCGTGAACGTCGAACGGACATTAGAAAGTGGTCGGAATCATTCCCTACAAAGAGATGCCGCCGGCGTGACGAACGCGAACCTCTTCGTGCCAATAACGACGATATTCACAGACGACCGGCTGAAACTCCGTGAAACCGCGCGAGAGGCGGAGAGGAGAGGAGAGGACGGTGTCAATCATGACGGAAAGATGGTCGGATCGAGTTGAACGCGTGTCTGACCCCCTTTGTGCGTGCAACGGCCGGTGCAATAGGAGTTAACCGAAAAAAAGTAGGTAAGACAGAGACGGGAAGCAATTGAGGATCGGGTGCGGCGTCGCGTCGAGACGCTTGCAATTAGCCGAGCAGCGCAACCGATCTAGCCTCTAATTTCGTCTGACGCCATACAACTGCTTCGTCCAGCTCTGGAATCTCTCGAAAAATTACCGGTGCTTCTCTGCTCACGTTCGAAGAGATAGATTGGTCTCTCGATTGGATCACGGGTGACCCGTTACCAAAGAGCTATTCATTCATAGCAGATCTCGAAGGTGAATGAAAGAAACGTACTGTACATTCGAAAATTAAAAATCAGAGAACTTCTGTATGTAATTTAGGTCGATGGCGATTCATGCGAAATTTAATTCTCGCGTTGTTTCGAAACGAAGTTTCGCCTCTGTCGAGGAAAGTTTTGAATATTTCAGATAACGAAGGATTTTCCAATTCAGGAGATGATTCGATGGATAGCGTGGGTTAAGTCAGAGGTGCTAAAAAATGAATTAATTAGACCATGAATAGAATATAATGCAGTTATATGTCGATATCTATGAGAGATATTAATTTTCTTCCATTGATTCGATCTTATTCTTAGTTAATAAAAATTCCTATGTCTACTTCAGACTATTAATTTTAAAAATTTCGGAGTAATATCATTCAAAAATAACTTTTTTAGGGAGAAAAAAAATTTAGGTAGAATTGTAAGCCGTAGCTTAAGTAGAGGAATGATTTAAAAGACATCGTGGAAATCTAACCGCTCGTTGCAGCACGTCAGAAGCTTATCGGTGGTATGTAAAAAATGCTTGTGATTACTCGAAAAACAGCATAATTGCTTCTGAATAACTGATAACGCGATTATGTGATTCCGTTCAGCTGCTGCATGTACAGTAAGCGTAATCTAATGTCAGAAAGCATAGCATAATAATTTATTTTTCTTACAGATTTAGATTAAAATTTATCGTGAAAAGTTATCATCTATTCTCTATCTCTTGAAATAGTGCAACTATGCGAAATATTTTCGTCGCGTGTAGTTCGTTGTTGAAGGAGTTCGCGAACGAGTTATTCACTTCTTCGAACGCAGTTGCAATCTATTTAGTTCAGTTTGTTTTCTGGGTCAGTAGTGCTCCACTTGAGGCGGTTCACTAATCGGGATGATTTATCTTTGTAGAAAATAAATTCATAGTATTTAGCAACAATGTGCGTTACGTAATTAATAGGTTGAACGATTTATTTGGTGAAAAATCATTTCGTTTATTTATTTTTTTTCGCTTTTTCGCCTGGTAATTATTTTCGAAACGTCTGTTTTAATTGCGAGGTATTTGACAAACTTTACGTGAAGAATTAAGAAAACGTAAGCGAATACGTGATTTGCGAAAGAACGATTGTTTAATCGGGTAACTTAATTAATTGCGCAACTCGAAACAGTTCGATGGAATGAAATTTTGAGAAAAACGATAGGAGAACTTCTGCTAAGTTTATCATTAGACTCTTAGTGCAACCTCAGCAATTCGAGAAGTCAAAACTTAAGTTTATAAATAGATTTTGACGTTTAGCTGAAGATGTCTTGTACTTTGAGATTACATTTGCATTAGTAGTAACCTAATAAAATTATATGGAAAAATATTTGTCTATAATTAATCATTCCTACATTGTTTTATCAAAATATTTGTTAGTATTTTTATATTAAAACATGATCGCTCAAAATTTTAGAATTGTAGTATTGCAGAATGAGAGATGGAAGGAATACGAAAGCTATTATTTATGCGATAAATCAACGCATAAAAAATATTTTGCAAAAGAAGTATCCTAACAAATTCAAATATTCGCGACCTACGTGGAAGGCTTGGATCGTGGCGCTATCTACTCCTAGCTTCAATAGTCCCCTAGTGTAGGGGTTTGACACGTATGCTGTTTTCATTGTTTCCGGATTCGTATAAATGTCAGTTGACCAATTAAAAGCTATTGATGTCCTTTGTTATTGCATAACTTTCTTGTGATCAGGTATGTCGAGCCCAGTCAACATACTGTATAATGTTGTATTCGCCTTGATAAGTTATACGCATACTAGAGGGCAACATAACCTCACTTTGTAATGTATTTCATAAATACCTACTCTCAGAAAATTTGAAGTATTCAATTGGAACTTATACCGGTTATATCGATTGCTTTCGATTTATAGGTCATAAAATAGTATTTTTTTAGCAGAGCATAAAACAGCCGAAAAAATGAGTGTTATGACCGAGCAACCTTGCTATACATTGATAAATGTTCCAACTGATACGGAACCATTGAATGAGCCTCAGTTGAAACAAGATCTTGAAAAGGGTGATGTACAGACAAAGATTGAAGCTCTTAAGAAAACCATTCATATGATTTTGAGTGGAGAACGTTTGCCTGGACTTTTGATGACTATTATCAGATTCGTACTACCTCTACAAGATCACACCATAAAGAAGCTTCTTTTGATATTTTGGGAGATTGTTCCCAAAACTTCTCCCGATGGAAAATTACTTCAGGAAATGATTTTAGTCTGTGATGCTTACAGAAAAGATTTACAGCATCCCAATGAATTTGTTAGAGGTTCTACATTAAGGTACTAAGGGAACAAATATTTTTAACTTTGACACTTGTACAAATCTTAAGCAAATTTAATGTATATCTTTAAACTTCAGATTCTTGTGCAAACTGAAGGAACCAGAACTTTTGGAGCCCCTGATGCCTGCAATAATTGCATGTTTAGAACATAGACATTCTTATGTTAGACGTAATGCTGTTTTGGCTATTTTTACAATTTACAGAAACTTTGAGTTTCTTATACCAGATGCTCCAGAATTAATAGCAAAATACTTAGAAGGGGAACAAGACATGTCCTGTAGAAGAAATGCATTTTTAATGCTTTTACATGCTGATCAGAGCAGAGCACTGGCTTATTTAGCAGCTTGTTTGGATCAAGTACCCAGTTTTGGTGATATATTGCAGTTGGTTATTGTAGAACTAATTTACAAGGTGCATACTTTATCAAAAAATTTTCACTTTATTGGCATCAAATACTAATGTGTTTATTTTTATAGGTTTGTCTTGCAAATCCATTAGAAAGAGCTCGTTTTATCAGATGTATCTATAGTTTGTTAAATTCACCCAGTGCTGCTGTACGCTATGAAGCAGCTGGAACTTTGATTACACTTTCTAGTGCTCCTACAGCAATTAAGGCAGCAGCCTCTTGCTACATCGAATTAGTTGTTAAAGAAAGCGATAATAATGTTAAATTGATTGTATTGGATCGCTTGATTGCAATGAAAGATAGTCCTGTTTATGAAAGAGTTCTCCAGGATCTGGTTATGGATGTACTTCGAGTTTTAGGTAAATTTCTAATAATTTTGTAGTATCTAGTAATAATGTGTACAATATTGTTTAAAACTTTAATTCGTATTTTAGGTTCTCCAGCATTGGAAGTTAGAACAAAAACATTAGCTTTAGCGATGGACTTGGTAACAACTCGCACAATCGAAGAAATGGTTCAGTTACTGAAGAAAGAGGTGCTTAGAACAGCTGGTGGGGAACAGGAAGATGCCGGCCGATATCGACAACTTCTCGTTCGGACGTTGCACGCTTGTTCTATCAAATTCTCAGACGTCGCGGCTACAGTAATTCCAGTACTAACAGATTTCTTATCGGAAAATAACGAGGCCGCAGCAACTGACGTTTTGGTGTTTGTCCGTGAAGCTATTCAGCGGTTTGAAACTCTCAGACCACTCATTGTTGAAAAACTCCTTGAAGTACAAATTCAAAACATAAATAAAATAGAATTGACCGTTATTTTTTTATCCAAACAAATCTTTTGCATTTTGAACTTTATTTACAGGTATTTTCACACATTAGATCAGTAAAGGTACATAGAGCTGCATTGTGGATTCTCGGAGAATACGCAACCTCGAAAGAAGATATTGAAGCTGTAATGAGTCGTATACGAGCCGCTTTAGGAGAACTACCCTTATTGGAAGCAGAGAATAAACGCCAGGCTGGTGAAAAATCACTTGAAGATGGAAATGCACAAATTATGCCTGCACAGCTAGTTACGTCAGACGGCACATATGCTACGCAGAGTGCATTTAGTGCAACATCTGCACGTAATTGTCTTTGAGCATTTGACAAGATTATAAATCAGGTGTAAATTTTTAAAATAGTTTGTACCATTCTTTTCTCTAATATTTGTAGGCAAGAAAGAAGAGAAACGCCCGGCACTGGTTCAATATATGATGGACGGTAACTTCTTCATAGGTGCCTCTCTAGCTACGACTTTAACTAAGTTGGCGCTTCGCTATAAGAGTCTGGAAAATGACGTGCAAAAAAGCAATCGCATGCAAGCTGAAGCAATGTTGGTGATGTCCAGTGTACTGCAGTTAGGATGTTCAGGTCTTCCAACTAAAGCAATAACGCATGATGACGCAGAACGTTTGTCCTTATGCCTAAGATCTTTAGCATGCCCGACACCGCTCGTACAGAAAGTTTTCACTGAGGGATGTCGTGATGCTCTTGGCAGAATGTTAACAGCGAAAGCGGAAGAAGATTCACAGAACCAGAAGGTTATATATATCATATCGATATTATTTTTACTTTGTATTTATGGACTGTCTATTTCTAAGTGTATCCGCCGAGCAAGTTATAAATTTTATAACAAACGAATAAAGTATTGTTTTTACTTACGCAGGCAAAGGAGAAGCCAGGTAGCGTTGTTCAAGTAGACGACGCGATACAGTTCCTACAGTTGAGCCGTGGTTCAGATCTAACAGGCGGAGCTGCTGATGTATTTGAACAGAGTTTGAGTGCTGCAGTCGCTGGAAGACCTGGTGCTTCTGGAGACACGCCAGTACCCAGTGCTTTGAGCAAGGTTACTCAGTTAACTGGCTTTTCGGATCCTGTTTATGCAGAAGCTCTCGTTCACGTTAATCAATACGATATTGTACTGGATGTTTTAATCGTTAATCAAACAGAAGATACTCTGCAGAACTGTACTTTAGAGCTTGCTACGATGGGTGATTTGAAACTCGTGGAAAGGCCACAACCTATCGTACTCGCTCCTCGAGATTTCGCAAGCATTAAGGCAAATGTAAAAGTGGCCTCTACAGAAAATGGAATAATATTTGGGAATATAGGTAATTAGTAAAATTGAATTGTTCAATCATTGGTCAATGATTTATTGAATTGGATCAATAAAAAATAAATATAATCAAAGATCAAAGATAAAATAACTATTTTTAAAAAAATTGGAAAAAATATTTTTTTTCAGGCCCTCTCTGGACAGTGTGGCTTTATGGCTGCGAATATGTACGCGAAGTCGATATTCGGTGAGGACGCATTGGCGAATATGTCCATTGAAAAGCCATTGAATAAACCAGATGCGCCGGTGGTCGGTCACATTCGTATCAGAGCGAAGAGCCAAGGCATGGCACTGTCATTAGGCGACAAAATCAGTTCCACACAGAAAGGTCCCCAAAGTAAAGTGGTGCAAGCCGCTTAGAACGTGTAGTTTTTGACTCATCGCATTCTCAGTATTCGAGTTATTTCCGGGGAGGAAAAAACGTGTAGCCAATCGAGTTCATTCAAAGGAAAGAACGCGTAAGGATGTCATAATGGTGGTCGCCATTTGCCTTCGTCAATTCCATCATTCAAAGTTTCTTCGAACGTCACGATGTTGAAATATATTTTATACGATCAGTGCATTAATTTATGCATTATTTTAATTTTATTTCCTTATGTCACTATCACTGAACGACGATAACAGTTGTATCCGTGAGCGAAGAAATATATACATACTCTATACTTTAGCTATACGAGCTTGTATTTTATTCCGTTGAAATTGACGTTTCTTATACATACACATATTTTTTAAGGAATAAAAAAATAAGTACTTTACACCGTCATTTCAATGCCAATTTATTTTCTAATGTCATAAAAATGTTGTGTCAGTGTTTATAATATTTCAATTTTAAGTCCCAAATTTAGCAATTGATTTTAAATAATACAAAATAAAGGATTTTCATTTCTTCCGTTCAGAAGTCCTTAAACTAAATTTCACGAGTTACATGCTTCATTTTATTTATTTATATATCCATTGTTTTACAACCAGCCTCCTCTTCGAGGCGACCTACTGTTCGCTATTCGTGGCGATTTAGGCATAACATCTACCAATTTCTCCTTATCTTCTGGCATGTTTGAATTTTTTTTAGGGCTTAGCGTAGGTTTCAATCGCGATTTTATCGTTTTATCTGTAGGTGGAGACAGTGTAGATTCTGTGCCAGCATTACCAGTGTTAGATTTATTCACGTTCCCCACGGAAGAATCAGATGAATACTTGGAACTTTTTATGGAGTGATTTGATAATGTTGTATCTGCAAACAACACGATATTAAATAAAATTTGATCTCTTAGAAATACCATCAACTACAAATGGGTTCAAAATTTAATTCCACGATTTATGAAAAAGTTCACAGAATTTTTAGAAAATTTCCTATTTAAACTCAACGACGCGTATCTAAACAAGAGTACACAAACTTTAATCTAATACAAACAGAAACATAGTGTATAGACATTACACTTATGACTATCTACGACTATAAACATTACAAATTTATTTACCAACTTGTCATAGTGTAATCCAATCTTTCGTAGAACCAATGGAAATATTTATTTATGCAAATGATAATAATAGAAAATTATTTCTTTTATTGGCGATATTTATTGATATTTCTAATAATTCTGTGAAATTAAGAAAATTGCTTAATTCAACAGTGAGATTCCTAATGAAACAGTGGTTTTGGAATGAAAGTGATACAAATCCTTACCAGCAGACTGTTGATAGGCTGGGATCGAAGAGTTCGAGGACTTCCTTTTGACGACCCGTGGTGGTGTACGAAGCGGTGCTGGTGGTGCAATCTTGCCGGGTTTCTCGTCCACGTAGTCCATTGACATCACGGGCTTCTGCTATAAAAGAAAGCAACAGCCTATCAGGCAATACACCATGGAGAGAAACAACATGGACTGCGGAATATAAATCTTGAAAAAAATAATAGATCACGAAGAAGATTTAATTATATCTTAAAATTTACTACAAATAATTAAGTAATCAAAATTGTTAAAGAAATTTTTTTGTAGTAATTGTTACAGAATTTTAATTTTGTTATTTTATTATTTAATTTTACAACGCGAGGTAGTTCTTACTTTATCCGGAGGTTGATTGCAATCTGGTATCACATTAAGTATCGGAGGCTCGGGTTTTGTTTCGTGTAAAGTATCCTCGGTCTCACTGATATCCTTGAGAACGTGAAGAATCGTCGAGGTCGTGCTTTCTTGCATCTCTATAGGCGATACGGGTGGTAAAGAATTCTTGTTGCTTAATTTTTGCGCTTCCTCCATGGCTTTCTTCAAGCTCAATTGATTCTGAAGAGATGCTCTGCTGGTGCTTTTGCCGATTTGAGAACTCTTTACGGCGCTGTCCACAACCTGCGATATATCCATCGGTGTTTTTCACGAAATATTTTCTACTTGCATTTATATCGAATCTCTACCTGAGTCCAACGATGATTAGCCGATTGTAACACAGCTAATTTAGCGATTCTCTTCCATCTGGCAATGTTATCTTCGTCTTCGGTTGGTTGAAGAGCTCCCAATTCTTCTTCCATCTCCGTACCGTTCACAGGAACTGTCACTTGGAAGTCCTTCATCAGCCTCCTCTCCCACACCTTCATCTTCTTCCCAAGTATAGCTGATTATTCGCGCAAATTAACAGTGAGTATTAATCGAGAAATTTTTCTTTTCAATTTTGAACAATTTGTGTTGGTTCTTCCGAACCACTCACTTCTCTCTTTAGTGTCAGCTCCAGCAATGTCCATGCCATTCCTCTGCAAGATGTCCAGCAATTCGCACCTCCACGAGGATAAGTCTGATTTGAGTTCATGAACGTCATCTTCGGTGACTGGATCCATTTCGTGTTCAGAATGAGCGTTCACCACGTACCGCCATATTAGTGCTCTCATCACTGCTCCATATCTGCAAGAACGAATAACATAATCAAATTAATATGCGTTCTTATATTTTTATTTCTTATAAGATAAAATAGGCATTGCAAATATTCAACTGCCTATTTTTGGTACAGAGTTGATATTTATAGCTCTTGGATCGCTAAAAGACCATGAAATATTTTGCAGATATAATAAATCACCAATGCCTATCCTTACTTGGATTCTTGTGCCTTCTTGCGATCGCTCGACGTCCTGTTGAACTTCTTTTTGCGAAGACCACACAGTCTGAGGAAGAGTTTAGGTGGTGGAATAATGTTGAACGGAGGAGGAACAGTGCCGCCCTCTTCGAAGTAGCTCATCCATAGCTTCGTCCTCGCAAATTTCCATTCCTTGTCTGCGCGTTCCTATTAACGATTGAATTTTATAACTTGGATCGTTGAAAAATGTTTCCTTCTTCTTTTCTTGTTTTCGCAATTTACCTCTATGACAGCGTAGCTGTTGCTCATCATGGCGATCAGGAGATTCAGTAGAACGATCACGTTGATCACAGAGTAAGAACCAAACATCAGCAAACCCCAGAATCGAGTATACGACTTTATACCTTAAACAGAGTCAAGATTTTTCTAGATATGCCAGAGAAGAAAAATATATACTTAGAATGGTCTTCGTTGCGATCTTACCTGTGAGTTCGAAACTTTCTATACCGATACCACCGAAACTGGCCCAGAATAGACTCTGACACGACTCGAAAAGGCTGCTGAACCTGTGCAGTCGAGTTAGAGTAAGTTAACGATACACCATGCGATACTATAAATCGTGGCCCATTGACCGAGATATCGACCTTCTCCATCTCAAACAAGGCTCGCTGGCAGCGTCCCAAGATGGATCTGTGAAACCGGTGTAACACTTCCGCCTCTCCAATTCAGCAAAGTACCAGAGGAGCTGGTTAAGGCCGCAGGCAAACGCGAAGAGCACCAGAGTGTAAATGAAGAAGAACTTGACGATGTCTATCACCATTCTGCCCAGAGATATCTGCAAGGAAATTAAAAAGTAAGTACATCAAATTTCAGAATCTCATCTAATTTTGTATCGATATTCTTCTCTATTCGTCATTCAAATTTTAATACAATCTTTTCCTTAGTTTCCGCGGCAATTTCTTTCGAAGAAGTTGGTTAATTAAGAACGGTACCTGAAGAGGACCCAAGTGGGGATTGATACTGAACAGGTGGATCAGTTTCAAGGCGCTGAAGACATTGGCCGCGGCAAATAGACCTTCTGCGATTAATTGAGGATCGAAATCGCTCCAGGTTTCTCTAGGAACCAAGGCTGCCATTGGGTCCTGACTGATCTCCGCTTTCTGCTGAAGATACGCTGCTATCCTGAGAACCGCCGTCGCGATGTACAGGAAGTTTCTAGTGAAGTCGATGAAGTTCCACATGTCTCGCAAGTACGCCTTCAATCCATCCACGTAAGCCTTGAAATTACGATTACATCGAGCTTTAAATCATTCGATCTCATAGCGTCTACCGGTCCAAAGCTAACTGTCCCTGTTTACCTTGATTCGACCAGTCATTTTTCCCTATTTGCTTTAAATTTTCCAATCTTTTCTACTACAGGAAAAATTCGGAAGACTCTTAATACCAAGGTAAGGTCACTCCAACCTCGAGTTTCAATTCCTACAAAATTTCCAATCCGCTAATTTTACTAGCTTTTACAGACTCACGCTTGAACATGAAAATTGTCGTTTACAAAAATGGCATAGTACACGTCTGATTTTAATCATTTTCGTGAATTTTCGTTAATCTAGCGAGTTGACAGGTGGAAAGTTAGCGTGTCTATGTATTTTTGACAAATCGAGGGATGTTCGATCTAAATCTNTAAATCTCGTTCTCTGTAAATTCGAAGTGGCAGATACCTCTCTCATTTCTTGCCAGATAAAGCCAAGAACGTAGAGGATTACGATAAACTCGAGAATCGACGGGGCTGAGCCTCTCTGTTTCGCCAGCTCCGCCTCGACATTCCTCTTTGCATCCACGCTGCCAAACATCTTCACTATTTCCACTTCTGCTCGCTGGGACACCAACATCAGAATAACTGCAACAACCGTGCGTTTTTCGATCATTAATTAATATCGTCGATCGTTAGTCCAGGAAGACTCACATAGGAAGAGCAAGTAGGACGCAGCGTGAACGAGGAATTTGACGAATGGTTTTCGGACTAGTTGGCCTGTCTTCGATTCCGGTGCTAGTAGGTATACCATCGAGTAGTATGGGAACATCAGGGCAGTTTTCGCGAGAATTCCACACTTTTGGCCCATCTTCATGCGACGAAAGCCTGGTAGACCGTCGTACCTTTAAATAAAGATAAATATAGGATGGATGGAGATTTGTTAAATTTGAGAAAATATTGTCATATGCAAATTTTGGATCGTATAGGTATATCACTACGCTAAGCTAGGCTATAGTGAGAATACACAGATTTATTTATGGATTTTAAAACACGACGATTAGAATTAATTCAAAATTAATATTTTTTTAGTCGATACACTCGTGAAAAGAAAGTTTGTTAAAAGGTCTGTACAGAAAAATAATTTTCTTTCGAGAAATAAAATTACAGCAAATTTGTAAGCAGAGTTATAAAGTAGAGTGGTATATTGTAGATATATTTGGAAACAGATCAATTGGATAGAAAATAGATATTTAGAAAGATACATTATCAGGTTAAATCGAGGAATTTATTTTATGGGAATATAATTACGATTAAAAATACAAATTCAGATTTATCAAATGCTGATGCGCTGGAGAAGCTTGAGAAAAATGACGGAATAGGGAATTATTAGATAGGGTAGAAGGGGATCTTTTACTTTCGAATATAATACGCGAAATAAAGTTTGCAATCAACCCCGAAGCAATTTCGTAACGGATAACTCAGGGGTAGAAAATCGAGGGAAGTTCGTAACGAACTCACCAGATCGCCGCCAACAGTTGCTGCACGTGGGAATTAGCGACGAAAGTTTTCTGCTTATATTGTATGGCCAATTCTAATCTGGCCAGCTGCTTCGTGGACAAGTTCTCCTCGTCCTCCGGATCATAGTTGAGGATCGTCTGTAATTCCGTGGTGGTTCGCACTTGTTGCAGCAGATCAACAGCGAATCTAATTGAAACGAAATCGACGAAAGCTTTTAAGGATATTCTCGCTGCAAGATGTAAACGCTCAAATTATCATCCTTGCAGATGTGAGAATTAATCATTTCTTTTCGGTATCTTCCCCTTCATTATTTCTTGATTATATATTTTCGTAGATTATTCTGCTATTTTTCAAGTAAATTTTTAATCTTTATCTCCAATTTTTTAAATATATTTTCTCGTAGATTATTCTGCCATTTTTTAACGAATATTTTTAGCAAATTTCGCGCCACGTTTTTAAATACGAAGAAGATAAAATGAAAGAAATGAAAATTGGAATGGAGAAGTAATTTTTTAAGAGCGAGAGATTTTGTTTAAATAAGAAGACGAAGCGTTGGAAATTAATAACGCGGAAGCGTATAAAAATGAAGGAAGTTTACCTCTCTACCTGTCGTCGAAGCTTCAGATATTCGCCTCTGCTTTCCGGTTCGGCGATTGTCAGTTCTCGAAGTTCCCAGCTCAATTGAAAAGCAGTGAGCAGAGGGTCTGGCGAGCTGAGCGCTATCAAACTTGGACTTGCCAGTGCTTTGTACTCGGAAATCCTAGTCGACGAAAGTCTCAGAGGATCGCCTGTGTATAAGAAGGAATAATATCCGATTCACTGACTGTCTCAAATATTTAATTAAAAAAGTAATTCTAGCAAAGTATTTATTTATTTTCTTCTCTTATTTCTTTATAATTCCAGCAGTAGCAAATAGCAATAATTAGTCTCCACTTTTCAAATTAAACCAAAAAACCCTGTTCTCCTATATTTCTAAATCTCATACAGAGAAGCAAAATTCCAATCAACTACTATTACAGAGAATTGATAAATTAATTTCGTCATTCAATTAATTCCCAGTTTACTGCATCGTTATTTCGTTCTTTAATCGAATCTTACATTTTTCTAACAATTTAATTCCACTGTTCGTGCAGAGCTGTCTCGATAATTCTCAAAATAGAACTGTTTCTAAAATTGTTAAGGATTATAGTAGAAATATTCGAAGGAAGGTATCAGAAATTTGTCTATCTACCGGAGAACTCGCCTCGCTGGATTTGTGAATGTCTTACCCGTGGTGGATCGCAGACAATCGGCACATCCGCATCGGATATCGTGAGGCATTGGCAGGGTGGCACCCCGATCGAGCAACAACTTGAGAATCTCGTAGTTGTTCCTCTGCGCGGCGAGGATCAGCGGCGTGATTTCCGGCGGATACCTCGCGGATGCTGGATCGATCTTCTGCCAGCTGTGGATCACCTCTTTCGCGGCTGCAAACGCAGATTACAAGGATATTTTATAGAAAACCATAAGACTCTGAACACCGTCGTAAATCCTTCCACGTCTCCTCTAATCTTCCCGTCTATAAATTCCCTACCTCTCTTCTTATTACCATAAGACACTCCGTAACAGCACCTTCGAGCTTTCAGGCTAATTTCCGTGAACTTTTCTAATTCTAGAAACCTCGAATTGAACTAAAATTCTTCCGCTGTTCAAGAGTAATTTCCTCGACCAAATATTAATAAATTATTAAATTATTTTTTCGACCAAATGATTTAAGTTTCCCGATCGATTGTAATTCGAAATTTTATAAAAAAAATTTCCTGTAATTCCTCTGATTATATTTTTAAATATTTTTCGGAATTCGTGACAGTAGCTTCTTCAATTTTGATCCTCAATTGATCCTTCGAAACTACATTTGTTCAACAATGTCAATCGTTCACGTGATTTCCAAAATTCTCTAAAAAATCTCTATTTTTCCTAAGCTTGCAAATCGATCTCTTCGATTTCTTCGATTTTCCAATAAATCGCATCGATAATCATAGTATCTTCTAAAATTTTTCAAACCTCTGTGTCAAGCTACGTTTTCTATCTTCAATTGAATCGAGTTTAATCGAGATTAATTCTGTGCCAGTGAAAATCGAAGAATTCGTAATAGCGCATAAAAGATCGGGGACTGACAGGTGTCATCGGATAATGTGCCAGCAGTGAGAAGCTCCTCGTGTTCCAGCAGCAGTTCCACAGCTTCTACGAACTCCTGGTCGATGGCTCGAAGAAGAGCATCCTTAGTCTCGACGCCCATCACCACTAGGAGTTCGACCATTTCCAAATTCTCAGAGTCGATGGACAAGCACAGAGCCCCGCGACCCAAACTGTCCACGCAGTTTATGTCCAGTGGTTTGCCCTGAAAATCGAATCCCTATTTCGTAGCAAAACGAATCACGAGAAGCCGCGAAATTAATCTCGACAAGGACTCACATTGACTCCGCCTTTGTTGGCCAGTTGGATGAATCTCTTCACGTTCACTAGATCGCCTCGTTCCACTGCCAATAGATACTTCTTCTCCTCGATGTTCAGAGCTCTTGGCAGCTGAACCACGTAGCTGTCCATCTCGTCAGGAGCTGACTCTATCTCCTGGTCTGACTTATCGCAACCCATTTTGAACTACGTTCTTGATCGCGAGCTTTCGAATTTCTGTCGGATGCAAGCAGAGTCTGATCAGTCGTTATCTAACCGTTAATCGGTAAACGAAATTTTAGAAATAGAAATTGAGGAATCTATAGGATAACTCGATTGTTTCTAACCGAATCGTTTAATTCTATAGTGTAGAGTTTGGAAGTCGATTAGATATGAACATGTAAGAAAAGATTTTGGGATTGGGGTTTGAGGAATGAAATCGTAGAGAAACTCGAATTTATATTACGCTTTATGATCAAATACGAGAATACGAAATAAGAAGAGTTCTTCACGATTATCAGGAACCTTCTATATTTAAGACTCTGAAGAAATTTTTAGGAACGAAGTTTTCATGGTCAGATTAATCGAAAGAATCGAATTTAGTTGAGATGATCGAAATTATCAAGATAGGCGTTTTTCAAGTTTCGAAGTAAAATTCTCTCAACTGTTAAAAATGTTTAATTGACACAAAATCTCTTGTCACCTCGAGTCAGATCAGCTGAAAACTCGCGAACGTTGAGTTCTTACCTGTTTATCACAGCATACACGGGTAATCCTCGATATTCACTGGTCCAATCCACATTAGCCCCACTGACACACCTAATTTAACCACTGTCCTTCACAAATCCCAATATCACCGCTATTCCTCCTGCGTCCCTTGGTCACTTTTGTTATTACATTACACAAGAAAACAATAACACAAATATTTTACGAACCTTCCCCTTCTCTACTGTATACCACGAAGACTCCACGAAGCTTCGTCACTTTTCTATTAATCTTCGAAGACTCTCCAAAGATTCAACGAACCTTCGTCACTGCTCTATCAACTAAAATCGCGAATTTCTCCGTCACTATTTTCCCGATCCGCAAAAATCCCGCGAACCTCCGTCACTGCCCCCTTGATCTGCAAAAAACCCGCGAATCCCTGAATATCTCGATCTGTCACGCGAAAACCGCGAACATCTCATCGGCGATTGTCAACGCCGATCGAGGACGAAGGAGACCAGCGAGATTTCCGAGTATTAAGAAAATTGAAAGGGTGAACGAGCGAGCGAGGCTCGGGCGTGGAGAATTTTGCGGGCAAACGTGGCCGTAGAGCGGCGTATCCGCTTATATAGCGGATGATGGAAATCGAATTACGAGTATTAACCGAGACCCTGTTTACTTGGCCAGTCGCTTAAGGCGGCGTACACACGCTGGCTAATTTGCTTATCGATATCTCGTTAGCCGCGTGACGGGCTGTCGCACCGCGACACGATGAAGTGCGGCCGCGATATCGCCGAGCTCCTCACCATCGCCAATCCCGTTCACCTCTTCGATCCTTAGTCGCATTCTGGCCTTTTACACCGGTCTTTGCTCGCCAAGGATCGTGTCGATAATTGATTGCGGGTATTGGGCGATGTAGCAGGTTAGCAGAGACTTGTCGCGTACGGGTTCGTTGCCGTTGGTCACTAGATATTAGGCCAAGTGGGTATCAAAGCTGTAACCAAAGGGTCAGGGAACTTCCGTTTTCATCTCTATCTTCGGGGTGCGAATTTTGGTCTTTGCTTCGGGTTTAGTTCGATGAAGTCGGGATTGATACTTTTCGCAATGGAGAATCTGTACCGTGTCTTAGCGTTAGGCCAAGCGGGAATCAAAGCTGTAACCAAAGGGTTAAGGAACTTTCGTTTTCATTTCTATGTTCGGTGTGCGAATTTTGGTTTGAGTTTGGTTCGATGTAGAAGGGATAGGTACTTTTCGATGAAGAATCCGTATCGTGTCTTAGCGTTGCTCGTTAATCCTGTGTGTAGCGTTGTTTTCCCAGACCTAGCTCAAACCTAACCCAAATCCTGTATGTAACGTTGTTGTTCCGATGGACGATCGATGACACTTGGATGACCCTGACCCTCGAATGCGTGACTCCGATGATCTTTGAATAACTTTGACTATACTCGATGACAAGATTAATGTAAACGTCCCGTGACCTTTTACCGATCTTAACAACCTTCGTGTCACTGCTAAACGAACTTGACGTCCATTGATGCGACCTCGATGATCGTTCGTGATCTTCGAATGCCTTTAGCTTCCTCCGAATCGACTGTAATGGACTTCGCGTAATCATTAGAGAACCTTGACACCAAACGCCTCGAATATTCTTAATCTCTTTTGGAACGATATTAACGACCTTCTGTAAATGACTGTAACGTCCTTCCTAAATGACCTTGACTCTCAATGACAGGTGTTTAATAACCCCTAGTGATCGTCGAATCGTCTCAATCCACTTTGAAATAACATTAACGACTTCAAACATCTTTGACGACCGGTTACTCGACCTGGATGACCTCCATGACCTTTAATTAATACCGTAATAGGTGTACTTTACCTGGCGTTTGGCCTGGAACGCGTCTCGGGTATAAAGCGACGCGGTAAAACGTCGGTAGACTGTTACGATCGAGTTACCAGCCGAAAAAAGAAAAGAAAACGCGATTGTTCAGACGCGTTTTAGCGTTTTTCGTCGTTACGGCTGAGTAACACGATCGGGTTTGATATTCCTTTCGGAGGATCTTTTTACGCGGATTCCTCCCTCGAATAGCCCCTAAAAGTTACGATACCCTTAACCGGGTGGAATCTCTCTATCGATTTGTCTCCGATGAAACTCGGCCTGGGATAAGTAAAAAATAAATTGCGATATTTCCAAGAGATTAGCCCGCGGTTATTGGATCATCGATGGCTAATTTCATAAACGGATCAATCTTCGGCGCATTCCTTCCCGATGCTGGCCTTCGTTCTGTTTACATCGGCCACTCGAATTTAAGCCTCTCGTCAAAGCCTTAAATCCTTTTTGCAGAAGTTTCCTCGACAACAAGTCTACCAGAGGGTCAACGGCAACCCCGAAACGCTCGAAATAACCTTTCGAGCTTCTCTCGTCCCGTGAATCTCCATTTTCCTCGCGAAAATCGCTCGCGAATAATTAATTTCCGTCTAACGATCCCCGGAAGACGTCGTCGTCGAGACTACGACGACGTCTTGGTCTCGGTAAGTAGCTCAGAGCGGTGATAAAAGCTGAAACAGTATTAAGGCCGATTATCCGCGCAACCTGGCTAGTTACAACTGCGAAATTCATTAAACTGGACCCGCATTAAAGTGGTTCTTCTGTTACGGCTTAGCAGATGGCCAGATATGAGACGAACGAGGGATGAAAAAGAGCCGGCTGTTTGCGCTGCGGCTTCATCCCCTCGATGTTTGCTCGATGGCCGCCGTGTCCACGGCTGTTCAAGCCCAGGACGGCCAGCTTCTGTCCACGAGCTTTTTCCACTTTGATCGCGTTGCTTTCGAGCACCCTCCAATCCCCGTTCAAGAGCTGTTCCGATGCGATTAGTTCAGGAGGATATCAACAGGTATTCGCCGGACCATTTTCACTTTTTATTCTAACCGAGTGCGCTTCGGAATTTTTATTTCCCAATCGATTTTCGCTGCGAGTACTTTTCACTTTCAGCCAAAGCCGTGTCTGTTCGTTTGGCTTTTTTGTCTTTGGTTTATATTTTTCCTGTTAACATTGCAGAGTATTTTTGCGATATTTTCCAGTCGATTTTTGCTGCGAGTAATTTTCACTCTCAGCCAATGCCGTGTCTTTTCTTTTCCTCCCTTTTTCGTTTCTTTGGTTTATATTTTTCCTGTTAATATTACAATTTTTACGATATTTTAAATGTCCGATACGACGTTCTGTAATATTTTTAATTATTTCGTAATTTTCTAAAATATTTTTAATCGTTGGAAGATTATTTTTTAAAGTTCTAAATTACTTCGCGAGTTTTATTTTCTTCGAGCTCTTGTAATTTTTAATTACCATCCGGAGTTGGGATCTCCCGTTTATCAATCATGAGCTGTAGACTGTTTAAGAAGCGCTTTAAATAATTGTTGTTTCTAGACGGATAAGCGGAAAAAGGAGTCGATTCTTTTTCCGGAGTTGTAAAGTTATTCGAGGATCGTTAAACGCGAGAAGAGTAAATGGTCCAGCGGTGTTGACTCAAGGAAACTGGGAAATGTCAACAGCTTGGGAACTCGATTCGCAGGCGAAAAAATAACACGTTCAGCGTTAGAACGAGCCATGGGGAAGATAAAAGAACGACTTAAAACCCATGGTAGCCATATGGAGCGATATGGCGTCGTGGTAATACTTTGCACAGATATTGCATTACGCGAAAGAAGTTATTTCTTAGCCACCTTAGGCCAATATGATCGTACAAATCACAAATACACATCCTATAAAACAATTCCTCACGTTCACAGAAATTTTATTATTTTAATTTAATCTCGGTTCTTAACCCTTTAAATTATCTTTTTCAAAATTATATTTTTAATAAAAATATAGGCCACAAGAATTTTCTAATTTCTCGTAGTTAATAGCATAAATATAATTAATTTGGAGTCTTCAAATCAAGCGTAGAAAAAGAAAATATAAATATTTAATTAAACGTTTAGAAACGCATTCGCATAACGTCCACTGATCTTAATTTCTCGAAGAGCTAAAAAATCAAACGGAAAATAATGGAGAAATTTGCGCGAGGATAGTCCCCAGAAAGGTATTTGACACGTACCTGCTTTTATCGGCCATCGCCCATATTAAAGGGGTGAAAGCAGCCCTTAAAGGTAGGGGTGGAAAGCATATTCTTTGGTATATCTCGAGAACCAAAATTGCTGCAGAAATATTTTCTTTTCTTCAAAATTAATTAATTTGTTTAAATAATATATTAAAAATTCGAATCGTTCTATCCTCTGTCGTACTAAATGTTAATTGATACATATTTTTGGAATATTTTATTCTCCCTTCATAAATAATATCGGAAAATTACCGGAATTGATCCCTGTGTGACTGAAATAATGAAATAAATAATTAAAATTAAAGGTTATACGCAACAATAACATACATATATTACACAGAAGTATACACACATTCTATCGTCACACGAACACGCATTGACTGTAATTAATTTACTCGCAATAAATGACAATCTCCATGTAAATAATTTCCAATTAACGATAAAAATCGTTATAAATCGTATAAAATAATCGTATAAAACTCCTTTCGAATATTGGAAAGAAACTCGCAGATCCCTTTCGAAGCACGCAGATCATAAGGGAAAGCGTTCGGAATTGTTAAAAGATAGACAATCGAGGATCGATGTCAAGGTGTTCTATCGCGAAGCGGATCGAGTGAAAGCGCCTTTTTCCGCGGGAACTTTCTTCCTGCCGGAAAAACGCGATGATCAAGCCTCGGAGTGGCGAGAAAAAGGATTCGAGAGAGGAATCACGCCGCGAATAAATCTGTGCCTCGAATCGAGACGATCTTCAGTGTCTCCTTATCGTCCTCCAAGACTAACTGCAGCCTTCCATCTTCGACGCAGCACAGAATATTTAAACATCCACGATTTTTCTTCATTTTCCTTTTTCTTCATCGTCGCGATTTTCCTTTATTTTTTCGTCTTCCTCGGTCGTTGATATGGTGTCGACGAATTGTGCGAATAGATTTTGGAGGTTGTTCGCGGTTTGTACGATCGCGACGATCTTCATCGGTTGTTCGTTTGGCCAGGAAGTCGAGAAGCCTCCAGAGGACTTCCGGTACACAGAAGACCCCGTGGCGGCTGCCAGTGAACACGAAGGCAAGTGTGTTTTAAAAATTTCGTTATTTTTTCGGTCGTAGAATCATCAGGAAATGTCGGGTACTTTCTAAATCGAGATTTTTTTGCGAAGTTTGGTATTTTTCGCGCGATTCCTGTTCAAAGTAGATAAATTTATTAATAACGGTAAGTAGGTAACCGAATTCGCAATTGATTTTATTTATTTCACTCTTGCATTCTCTAAGAAGCTTCGAGTTTAATTGTTAATCTAATTCGACTATAGAGTAGTAAATATAAATTATACTCGAAGAAGTGTCTTTCTGTTAGAAAAGAATATTTCCGAAAATTCTCGTTGAAGCTTTATTAAACATTTAATAGACCCTGGAATTGTTCTGTACGAGTTTCGCCATTGTTTCGTCATATTTCCCGATGGATGAGGCAGACTTAGTAACACGAAAATGAAACTCCTCCGGTTAGGTTGGTAAACCGTAATAACCCCAATTAACACCGCCCTTTCATCGAGTTCGAGGATTCTCGGGAAACTTTCGGCAAGACGTGGAAAGCTTTACTCGCAATTAATTCAAACAGGTGGAGGCAAGCACGAGGAGAAGGGTGGCGGCACCGAGTTCGAGGAAGATCATCGTAGCTTCGACGAAGAGAAGGGTGACAAGGTACCACGCCATTGTTCTAACAGACATCTCCTGCCGAATCCTGCAAGTTCCTCTTCATTGCGTGTCTATAAAAAAGCCTTCAGAAATATTTAATTTAAATATAACGAAAAGAACGTTGTTAGGTCAACAAGAAAAGTTTTTCGAGATTCAGTGAATTATTTAATGTTATACGATCCTTTGCGACGATCTTATGAACCGTTGATGAAATTCTTGTGCTTTGGAAGGTTAGTAAAAATTCGACGAATTTGATTTAGGAAAATTGTACGGGTATCGGAAAATTATTCAACCGAGAAGATAAAGATGAAAGGTATTATTAAAAATATCAGTTGAAATTAGAAAGTGATAAATAATTTTAATA
The DNA here is from genome assembly GCA_002201625.1 of Euglossa dilemma. Taxonomy (NCBI): domain Eukaryota; kingdom Metazoa; phylum Arthropoda; class Insecta; order Hymenoptera; family Apidae; genus Euglossa; species Euglossa dilemma. Next base: position 4,309,205 of record NIJG01000029.1, read on the forward strand.
AAATTAAGTTCAACAATAAATATTTTATTTTTGTCAATAG